>PVJI01000718.1:0-231564 GCA_004026765.1 Micronycteris hirsuta | reverse complement strand
AACAACCAGAAAAGGAACAGAATCAGAAAAATGGAGATCCTACAGAGAAAGTTCAGTGGGGAGGGGGAAGGGAGGAATAGAGGGGAAAATGAACAGGGAAGAAGAAGTATAATTAGTAGACATAAAATAGACGGGAGAAATAAAAAAAGCTATAGGAAACAGAGGACTCAAAGAACTTAATATGTATAGCCCAAGTACATTAACTAAGGGAGGGCAGGGATGCTGGAGAGTTGGGGGGGGCAGGGTGGAGAGGGAAAATGGGGGGAAAATTGGGAAAACTGTAATAACAATCAATAAAAAATACTTAAAAAAAAAAGAATCCACCAGTGAATACATAAATAAGTGAAATAACAAATTGATGTCTCTCTTTCTCCCCTTTTCCCCTCTCTCTAAAATCAATCAATAAAAAAAAGTAAGAATGATAGGAATCAGTTTACACACTGCTATAAAAGGGAGTTACAAAAATGGAAAGAGGAAACTAGAATGAACCCTGTGGTGTGCTGCATTGGACTGAAACAGAAAGTGTTAGTGTGAGTGAACTCACTGTTTCTGACACATATTGCATATTGATGATACAGATACAGACACACAAGGTGGAGGGGGAGAGAGGAGTATTGAGGTGTAAGTGTGGGGTGCAGAGGTGCACTCAGATGTTCCCCACTCTGTCCACTGAGGGGGCCTGGGAGCAGTGACAGATATCGCAGCAGCCATGAGGACACCCAGCTATGGCTGCTAAATACCATTCTCCACTAAAAGGAATGGGGACTCTTCGGAGCAATGGCTGAGTTTCTGGGACAAGGGCAGAGAAATTATAAAATGAACTTGGAATATCTTTTGCCAGAGAGCAAGGAAGCACTCACGGAGTAAGGAGGACATGACAAAAAGATACAGAAGCAAGCTTCACGGGGCTCCTACTAGCCACAGTGGATCATAACCCACTGGATAAAAACAGGAAACCATGAGTAAACAGGCA
Source organism: Micronycteris hirsuta (assembly GCA_004026765.1). NCBI lineage: Eukaryota > Metazoa > Chordata > Mammalia > Chiroptera > Phyllostomidae > Micronycteris > Micronycteris hirsuta. Next base: position 230,591 of record PVJI01000718.1, on the reverse strand, counting down.
GGTAGGTAGGTAGGTAAACAAAAGGAAAAGAAGTAACTTTATAGTAGAGAAGCCTGGGGACACCACCTCAGTCAAGTGATCAAAGTGAACATCATCAGTAACAGGTGATATCAAGCCAAGTCCCAACCAAGAGGATGTGAAGAGGAGAAGACAGCATCACTTCTGTGACAGTCCTGCCTGAGACACATAACGGGAATCAAACAGTGAGACTCACCCAAATCCAGGATGAGGGACAGCCTACAAAGTAACTGGCCTGGCCTCAAATCTTCCAAGGCATCAAGGTCATGCAGGTCAAAGCCAGAGGAATGCTCCAGACTTTAAAAGACCACGAAGACGTGACAACTGAATGCAACACTTTATTTTGGATAGGATTCTTTTCCTACTAAAGACACTATTGAAACAACTAGCAAAACATGAACGGGGTCTGATGACTGACAAGTTGGTGGTATGTACCTAACTCCCTGACGATGTTCTTACTGCTCTTATACAGGAAATCCTTGTTTGTAAGAAGTACACATTGCCATGTGCAGGTGTGGTAGGGCATCAGGTTGAAAACTTACTGTTGAATAAGGGGGAAAAATTATCTGCACCTACTCCTGTAAGTTGGTAACAGTTTTGCAATTAAAAAAATTTAATTATGAATGAAAAAGCAATGAAGTCAGATAACATCATGCTAAATTATCAGGTAAATTCAGATTGTTCCAAACTGTGCCGAGCAAGCCCCAGCAGTCCTGCTTGAACTCCGGGAACCAAAATGATTCTGAGGGGCAAGGAGCTCTCTGCCTAATCAGAGCTATGCTGCAGAGCTCGGAGAACTCACTGCCTCTTCCTGGGACGGGCCTTCTGACCCCACACATCCAACCATCTGTGGACACGGAGCATACCGTCGGCCCGGCCGCATCCCTGGGCAGCCCTGGTAGCTCCAAGAGAAGGGATCAACATTACCCACAGCAAGCCAGTGTTCTCACTGGCCTGCTCCCTGTGGCTTTATCAACATGGAACAAGAGCTGAGTACAGCAAAGGATCTACTTGGAATGCAGAGAGCAGCAAGCGCCATAGGCCACACTCCCACCAGAAATAACAATGATAACTGTTCCATCTCATATTTGCACAGGGCTTTAAAATTTCCAAGATTCTCTCCATCTGTAATCTCATGTGATCCGTACAGAGGAAAGAAGCTACAGACCACCAGACCCCCAAGCCCCAGAGTAAATGCAATTCCTGTTACACACTGCATAGCACCTCCTCCTTCACGGTGTTGCAACATTCGTAATGAAAGATACATGTGATTATTTGATTAACATTTGTCTCCCCATTGGACTGCAGAGTCTGTGAGAGCAAGGGCTGAGTGTTTGCTCACAGATATTCCAATGTCTCACATGAGGGGGATGCTCCAGAAATATTAGCTAAATGATCAGGTAAGTAGGTGCGTGAATGTGTGGATGGGTGAGTGGGCGTCAGGGTGGGTGGGTGACTGGACTTGGCCTGCCCCCAGCCACCTGGCCCACCTCTACCTGCTGCTGCTGGGCCCGGAGGTCACCAATCTCCTTCTGGTCTTCTTCATGAAGCCGCTTCATGTCCTCCCATGACTGCTGTAGCAGGTTACGCTCCCGCAGCAGCTGCCCGTTCTCCCGCCTCAGCATGTCCACATCATCCTTCAGCTGGGTCTGGTCGCTCAGGAGCCGGCTGTGGAGTGTGCTGAAATCCCCCCACACACAGTGAGCCCCGGACAGCCTCCAACCCCCACCTCAAGGCATCACCGGCCCCTTCAGAGCCCAATACTCCCAATACACCACTGGGGAGCAATAGTTGCTGAGTCCCCAGCACTCGAGGGCAGGCCAAAGCCTGCTGCCAGCCAGATGCCGGAAGGACCCAAACCACTTGTGAAAACCTGACCCCAAAATGGGTACATATATGAGAGAGAGGGAGACAGAGAGAGAGAGATTCCGCTACCTGGTACAAACCTGGCACCTCCCAGTACTGAGGTACTAGGCCTGAGCAAACACCAGCAGGCGGGCAAACACCCCCAGAGAGACACCAGGAGAACAAGAGGGAACACACGCCCCACCTGCCACTCTTGTGGCAGGAACTGCAGCGAAGCCCCTGCACAGTGACCCAGAAGCCCAGGGGTCTGCCTGGCCCTCTGTCTCATGTTTTCAGTCACTTTCCAACCTGCCATGCATTTGTGGGTGGCAATCAATGGTGTGAAGGGTTAACAGCCTCACTTTGCACTTAGGAAAACTGAGGCCCAAGGACACAAACCCACTTGCTGAAGGCACACTGCTCACTACACGGCAGAGGCAGGAAGAGGACCAGAAGGCCTGGCTCCAAGTCCAGAAATAAGGAAGGGTAAGGGGGAGCTGTTCCGGGGTGCTGGAGCCCTCGCCAGGCAGGCCCCACTCACTGGTAGAAGTCGGTCTCCTTGGCCACCTCCTCGCACCTCTTCAAGGCACTGGTGTGCTGGTTCTGCAGGCTCTGCAGGTCCGACATGGCCCGCACACACTGAATCTTCAGCCTCTCGTAGTCAGGGTTCAGCCTGTGGTAGGGCCTGGCCCAGACAGTGAATGGCACTGTGAACACACTGACAAGGGACATCCCTCCCCCCAGAAGCCATGTCCTAGGTCGCTGCAGCCCAGTGATTCCCAAATACTGGTGTCCTATGCACCACAACCACCTGGATGCTTGGTAAGCTCCGATGTCCTGGCCGCATCCAGGCCAACAGAATCAGAACTGCCAGCATGGAGGGCCCCTCGATTGCCTGTGCTCCTGCATGGGCCTGGAGAGCTGAGACAGTCCCATCCAACGGTTTCCAGGAGGCCTTGCGACAGGCCTGCACATGCAGTGGTTCCACCAGAAGCGTGATAACGCTTCTCCACTCTGCAGACCAGCGCTTCTCTATCTTGGGTATACATTAAAATCCCCAGGCCAATTACATCAGCACCTGTTAGGTGGGACTCAGACATCAGGATTATTTTTTTTAAGCTCCCAAGAGAATTCCAATGTGCAGCCAAAGCTGAGAACAGTGGCTAGGAGCAGTGGTTCTCAAAGTGGGGTTCCAGGACCTGCAGCATTGGCATCACCTGGGAACTTGTTAGAAATGCAAATTGTCAGGCCAGCCCCAGACCTCCTGAATCAGACACTATGGAGGGAAGGGGGGCAGACTAACTAGTGATCTGTACTTTAACAACAAGGCCTCCAGGTGATCCCACTGCATGCTCGAGTTTGAGAACACCTTCCCTAAAGCAGGCATCAGCAACCCGTTTCTGTAAAGGACACCATGAATACTTTAGACTTTGCTGGCCATATGGTTGCTATGAAACCACACACTCTGCCTTGGCAGCATGAAAGCAGCAGTGGACAACATGCATTCCAGTGCACCCTGTCTTCACAGGCCCGGCCTTTTGTGCCATCTGATTGGGGCTCATCGCAGCAATCTCCAGGAGGAGGCTTTGGGGCCCTGACATTTCCCCCAGAGGAACCTTCCTCAGAGTGAGGCACACACCCTCCTCACCAGGGGCCACATCAGCCTCACAGTTGCCTTCAAAGGGCCAAAATAATGTTAGGACTGTATAAATGTAACTACTCTTTGAAGGCAACCGTGAGGCTGATGTGGCCTCCAGTGAAAATGAGTTTGACACCCCTGGCCTAGAGGGAAGAGGTTAAATGACTCAGGACCCCTCCAGGATCTCCTGGAAGGATAATGTACTTTGCATCCCTCCCCCTCCTCCATGAAGCCCCCCTGGATCATGCAGGTGGGTAAAGACTCTCCCTTTGCCCACCTGCTGGACTGCCCTTCCCTGACAAAGAAGCAATCAAAGATTTTCTTCAAAACAAAGAAACCAGGTGGAATATACCCTTCCTAGAACACACATATGGCAGGGTACAGTTAATGTGCTCACAAACTACATAAAGATCCACCAATAGGAGGAAGGCAGGGATCTTCTGCGCACACACAGAGGCGGACCCTCCTGGGCCTCAGCGACGGGATGGCGATCTCTACCAGGGCAGGCGCTGCACACAGTAGCAGCAGGGGATAAAGAGGGAAGCGTACTGCCTTGGGGCTGGAAGGCAGAGGCCTAGAGGGCGCTAATGCTGAACTCAAGGTCTTCCAACAGACCAGTGAGGAGTACCAAGGTAGGGCCAGGCCCTTATAGCTGCTGCCACTGAACAATCATCTGCAAGGCCAGTAGAAGGGCTAGGAGGCAAACCCCAGGCTCCTCTGCCAGGCACACACACACAGAGGAGCACCCACTATCCGGGGCCAGACCCGTTACAGACACATCTTTGCGCCACACCTTTCAATCCTCAAGGGCTCCGATTTCAATTTGAAGGAAGCAAAACAAGCCTGTGCCCCTCTCCCCAGGAGCTAAAGGCTGCCCCCGCTTTGGTGGGGAGGGGTGGTGGTGGCATCAGGATAATAACCCATGCCCACTGGCAAGTTGGTGAGTGTGTTGGGCAGGGGAGCTAGCCCATCACTACCTCTTGTCAAAGGTTGTCCCATGGGTCGCAAAGGCCAGGCGCTTCCGCAGTTCATTCCTCTCTCGGGTCATCAGCCGCAGCTGAATGGAGAGGTTCTCCACCTTCTCATTCACTTGGCGGTCAGTGAGGAGGGGCGGTGGGGACGGTGCTTTCCCGGTAGTTCCTGGCAGGAGGAAAATAATAAAGTGAACTGGCATTCAGAGAGAGTCACCAGGCGCCTGGCACTGTTCTGACTTTTGGCCTTAGTTACGCCCTACAGCCCGGCCAGGTGCATCCTGTCAGCACCTGCTTTCACAGATGACAACACCAAGTCAGAGAATAAGAGGTAAAACGAAGAGCGAGGGTCAGGCAGTCTGGCCCCCGCGTCCACGCACTCACCCTCCATTCCCCTGGCCCTGGCCAAGAGCCCTGAGGACCTCCGCTCTTCCCCGCCCAGCTGCGACACTTCCAGGTGAAACTGCTCTGGCCCGAATCGTCGCATCCTTGCCTGTCTGGAAGCAGCAGCTACCACCCACCCCCGGGCATGGAGAGGCCAATCTGAGCCCTGAGCAAAGCAGGAGACAGCCTGAGGAGGAAGATCCAGCTGGACCCAGCAAAGATCCTGAGGACCGAGGTGGCTGGCTCCAAAGTTGGGGTCCCAGGGCTGTGTCCCCATCCTCCCCTGACCAGGGCTGGACACTTCGTACAGCTCCCTTTTCCAAATGCTGACAAGGGTGCAGAGAAACTGGAAACTTCAAACATCGCTGGTGGGGATACACAATGACACATCCACTTTAGAAAACACTTTGACTGTCTTTTATAAAGTTAAACATGCATTTACCATACTACTTAGTAATCTTCCTCAAAGTATTTACACAAGAGAAATGAAAATTTATGTTCACACAAAACCAGCACACAAGTGTTTACAGTAGCCTGTGAATGGATAAAATAGAATTACATCCCCACAATGGAATATTACTCAGCAATAAAAAGGAATGGACTACTGATACAAGCCACTAATACACACAAAAGCACAGGGGAATGGCCTAACATGCCAACTGAAAGAAGCCGGGCTGAAAAGGCGTTACACTACGTGACTCCATTTATGAGATTCAGGAAGAGGTAAACTCCAGAGGCAGAAAAGAGATCCGTGGTTGCCAGGCCCTGGGGAGAAAGGAAGAAAGGCAAACCACAAAGCCACAGAAGGAAACTTTTCAGGGTGAAAGACTTGTTCTGAGTCTTAATGGTGGCAGTGGTTAAATGCTCATGTGTCTGTCGCAGCCCAATGAACTACGTACTGAAAAGGGTAAACTTACACCTCAATAAAAATGACTTTCAAGAAGTTAGAAAACAACACTGTGGTACCCTAAACTGGAGCCACCAGCCCAGGAGTGTGTGACTGGTGAAGAGCCGTGGGTTGTCAACCCCCTCACCAGTCACAGGGTTATGACAAACATTTTAAATAACAAGCAAAATAAAACTAACTTCAAGTGAGTTGTCAAAAAAATGGCCAACGCCCCTTTTTCCCCTCCGATCCAGTACAGTTGTTCTGAATTCAAGTGCAAAACTGTCCACTCTCTCCCAGCTTCACTCCTTCGTCTTTCCAGATCTGGAACCCAGTTGAGAAGACAGATTATCTTTTCCTTTTTGGTGTCCAAGATGGGATTCGGAGGGTAAGGGATTTGGAGCACACTAAAAACGGTCCCAAAGCGGGTGGTGGGAGGTGCCAGGAGAGCTGGCATGGGCCCTGGATTCTGGACAAAGAGCCGTCACTCACCTGGGCCTCGGTGTGAGCAGGACAGCAGCAGAGCCAGAGCAGGCAGAGGCAGCAGAGCCGGCAGAGGCCCCCTCACCATCCCAAGAGGCCTGGCTCCTCCTCCAGGTCGCCCTTGCTGGTGTGGCCGCCCCCACAGGCCAGGAGGCCCAGTGAGCAGCCTGGCAGCTGGGTGGTCTTGTTGGCCATAAGCCTCTTCGTCCTTGGCTCCCTCATCACCACACTGCGGCCGGCCCCAGAGGCAGTCCCCTCGGTCTTATTTACAGCCGGAGAGGCCACACTCTGCTTCAGAGCCCTGTGGGCCCATGGTGCTAGAGGCCAAGGAGGAAGCAGGTACTGACCAAAAGCAGTCAGGGGGAGTGAGGATTCCCAGGTAAACGTCCTGGCCACCTCCAGGTCCTGGCAGTCGGGGGAGAAGCAAAGGAGCAGCAGAACAGGGTCATCACAGGCAGCAGAGAGCAAAGCCAAGCCAACCTCACCTCCAGCCTAGGACAACCAGAGCCATGAGGCAAACAGTCTCACACCCTGAGCCGGCGCTACTAAAACCACCTTAACTTCAGGACAGAACTTGTTAAAAATGCATATTTCAGACTTACTGAATCCGAAACCCTGGGAGTGATCCCTTCTAGGAGATTCTGATGTCTGATAAAGTTAGAGAACCTCTTGTCTGGACCAAAGTTGCATTTGCTGGTCAGAGTGGCTTTTCCTTCCTCGTTTCATTGACTGTCCAGTATCCATTGCAGTTACAGGCATCAGCCATTGATGAAACGCAGGGAAGGCCCCCTCCCTAACTATGGAAGCCTAGGGAGACACCCTCCCTGGTCAGTGCCAGCCCACAACTCAGCTCCTCCAAGGCCTGAGAGTGACAGGAGGTTAGATTCCAGTGCAGCAGCTGCAGCCTTGCCCAGCTCCCAGACTGCCTCCCGGATAAGCTCCTTGCTCTCAAATCCTAAACTCAGAGACACACAGAGTTGGCCTATTGCTTCCTGGCTGCTCCTGCATCCAGAGCACCATTCCTGGAAGGCCCAACTCAAGGGTCTCCTCCTCGCTCAAACTTATGCTGATGCCCCTCATCAGAAACAACTGCTCCTTCCCCTGAGCTATTTGTTTCTGTTTTACACAGGGCAGGATAGCCAGTAGCTTACCTCTCTGCTGCCATGGTCAGAATGTTTGTGTGTCCCCACCAAATTCCTATACTAAAATCCTAACCCCAAGGTGCAGTATTAGCAGGTGGGGCCTTCGGGGGTGATTAGGTCATGAGGTTGGAGCCCTCACAGATAGGACTGGTGCGTCGTAAAGGAACCCCACCCGGAGGGCTCTCTCCCGACTCGGAGGATACAGCAGGAAGGTGTCATCACTGAACCAGGAAATGAGCCCCACTAGGGACTGAATCTGCCTTAATGCCTGGTCTTAGGCCTCCCAGGCTCTAAAAGTGTGAGAAATAAATGTTTGTTTCTAAGCCATCCATGCTCTTATAGCAGGCCTGACGGACTAAGACAACTGGCTGGACTCTGAGATCAGGGGCCAGGCTCCTCTGTGATCCCCACAAGAACTGAACACATGCTCCCTTCATCTGATGAACTGAGAGAAAACAGGTCCCCGAACCCAAAGCACTAGAGAAGGAAGGGTCGGAGGGCACAAGGAGTCCAGGTGCGGCCCTGCCTCCACCTCCCTTGTCAAGCAGAAGTTACACTTTCAAAAAGTCTTTGCTAAGATTTGAAGGAAGCTTGCCAGCTCCCTGTCCTGCCAGCAAGCCAGGAGAACTCTCTGTTCAATAAGAAATCTCCCTTGTTACTTCAATTTGCATGAAACCGAAGTCCCATTTTATAAATGCCATCCAAGAATGTCTCTTCTTAACACTTCCCCAGTTATTCAAGATGAGAAAGAAAAGGCACCACAGAAATTAGATCAAGGTGAATGGAGAGGGGCCCTGACTGGCATGGCTCAGTTGGTTGAGTGTCATCCCACAAAGCAGAAGGTCACACTGGTTTGATTGCTGGTCAGGGCACATGCCTCAGTTGGGGGCCCTTCCTGGCTAGGGCGAGAGGCAACCAATCAATTCTTCTCTCACATCGATGTTTCTCTCCCTATCTTTCTTCCTCCTTCCCCCTCTCTCTAAAAATAAATTTAAAAAATATTTTAAAATATATAAATAAATAAATACAATCTTTTTTTAAAAATAAAAGATGAATGGGGAGGAAAAAATACAGAATGCCTAAAATGAGTGTGCAATACATGGGCCGACCCAGGGAACAGGTGGCATGGGATGGAGGAAGGCCTCAAAGAAGCCACTCGCCCTCGACTGATAAAAACTGCCTGGGAAGGCCTCAGCAGAAAGACACTGCCTTCACCATTAGGTGGCGAAGGCAGATGGCTCGTCTCTAGGGTCAAGCTGGAGAGCTGAAATGGAACAGACCACCTAAGGGTCTAACGCTAGCCCGGGGAGCTGACCAGGCACGAGCAGTCACTAAGAAAACGCTACATCCTCCAGGCTTCATCTACCAATTTCTCTTATGCTAAATATAAGCTGCCATTCTTTTCCCAAATGTTCTTTGTTAGGGAGATATACCTGAAAAAGTAGGAGTGATATTTTTCTTCTAAGACCTTGCTCTTGCCTTTCCTTAGGTTCATAGAGCGAGACCACGAACAAAGACAACTACTCTCCACCTGACTTACCAGCACCCCCTTCTGCAAAGGCGGCGGTGCGCCTGTGAGGGCCGGGAAAGGAAGAGCTCTGCCTGTCACTGGGTGAAGGCTGAGCCAGGCGGAATTCTCTGGGAAGCGCTGCAGTGGTCCTATGGCTGACCCCACCATTCACTCCACACCAAGGGGCTGGTCCAAGCCAGGCGCAGGCACTCCAGTTCTCCTGCCAGAGCTTGGGTGAGGCCAGCCCCTCTCAGACCAGGAGGGCTATTACACATGGATGCAGGGCCCACCCTCAGAGCTTCGGACAGAGCAAGCATCACAGTGAGCTTGGGAACCTGCACTCTAACACGCCTGAGTGCTGCTGGTCCAGCGGCCGCTCTGGACCAGCCAGCAGCTTGGACGCAGACGAGCGACTTGCTTGTGGTCAGTGAGAAGAGACCATCTGAGGGCCTTCTGGGGAAGGCTTCTTTGCTCATACAGAGATACTAGAGGAGACAACCCTCCTCATCCTCTGGACTATTTGTGAAGACAGAGATGTTCTTTTATCTGCTCTTTCCAACATGGTAGCCACTGGCCCCAAGAGGCCAGAGAGCGCTTGAAATATGGCTAGTGTGACTGCTGAAACTAGAAATTTTATCTCATTTTAATTATTTTAAATTTAAAAACCATCTGTAGCTCCCACAATGGGCATCAGAGCCCGGGACACTGTCAGGATGTAATGGCTGGAACTGCAGCTACAGCGCCCTGGCTATCAGCCGGAGGGGAAGGTACCACAAAGGGGATCAGAGAGCCACATCCTGACTTGCTCGGCCCAAAGGCACTTCTTACTATGTGAGGTCATGTTTCTTTGTTGTTTAAGGCGCTGTGCGTAGGTAATCCCTACTGCTGCAGCCATGAGGACATTCAAGTCAGCCCGTGAAAAAACGGCGCTACTCAGCCCAGGGACAATGTCACCAGCATGCAGAAGAGCGAGAACAACAAGACCTGGTTGCCGGTGAACTCAAGAGGGTTTGTTTCACCTGAAGGGATGCAATCCAGTCTTGCAGCATTCAAGATCTGGACACAGACAGTGCTGCTCTCCACCTGCCTGCTAACAAGTATCTAGGGACACTGCTGACCCCTCCATTCCGAGGGCCACCGAGTGTGTGGAGAACCAAATGGTGGGTCACTGACATGAGGCTTCTCCCAGAGCATGCAAAGGTTCACTGCAGGAAAAACACTTCCTGCTCTGGCTCAGAATTCCACCATTAACAAAACTTGCCGTGGTTTAAGCAAGACCTCTCTTTCTGGAATCCCCTTCTAAAAGGCAAATGCTGTTAGAAAACATACTGTAGTAACTTAAAAGTGTGAATGTGACGCTAATTAGTTAGATCATTGTACCTTGTTCCGAAGAGAACAGGGAGCCAGAAAAGGGTGAAGCATGAGAGAGGCAAGAGGTACATACTCAGGGCTCAATCAGTTCGCAGTTTTACAGCCCCACCTTATTGCTCTCCTTATCCTGACTGCACCACCCCATGTGCTACCTGAGAGCCAGTCCTAAATTCAAAATTCTGACAATCCCATCATTCAATCAACATGTCCAAAACAGGAAGGACAAAGTGCTACGGAGCAGCTCTGAACCACGGTCCCGGAAGAGTCCTCCCTAAACACTACACAGGATGAGGAAGACCACGAGGGGCTGCACTGTGTCTTCCCAGAAAAGATGCTCAAGTCCTAATCCCTAGTAAATGTGAATGTGACCTTATTTGGAAATACAGTCTTTACAGATGATCAAGTTAAGGTGAAGGTCACACTGGAGGAGTAGGGACGGTCCCTAACCCAGCATGACTAGTGTCCTTTTCCAGGAGCAATTTGGAAACACTTACTTACACAGAGAGAACATTACGTGAAAATGAAGGCTCAGACAGACTCTGTGATGTACCCACAAGCCAGGGAACACCAAAGACTGCCAGCAACTACCAGGAGCCTGGAACAGAGCCCCCCGAGCCTTCAGAGGGGCGCGGCCGGGCCACCACAGCACCTTGGTCTGAGACTTCCAGCCGCCAGAGCGGGGAGACCATGCCTTTCGGTCTGCAGCCCTGACTATGGCAGCTCTAACAGATAAACACGGTGCCCCTACTCCACCTGCCTTCCCTTCTGATCAGTCTGGCCTCACTTTTCACATTGACTCGTTTAACTGTCTCCCCTGTAGACCCTACGATCCACAAGCACAGGAACCACACCGGCCTACTCACCACTGTACCCCAAGCCCACTGCGGGTACACTGGGGGCAGTCTGTAGTGTTAGTCAATTAACACATGAAAGGCCTGCCCCTGGCCAGTTCTGGGATCTTAAGCACAGCCAGATGACCTCTGGGAGCCCTTTCAACTCAAACACTCCAGGACTCACCACTGAAGGTATAGCCGCCCATCGAGATCAGTCAGGACACCAGAAACTGCATAGGGGCGTTACAGAGAGGGCACTGAGGAGTGGGAGAGCTGGGGGACTATGAGAGTCTTCCTGTCGGGACATCTTCAGTGAAGTGAAAGCAGGGCTGGCCTCACTATGAGCTTCTGGAAACACACCCAGGTCGGCATGGACTGGCTACTCCTGTCCCCAAGGCAACAACCTTAGTGGGCTGTTCCTGTTTACAAAGCACAGTCCCAAAAGGGGTCAGTCTCAAGGACAGGTGGCCTTGGCATGGGCGGGAGGCTGGGGCTCGCTGAGAAGTCTCTATGCCTACCCCAGCTCCCTTCTACCGCCGGAACCAGATTTCTGCCCTCCTCCATTAAGATGACGTATTGCTGATGAAAGAAAATGAGAATGGAGCCGTACTGAGTAATATGACCCCCTGAGTGGCATGGAATGTAAGGGCCAACTTCCCATTCCATGACCCCCGGGTTGCTGTGGCTGGCACCCAGACCCTGGCCTACCTGGTTATCTCCAGGAAGGAGGGGTGCCCCGAAAAGAGGTACTCACCCACACTGCTGAGGGAGCTGCTGCTTTCTGAGTCTGAGGGCATGATGGATAAGACGCTGTACGTGGAGCCTGGGGACAGAAAAGGAGACCATTTGTTACTAACCGCAAAGGGGTCTGTCGTGTATACCACAAACCACCACCAGACCAACTGGTCTTCAGTCATCGCCAGGCTGAGAACCCACACTGCACCAGGGACCAGAAATTGAATCGAAAGGGACAGGCAGGGAAAGGGCAGTCAGCTCGGACTAGTCTTTGGTGTTTCTGCCTGACCATCGGCCTCACCTTCCACCACCCTCCAGCTCTGGAGACTTGTCTGTGTACGGGCAGAGTGGAACCTGGAATCAGTCAGCTGGCTTCCTATTGAGACATCTGGGGAGAACAATATGCAAGGGGGCAACAGGTCCCAGGTTAAAATGGAGTCTAGAGGACTTCTGGCCAAGATGAAGGCGTAGGTAGATACTTTGCCTCCTCACACAACCAAAAAAGGACAACAAATTAAAACAACAACAACAAAAAACCAGAACTGACAGAAAATCGAACTGTATGGAAGTCTGACAATCAAGGAGTTAAAGAAGAAACGTTCATCCAGATTTGTAGGAGGGGCGGAGAGGGGCAGCCGGGTGGAGAGGACTCGCAGCCTTGGACTGGGTGTGCAAGGCGTGGCTGACACACCAGGTGGTCCCACATTTGCATGTCGATAAACCGGGAAAAACAACTGGGGAGTGAGACAGACTCCGCAACACAGGGTTCCAGCGAGGGAAACTAAAGCCTCAAAGCCTCTGACAAAAAAAAACCTGTGGGGGTTGCAGCAGCAGGAGAAACCCTCAGCCTCACAGGAGAGTTCACTGGAGATGCCCACAGGGTCCCTGATGGTACACAAAACCACCCACCCAGAAATCGGCACCACAAGGGCCCAATTTGCTTGTGGGTAGCAGAGGAAGTGACTGAAAGCAGAAGAGAGCCCAGCAACAGGCACGGTTCCCTCTCCGGCCCCTCCCACACACAAAGCGCCACAGCCCACCAAGTGGGTTACCCCGCCCTGGTGAATACCTAAGTCTCCACCCCTTACTACGTGTGGAGGATGGTGAAGGCCGGTGACATACAGACAGAATCTGCAGGGGTTAAGAAGGAGATACTTAAATAGTTAACCACAGCTTTAGCTGTACGCACCTGTGACTTTTGCAGAAGAAACAGCCTGGGAAACGGAGCAATTATGCCTGCAGTTTTTCTCTGAGTCTGTGAAACATCCTTGAACTTTATCCAACTAACCCTTATAAAATAAACATGGAGACCATGTTCAGGGTCATTGTCTCTCCATCAGAGGATGATGTCCCACCTGGTCCCCGCTTTTCCTTAAATTGTCTGTGTCTGTGTCTTTCTCAATCTCCTGTCGCGCCCACCCTCCCAGGGACCTCTTCCCTGTGCAGGTCGTGGCAACTACATAACAGGTGCATGGAGACAAAATAATATGGCCCAAATGAAAGAAAAGATCAAAACTCCAGAAAAAATACAACTAAGCGATGAAGAGAAAGCCATCCTCTCAGATGTGAGGTCAAAACACTGGTAATCAGGATACTCACAGAAATGGTTGAGTATGGTCACAAAATAGAGGAAGAAGTGAAGGCTATACAAAGTGAAGTAAAGGAAAATGTACAGTGAAGGGAAGGAAACCGGGACTCAAATCAATGATTCGGTACAGAAGGGAGAAATAAACATTCAATCAGAATGCAATGAAGAAATAAGAATTCAAAAAAAATGAGGAGAGGCTTAGGAACCTCTAGGACAACTTTAAACATTCCAGCATTTGAATCAAAGGGGTGTAAGAAGGCGAAGAGGAAGAGCAAGAAATGGAAAACTTATTTGAACAAATAATGAAGGGAAACTTCCCCAATCTGGCAAAGGAAATAGACTTCCAGGAAATTCATGAAGCTCAGAGAGTCCCAAAGAAATTGGACCCGAGGAGGAGCACACCAAGACACATTGTAATTACATTACCCAAGATTAAAGATAAGGAGAGGGTCTTAAAAGCAGCAAGAGAAAAGGACACAGTTACCTACAAAGGAGTTCCCATAAGACTATCTATCAGCTTTCTGACAGTCTTATGGGACTATCTTCTCAAAAGAAACCTTACAGGCAAGAAGGGGCTACAAAGAAGTATTCCAAGTCCTGAAAGGCAAGGACCTACATCCCAGATGACTCTACCCAGCAAAGCTACCATTTAGAATGGAAGGGCAGATAAACTGCTTCCCAGATAAGGTCAAGTTAAAGAAGTTCATCATCACCAAGCCCTTATTATATGAAATGTTAAAGGGAGTTATCTAAGAAAAAGAAGATGATCAAAAATATGAATAGTAAAATGACAACAAACTCACAACTACCAGCAATTGAACCTAAAAAACAAAAACAAGAACTAAGCAAACAACTAGAACAGGAACAGAACCACAGACATGGAGATCACATGAAGGGTTATCAGTGGGGAGGGGAATGGGGGAAAATGTACAGGAAATAAGAAGCATAACTGGTAGGTACAATACAGACAGGGGGAGGTTAAGAAGAGTACAGGAAATGGAGAAGCCAAAGAAGCCATATGTACGACCCATGGACACGAACTAAGGGGGATGCTGGTGGAAGGGTGGGCACAGGGCGGAGGAGGATAAAGGGGAGAAAGAAAATGGGACAACTGTAATAGCATGATTAATAAAATATACTTAAAAAATGGAGTCTGGCGATTCCCTACAGATTTGTATCAATATGATTCTGGTTTTCATGCAGAGGGTAACAGCATAAATTAAACATCTATGAACTATTTGGGTTTTTTTTTCCCCCTGACTATTCTGTTCTTGGGTTCTAATTCAAGCATGTCAAAGCCATTTTCTCCGGGGGCCACATCAGCCTTGCAGTTGCCTTCAAAGGGCCAAATGTAATTTTAGGACTGTATAAATGTAACTACACCTTAACTAGGGGCAAGGAGCTTGGCACTGCCACTGGATAAACAAGGTGCTGGGCCGGATAAAATAAGGTAAAGGGCCAGATTCGGCCCACAGGCCTTGTGTTTGCCACCTGAGTTCTAAGCTGTATTCAAGCTCAGTCTTTAATAATTTAGTCAGAGTCTACCCCCTTATTAAAAATTAATCATCAGCCCTGACTGGTGTGGCTCAGAGGATTGAGGGCCGGCTGGCAAACCAAAGGGTTGCCAGTTCGATTCCCAGTCAGGGCACGTGCCTGGGTTTCGGCCCAGGTCCCCAGTGGGGGGCACGCAAAAGGCAACCACACACTGAGGTTTCTCTCCCTGTCTCCCTCACTTCCTCTCTCTCTAAAAATAAATAAATAAAATGTTTTTTAAAAATGTATCATGAAATTATGAACAATGACACTGTCATCAGAGCCAGGGAGTAGCACGTTTTTGTTGTTTGTTGGCACAATGTTGCCAACAACTCCTGGTTACAGACACACATTTGGTTTGAACTAACATATTTTCAAAGACAGGGTGGTACCCCTGCCTGGCATCGGGACAGGCCTCTGGGTCAGGAAACCCAGTTTGTAAACATAGCTCTTGTCCATACACGAATAGCTGGGTGATGCTAAGCAAATCACTTCAGTTTTCTGAAACTCTGCTTTTCTGGTCTGTAAAAGGAAGGATTCAACCAGACGGCTTATGAGGTCCTTTACCCTGTCCCATTCCAGTGGTCACATTCTCCATTTATAATGGAAGCGGAAAGTGTGCTTTGCTTACCAAGACTATAGGTGACACAAAATTACAACAGTGAACAGACTCAGAGACTAAACTGGGAGTTTACAAAAGTACAACATGCAAAGATGGTGGGTCAATTAAATCAAGATAATGGGAGGAATGCAATGTTTTGTTCTAGGAACCAAACGAACTATACGATGAAGAGGTGTGTATACTAGGCATAGTGGGTGAGACAGAGACAGGATTTTTAGCAATAAAGCCTTTGAACAAGGCTTAGGACTTCATGACAGGAAGTGGCCAAGAACTAATGAGATCTTGGGCTCGGGAACCAGAAACGTGGGGGCCAAATTTAAGGGGTTCTCTCCCATCTCAACCCTTGACTAGCCACCCTATACATGCACATCCTCAGAAGAGAAAGGAAAGAGAGATGGGAGTAGACAGAGAAGAGGAAGAGGAGGCGGGACACCCACGAGAGGGGATGGGGGGATAGGAGAGGCCCCAGGGAAAGGCGAAGATTTGGGGGGAGGAGACAAAGACCACATGTAGAAGGCAGAGATACGGACAATTGTGCTGTAACTGTGCTGGTGAACTAGCAGGTGTGCCCACATGAAAAAGAGATGAAAGGAAAGAGAAAAAAGAGAAGGAAAAAGGGACTTTGGTAACAGCAAAAGCTAGGACAGTGGCCAGGAATGACCAATGACCTCATTATCACATTTTCCGAGAATCTCTGAAGAACCTGCAGGTATTTCACGTGGACTAAGAGGACAATTTGGAGAGTGGACAGGTGTTTTGTCCTTAAAAAGGACTGTCAGAAGGGATTCAATTTGTTCAGTATGGCCTCCGGCAACAGAGCTGGAAACAGCAGGTAAATGCAGGAGAAAGCTGCAGGTCAGGACGGCCAAACAGTTCATGCTGCCCCAAGCACACCTGGCAGGGATATCAGGGGGGATTTGCACAGCATCAGAAGGGAGACAGAAACAGAAAACCCCATTTAGCCCTGAAATTCCTTGATCCTACTAAAAAATGAATAGCAACATTCACTGAAATACCATCTGTGTTTCAAGTTCAACACACACTATTCATTTTACTGTCCATTCAATATCTCCGCGTTCTTGTCTTAAACAATGAGCATCACGAATTTCCCAAATCATCTCTCTTCCCAGATCATAAATGTTCAATGTTGTGTAAAGATCCATGAAATAAAGTTAGATACAATTCATGCGATCCACTGATATCTTCGAAGAAAAAGAATGCAACACAATGCCTATTTTTTAAACGCAATCATCATTTTCTTAATTATTTCTTTCATTTATGAGGGCAAGGAAAGCTGGCCAGCTGGTATACTGGGGGGCTGTTTTCCAAGGACACCAAACCAGAAAGCAGGCACAAATAAACTCTCCCGCTCACACCTCCAAGACCTGAGTTCAACCAATCCTGCTTGCAACACCGCTACGCCATGGCCCATGTGCTGTTAGACGCTCCCTTCAGGAACGCCTTGCTTCTTTCTCATTATTGGCACCAGCAGCGCCCCATCTTCCAGTAAACCGTCCCTCCTCTTCAAATCGTTTATCTCCTCCCCCGTGGCGAGTTTCTACTGTTAATTAAACTTGGCAGACACCCTTCTCTCTCTCTGCCCATCTCCCGCCCTAGTTGGGGGAGTCAGCTGGCCAACCAACACATTCTGTTCCTCTTCCCTGTCCCCAAAGTCCCGCCAGAGCTCTGGGGCCTGACCCAGGGATAGTCTGACATCTTCGTCTGCATCTCTGGGCATCACCACCCCCCAAGTCAGCTGGCAAGACTTCTGGGAGCTAGAGGTGGGGGCTGGCAGGAGTGATTAAAATTGGACAGGGCCCAGGTTTTACAGTGTTCCCAGGGCTCAGACGTCATTCAGAGGGAAAAAAGGCCCGAAGATGACGTTGTCTTGGTCACGCTTTGTCTGTGTGGCTACTGTGGTCTTAAAAAGCCTGTGTGGCCAGGACTTTCGGGAAAAGGCAAAGGAGTCACTTTCCTCCGAAGTCACGAGGTGTCCTTTCAAAGCCAGTGCTTCTGCGGGGCGGGTGTCGAGTGTCATCCACCCCTGGGGCTTCACAGTCGAATCTGGAGGCCAATAGGAGTCCTGTCACACAGGCACACATGTCCCCGCCCCTCACAGCCCCTCGCTCTCAGCCCTATCTAAGACCATTTCCCCAGGAGCTCCCAGAAGGCACCTCCATCCTACCTGCCCTGAAACCTAAGGCAGGCCTATGCTCCACCTCAAGGAGAAGCCCCGACTAACAAACCGTCCCACGGACCTGCCTCCACTCCCTTGCCATCCACCACTCTCCAAGCCCACAGGACAGCCAACACTGCCATTCAGGACGCTCCCCACAACTTCATGCAAGCCTGTGCAGAGGCCTGAGAAGATCCAGGAAAAGCTGGATGATCTGGAAATGTCTCCAGCAAAGGAGAACAGAGCATGAGCCCAGGTTTTCATGGTGTGTGGACAAGAGAGGGATCTTTACTGACAGGATTTACCTGAGGGCCTGGTCCAATTCAGCAGATTAGGGTGGGACCTGAAACTCTGCATTACTAACAAGTCCCCAGGGCACAGGCCCACAGACGGAATGGATGCAGGGTACCGGGGTTGACCACAGTTAGCAGGTGGAATGAAAACGGAAGCCAAGGCAGAAGCCTGGAAGAGAGCCGGCAAACTGGGACAAGCCTGGGCCACACATTGTCTGCGTCCTTCCGAAGAGCACCGCAGGCTCCTGCCAACGGTGTTTACTATGTGACTCAGACCCACTGGGCCATGGAGGCCACTTGAAAAGAACTTCCAGTAAAATCACCCAAGCGATAACCAGCCCGTGGGGCCCAAGTGAGACAGATATTTATCCCAAACACAGCCCTCCATTCACCTGGAGCTTGTCAAGGCCCCAGTGACTCACACGTTCTCCCTGTGAAACCTGCAACACTGAGCTGAGAGATTTGTTCCAAGCCTTGAGCCAGCAGCACACAGTCCCCCCTGAGCTTCCGGACGGTGAATAGAGGCTGGCCTGCCAAGTTGACTTGGAGGATGTGCATCACCCCACCCCAAAGCACCTAAGAAGAGAGGGAGAAGGCAAGCTACCGCCCCCTCAGGGCTCTGTGAAAGAGTGGGGAGGTGCTGCCTGGTCTCAGGGTAGGAGTCACCACCAGGCCACCTGCCCCTCCCTGGTACCCTCTCCCTAGTACCCTAGCTCACACCTGAGGAATCACAGTCAGCACACAAATGACAGAGGGCTCATTGTGTCCACCAGGTTCCTGATGAGTACCTGAGCCTTGCAAGGCACCGGGCCAGTTCTGGGAGAAAGAAGATGGGGCTAAGGAGGGTGCCCACCATTCCCTTCTCTGAGCCTGGGGCCCATGTCCGTAAATCAAGGCAGTAACTAGAATACCAATGGGTTCAACTCCCAACTCTGCTACTTAGCAGCTCTGTGCTCTCGGGTAAGTTGCTCAGCCTCCATGTGCATATCTGTAAAATGGGATAATAAGTGTACTTACCTCAGAGAGAATCAACTGAGTTCATGAGAAATGGCTTGAAACAGCACCGGCACAGCCAGCGCTCTAAATGCAAACTGCTGCTATTACGGTCACACCAGACCTTCCACCCTGTCCTCAATCCCGCGACTACCCAACTGAAAGCTACACTAGCACGACGGGGTCACCCAGTGCACCATGACAAACTGCTGGATTGTATGACACTTGCTAACAGTAATAACAGCAGCTAGTAGGCATGGAGCGCCGTCAGGTGCCGGCACGTGCAAGCACTCTGTAAGCGTTGTCTCAGTTAATCCCCACACCAGCCCTGACGCTGTCATTAGCCCCACTTCACAGAGGAGGAACTAGGGGTTAGAAAAATTAAGTCACTTGCTTAAGGTCACGGTAGAGCTACTGAGGGTGCGAGCAGGATACCAGCCCAGGCAGTCTAACCCGAAGCCTACATTCCTCTTTCCTCTACACAATGGTGCTGCCTGCCTCTAAAGGTGGAAAAGCAGGCAGGGGAAACCATGGAGGAAGGGGTCTGGAGCTGGCCCCGGAGGATAGTGGACTTGGACAATCACCTGAGAAGCCAGATCAGCCTGGAGGAGGCAAAGGCAAAACCTGTCACCCTGAGCAAGTGAGGGCTCAGAATAGGAACGGCCTCACCCAGGGCTTGCCAGCCTGGATTCCCTAGAGTGAGTGTGTCCCTTCTCCACCCTTCTCCCCCCACTGAGAGGACACTCAACAGGCACTGTGAGCTGAGCTGAGCTGAGCTGAGCACAGGGACTATATGTGGGGGGGAAAGAGAAGGCGATGAGCCATGGCTTCATGGCACTGCTGTTGCTTCCTGCCCACCCCAACGCCCATGTCCATGCTGGGTGCAGAGACTGGCCCCAGAGTGGGCACCGTCATTCTAGAGGACCTCTGTAGGTGCAGGGAGGATGGGTTCCTTCGATTGCAAAGAAGCCCTCTTGCAGAACCAGGGTTCAGGGCAGCCACACCCCATGGCCTCAGCCTCCTTCCCCTTAAAAACATGGCCCAAGGCTGTGGACACTGGGACCCCAGGTTGGCGGCCGCCAAGCCACAACATTTCAGGAAGGAATGGGTGACTGTGGCCCTGGGATGGAGCAGCCACAAAGGCCGGGGCATCCATCAGGGAAGCCCTGCTTCGTGCACCTTACACACCCAGCTCGGGGTGGAAAATTCGCCCTCTCCCTGACAGGCACAGGGAGGCTGGCAACACAGAGGAAGCCTGCTATTTGTTATCTTTGGCTCAAGTGAAGAGTCAGCCCCCAGTATGCACAGTCCACCCCCGAAGTATCCGGTTTGTAAATTAATACTGGTTCTCCCTAACTGAGATGTAGCTGCAGTACCTTCCGCAAAATTTTGGAACAAGAGTCATGAACTTGCTAAAATAGCATAGTAACGATGCTTATTTTTGCTTTTTGTGGTCATTATAAGGACCAGTAGTCCATCTTTTAACGTGAGTGGGGTTGGTGAACGGGTGTCCATTTCCCAGGTAACTCTGAGATGCGTGAGTGAAACCTGTGTGGGAGCCACATGAAGGACTCAAAAGGGACCTTGTGGGCCATAGAGACGGCACCGAGTTTTACTGAGATGGAAAAAAAAACTCTAGAAGGTTCTGCATAGAGGAGAGACATGGTCTGACTTATATTTTAACAGGATCACTGGCTGCTGTATTAAATACTGTCCACAGGCAAAGAAGGGTAGAGACAGGGAAACCAGTCAGGCAGCAAATACAATAATCCAAGGGAGCTATGCTGGTGGCTAGGAAGAGGGTGATGAGTGGAGCTGGTGAAGTGGTTGAACTTGGGAGATATTTCAGAGGTAAAGCCGAAAGTGTCCGCTGACAGACTAAATGTGGAATAGGAAAGAAAGACATGTTAAGAATGACTCCAAGGTTCTTGGCCTGGAAATGGAAGGATGGAGTTGGTTGTTAGCGGAGATGGGAAAGCCTTCAGGAGGAACAGATGGGGGGAGGGAGGTGGGAAATCACGAGCTCATATTTGGCCAAGTTACGTGTATATTTGAGATAACTACACACACGCAAGTAGAGATGTCATATAAGCAGTTGGATATACGGTCTGAAGTTCAGGGCTGAGGCTGGGGCTACATCTATCATTTGGGAACTGTCAGCATATGCTCAGTATTTAAAGCAATAAGACTGGATGGGACAACCCAAGGAGGGAGAGTGGACAGCAAGGGCAGTGAAGAGGTCCAAGGAACAAACCGTGAACATTTGGGGTGAGGATGAAAAGAGAAATCAACGAAGATGACAAAGGAGGAGCAGGTGGTAGGTAGAAGGAGAGCCAACTGGGCAAGCAAAGGGATGAACACAGAGGCATGTGGTAGGGACTTGGAGAGGTAGGCTGATATGCCCAGCACACTTAATGGTGAAGGTGAGGTGGACATATAATCCTCCTGACTTCTGATCAAACTGTACCTGCATTCCTCCTACTCCCTGAACTTTCCTGGGCATCAAAGAGACTGATGGAAATGATTCAGGGAGTGTTAGGGAGAGCCATCAACGTACAGTAAGTACCTTGCCTGCTTTGGCCCAAGTTATTCTTGAATGTACTACCACACTCTGACCACTCACAGCAGCTAACACTTACTGAGTACTTGTCACAGAAAAGGCACCATTTAGAAAGATCATTTCATTTAACCCTCCTAACAACCCTATGAAAAACAGACTACTGACAACTCATTCTCTAGATGGCAAAATACAGGCTCAGAGACACCAAGTAACTTGCCCAAAACCACAAAGCTAGTAAGTGGTGGGTCCAGATTCAAACACAACTCTTATCCACTAATTCTATCTACCTCCTTTCTAGTAAGATCAGAAAGATGGAAACTCACCAATTCCTTGCCCCAATGGACAGCAGAGGCTGTGAGCAGCCAGACCCTTGCTCAATGACAGCGTTCAGGTGAGAGGCACCTAGGAGTCACAACAGATGGATCAGTAGCTCTGACAAGCAGCTGCGCCAGGAAGTGGCTTATGGGTCAGTGTTCAGCATTGTGGCCAAGGTTAACTTTTCCAGCAGTGGAAAGGAAGGAAAGGAAGAAAGTTGGGTTCCCATCATCTCTGCCGTACCTCAGCTGCCAGCCTTGTCCTCTCCTCCTGGTTCCGACCCCTCCGACCCTGTCACTCCTCCAGCCATCTACTAATCCTGACCCCCCCGGGGGAGACCAGTCCAATCTATGGAACAAACTAGATAAATATTTCCATTCTGGCTTAGAAGGCAGCAGGAAATAGAATGACCAATGGGGTCTGAGGAACCCAATCGTGATTCTGATGGTCAGACTGAATGCAAAAAACTGGAAAAGATGTCTCTCTGCCACTGTCCCCTTAATGCCATGTCATCCCCCAAATGGCCATTTTTCATTCTTCTCAGATCAGGGTAAGCTGAGGCGTCAGCCAGAGGAAATGACGGCTCGGGGAACAAACCAAGTCTGATGGCATAAGTTTCAAAGTAAACAAGGAGATGGCAACACGGGCTGGACAGGTCAGGGACATTAGTCCACAAAGGCCAAAGAGGGGAACTGCAAAGAAAAGGTCTTATCTTTACCAGCAACAAGCTGTTTCTGCCCCTTCTTCCTCCAGCAGCAGCAACACCACACCCCTTATCTGCTTTGTGTGGTGCCTTAAAAATTACTGATCACTGAGGCAACTCAGCCTGGGTCTCCAGGACTCTGAGATCATGGAGAAGTGCTCACTTCCCCCTCCCCTCCCCCCACAATATTCCTGCTGAGTTTGAACCCACCAAGAAGGCCCCTGCCACAGGGGTGGGAGGTGCAAAGTGACTCTTCACAGCGGGAAGGGCACAGGGTCAGCAGCTGGATGAATCTGGGCTCTCCCTGGGTTTGGCCAACTATCAAGGAGGGACCAGGGGCAATTAATTTTTCTGAGCCTCAGTTCCCACATCTGTACACTGGGCTATAAAAAGTATTTATCTGTAGTTCACAGACTGCTGTGCCAAGCACATAAAATAACAGATGTTGAGCGTGCTTTCCACCTGCAAAGGAAATGCTCACAGACATTGTGTTCTAACAGGCTCAGGAGACCCGAAGTCTCACTGTTCCCTGACTCCACTGCTAATCTTTCCTGGTTTCCTTCATTCCTCCGCTCTGTACTGCCAGCCTCTTCTATTCCAGAAATTCCACCTCCTTTTTTTCTACTCTTATTCAAAACACAAACAGAAACAACAAACACAAGGAAATGAATAAAAAGTAAGGGCTTTGTTAAGACTCCCACATTACACAAAGTGATCTACAGACTCAATGCAATCCTTATCAAGATTCCAATGACATTTTTTGCAGTAATAGAAAAATCCATCCTAATTTTAATAGGGAAGCCCAAGGAATCCCAAAGAATCCCAAAGAGCTGAAACAATCTTGGAAAAGAAGAATTAAAGTCGATTACTCTCACTTCCTGATTTCAAAACTTACTACAAAGCTACAGTAATCAAAACAGTGTGATATAAAGACAGACACAGAAACAAATGAAACAGAATAAAGAGACCAGAAATAACTCTTTGCACATATGGTCAAATAATTTTTGTAAGGTGCCAAGACCATTCAATGAGGAAAGAATGGTCTTTTCAAGAAACGATGCTGGGAAAACTGGGCATCTACATGCAAAAGAAGAAATTTGGACCCTTATCCATATACAAAAATGAATTCAAAGTGAATCAAAGTTCCAAACGTAAGAGCTAAAACTATAAAACTCTTAGAAGAAAATATAAGGCAAGCTTCATAGGACTTCATTTAGCAATGACTTCTTGGGTTTGGCACCAAAGGTACAGGTAACCAAAGAAAAAAAACAGACATATTGGTCTTCATTAAAATTTTTAAATTTAGGCTTCAAAACACACCATCAACAGTAAAAAGGCAATACACAGAATAGGAAAAAAATTTTAAATCAAGTTGGTAAGGGGTTAATATCAGATAAAAATGAACTCCTAAAACTCAACAATAGAAAAACAAACAACCTGATTCAAAAATAGGCAAATGACTTGAATAAGTTACATTTCTCCAAAGAAGATATACAAAGAGCCAATAAGCACATGAAAAGATACTCACCGTCACTAGTCACTAGGGAAATGGAAATCAAAAACACAATGAGATATCACCTCACACTTCTTAGGATATCTACTATCAAAACAACCCCAGAAAACAATAAATGTTGCTGAAAATATGAAGAAATTCAAACTCTTGTACACTGTTGGTAAGAATGTAAAATAGAATATCCACTTTGAAAACTAATATGGTGGTTTCTCAAAAATTAAAAATAACATTACCATATAATCCAATAAATCTACCACTGAGCATTTACCGCAAGAACTAAAACGGAGTCTTGAACAGACACTGCTATGCCCATGCTCACAGCAGCATCATTTACAATACCCGAAATGTGTAGGTGCGCAAGTACACACTGACAGATGAACGGGTACGCAAAACGTAGTTTATTCACACAACAGAATTACTAGTCAGCCTGCGTAACGCAGGAAATCTGGACATTTTCCACAACACAGATACGTTCTGAGCGTTATGCTAAGTAAAATAAACCAGTCACAAAAAGACAAACACCCTTCGATTCCGTTTCTGTGCAGTACCTACAGCAGTCAAAATCGCAGAGACGGCAGAATGAGTGGGGGGTGCAGGAGGCTGGGTGGCGAGAGGGAGAGGGGGAGGGGGCTACTGTTGAAGGGGTGCAGCTTCTGCCTGACAAGACGGAGGGCTCCGGAGATGGGCAGTGCTGATGGCAGCACATGACGAGTGTATTTTAATACCACTGAACTATATACTTAAAAAATGGAAAGGACGGTAAATTTTATGTTATGTGTACCTTACCACGAAGAAAAAAGATTTGCACCCAAAAATCCAACAGTGGGGCGGGGCTGGCGAGGGGGAAGGACTTTAACTCCCTCCCTCTCCATTACAGCTATCCAAAATCTCTGGGCCTTCAAGGCAGTCCAAACCCCATCTGGCTTCACACAATCCTATCATGATTTTGGCCCCTACAAGTGAAGCCCCAGCCCCTCAGCCCTGGGACTCAGGAATGCCCCAGGTTTTGAGCACAGGAACAAGAGAGCAGGGATGAACTTCAGGAAACTGTCACAGCAACTAAGAACAGGAACGATGGAAGGAGGGACGTCTGGAAGTAAAGAAAACCATTAGGCTTCTCCTGCAGGAGCTCACCTGAACCACTGGTAAAGAGTGCAAGCTGGGAGGGGGCTCAAGAGACTGTGCAGAGGTGAGGAGGATGGGATAGGAGACCGTGGGTGGGAGGAGTGGAGGAAGATGCTGGGGGTTTCAGCTGGGGGATCTGGGAAGGTACTACAGTGAACAGAGGAAGAAAAGGTAAGGAGACCAGCTGAGAGGGATAATGAGATTGATTCAGGTTAAGTGAAATAAACCAGACACAAAAGGAAAAAAAAAAAACAAAAAGACTCAGGTTTAATGTGCTAAAGAAAATCCCTGTGCAGACAGCCTGCTGTCTTAGAGCCAGGAAGAGAATTTCAGGCTACGCAGTCCACATGGGAGTCACCCCATGGAGCCTGGAGGACGTAAGGGACCAGCCCAGTGTCACTAAATGGTAATGTGAAGCCCCTGGGTAAGAAAAAAGTGAGGGAAGGGGGAGGGCCAGAGCTAGGACTTCCGGAACAGCACCCGCACAGGAAATACTGTTCTAGGCAAATACAGGACAAAATCCTGGGACAGATGACCTGTGAAGATAGAAGGAATAACAATTTCTGGGATCGACATACAATAGACACAGAAAGACGACTCATGGGCACAGGAAGAACAAGAGAATAAAACCTTCTAGAAGGCAACGGAGTGGAGAGTGTTGGAGGGGCCAGTCTGCCGCAGCAAATGCTGCAGTAGGACACAGACTGCAAAGAAACATTTGATTTGCTCAACGTAAGGCAACTGATGACCTTTGGTTTCCCCAGCAGAACTGAAGGGCTTGGATTAGACCAGAAAAGGTGAGAGATTCATCATTAAGAGACTGCCATGTTTCATAGTAACTGCTGGAAGTACTAAGCACAGTGCTGCTGAAAAGAACGTGCACCACACCTGGCTCATGAAGAAAGGAGCCCAGGATGGATGGATCAGCGATGACTGCCAAGGGCTGGAGGGATGCATCACTCCTGGCCTGGGGGTTTCTAAGGGTGTCCACTCACAGAAACATACTTCATGGTGGTGAGTTCTCAGCAAGTTTACCATACGAATTAGTGATTAGAATGAACTCCAAAGTCCTGTTTCTTTACAGGACTCTAGGACTGAAAGGGACCTCTGGGGAAAATAAAAGGACGATGATATCTTCCCATCCATTCTTTTGAGGCCCTGAGAAACACAGTGTGAAGACTTTGGCCCTTTGAGGCGTCTGTGGGAAGCCCAGCCCAAAGCAGATGGTTTCCCCATACAAGAGGAGCTACAGGATGCTTTCCACACCTTGCTCCTGGGTAAGACACCACCACCTAGGAGTGAGTACTCACCCCTTATTTACAGAGCTTTGTGTGGCTTTTCAAAAGGTGACCTGCGGAAGTGGGTGGAAACAGTCCACTCTACAGTGTTCTACGAAAAAGAGAGCTGCATGTCCTCACCTGCAGAGATCCACTCAGGTACCGAATGTTCACCTCTGTCACACCCAGAGCAGGGTGAGGAGTTTCCAAACGAGGCTCTGGGCTATGGCCCCACTGCACCAACACATTCAGGCAGTAAGGGTTCCTTTTGCAGCCTCCCCCAACCCCACCCCCTCCAAATAAAGGTGAAAGACATTGAACATCCATCTTGCTACACAGGTAACAAAGCCTTCCATCATGTTCCACTTTCACACCTAGTATTTCAGGGAATCCAGTGCAGATCTTCAACTGAGTGCATACACAACCGGAGGCCAATGCTCGGGAAACAGGCCCATGGTGGTTCCTCCCTCTAATGCAGAGAAAAGAGCTCCTCCACCCTAGGCAAAATCTGGTCACATAATGTCTTCAAATTGCCCCAAGTCAACTCCAAGGAATAGGGTAGTCGATAAGAGAAGTATTTTGAATGTACAAAGAGTACTGAGTATCTTTCACAGACACATCCCAGAGCAGAGAAAGTTGATCTTAAGCAACAAGAGGAAATATTTTATTATTTTGTACAAGGAGAAAATACCAAAATCCACATCCACAACCACAGAGTAGTAGAGCAAATGAAACTGCACCAGCCCCCAAAGGCCCTAGTCTCCTCCTCATTCCCAGTCCTCTTGCCATCTGCAGGAGTCCTTGTAGGAGGAAATTCGGACACATAAAAATGTCTGCACACAGAGGAAAGACCATGTGAGGACACAGAGAGAAGACAGCCATCTCCAGGTGAAGGAGAGAGGCCTCAGAAGAAAACAACCCTGCTGACACCTTGGTCTCTGACTTCTGGCCTCCAGGCCTGTGAGACAGTAAATGGCTGCTGTCTGCGAGCCACTGTCACCACCGCCCTCGCCGCCGGCCCCCCCTCCCCGCCCCTGTGTGTGGTACTTTGTTGCAACAGCCCTATCACACTAATACAGTTGCTACAGTGCCAGGCTCTATGCAGCCCTTGAAAGACCATCAAATGAACATACTATCTTACTTAAAACTCTCAGCACTTCAGGAAAGAGGTACTGCTATTAGCCCCAATTTATAATGACCCTAAAGTTCAGAGAGGTTAAGGAACTAGCCCTAGGTCAATCAGCTAGACTTGAAATCAGATGTACCATGCACCCTTAACTACTTCTGAGCTGTCTCTAAGCCAAACCTTGCTCCCTCTGCCCATTCCTCACCCACTCAGCAGCCACAATATGGTTCCCAGAGTGGCCCTGCCACCCAGATGACCACTGTGCCTTCTTCCCCAGCCTCAGGCCCCTGGCAGATGCTTAAGAGAACTCAGAATTTCTATCACGTTTAGTTCTGGAATCTTTTCCTTTCTTGCCTTTTTTTTTTTAAATAAACACTACTTCGGTAATTATGAAAAAAATTATTCTTAAGAAAAAAAAGTTAACATGGTTAAGGAATTCTATCAAATCTTCAGCCTGTGTGTAAATAAATAAGTGATCAAAGGAATATATTTGGAAAGACTATTAAGATCTAAAAAAAAAAAATACAAGTAGCTCTTGTGAGGATCTCATCACCCATTAAGAGATAAGGGACTTACGGGGGCAGAAATAAGGCCGCCAAGGCCAACCATCCCAGCCAGGCTATCTCCAGAAAATATGTATTTTTTAAAGCATGTTCCATTTCATCACATTTCAGAAAAACAAAGAGGAGACCTTGGGGGACGGATGAGCAGGCTTTGAAGCGACATGAAGCATGTATACTTGCAGCGGCAGGGGAGACAGTCACTCATGGCTAGTCGGTGATTTTCATCCAAAAATTCAGATCTCTATTGACAGGCAGACTCAGAGAGCTACCACGAGCCTGCAGCCCAACAAAGCACCAATTTTCATATTTCCTAGGCCTGCTGGGCCCCCAACTTCCTTGTTTAAATGGAAACTGTCAGACAGGATTTTGTGCAAACATGCGCTTTCCTTGGGGGCAAACACTCTGAGTCTACAGCTTGTTCTTTCATTTCGAGCTTTTTGTCCATAGCGACTACATCAAAGATGAGAGTCGCGGGTGGGGAGGGCTGTCCGGGGCACCAGAGAACAGAGCAAATACAAAGTTCAGGGACTGAGTACCTAGGAAGCAAAATGCAGCAGGAGCCTCTTCGCTCAGCCCCACAGGGTCAATCTCGGAGAAATGAGCTCAGGAGAGTCCATGTGGGAGGAGACAGCTCCCCCTTTTGCAGCTCCTGCACGGATGCTCCAGGCTGAGTTAGCACACCTTCCCTCCAGAGGACCTGCAAGGTCCTGGAGAGGGACATGGTACAGAAGAATATGCCCCCCGCCCAGTTCTGTCTCTCCCAGCCGTTCTAAGGATATTTGGCATAAACCTACAACAAATGTGGGAGGTAGGAAAGAACTAAGAATTGCAAATAGCTGTTGCAAGGTGGGAAGAGGGCAACAAAACAGTAATGACAGAGGAAAGAATTACCCTATGAAAGCATTAGAGTAGGGAGTTAAAGGTACTACTAATATTCACTGGGCAAAGCTGTTAACACAGTTTTAGTTAATGATACTGATTTTTCTGCAACCATTTTAAAGGGCCAGCCGTGGGTGGTGTGGCTCAGTGGACTGAGTGCTGGCCTGGGACCCTTTGGGGGTCAATTCCCAGTCAGAGCACATGCCTGGGTTGCAGGCAGGGTCCCCAGTGGGGGGCACACGAGAGGCAAACACACATTGATGTTTCTCTCCCTCTCTTTCTCCTTCCCTTCCCCTCTCTCTAAAAATAAATAAATAAAATCTTTTTTTTAAAAGGGCCAGTCACTTTTTCATTTTAAGATCACTCATTGGAGCCTCTTAAAATGGTCTCAAATCCACCTTTGCACCATTAGAGTGTGTCAAGCAAATAACATTCTGAGGCAAAGACACCTAGGACCATCCCAGCCCCTGTTACTAAGTTACCTTCTTAAGTTTCATATGTTAAACCTAATTAAACCAAGTCACCTAATATTTACCTAGTTCCTTTGAGGTGTGTAGTCTTTCCTAATGTGTGGTACATTTGGGGTTTGTGTTTCGGGGAGTGCTGTGGAGATCCCCTTGAGATATCTAAGGAAGAACTGCCGAAATGGGAACATTCAAATCTCCTGCAGTCTCACTTGCCCTCAGTTTGCATCTCAAGGAGACTTGGTAAAAAACTAGCCATGCACTGCTTCTCGGCCTTTTGGCTAAGATCATGTGTAAAAACTAGCCATGCAGAAGTGCCACAACGCACTGGCAACCTCTCAGGCCTAGGCCAAGCAGGGAGCTAACGGAGCTTCTTGGCACAGGCATTGTAGAAACAGCAGAAAACACTGCCTACAACAGCAACTGAAAGGGAAGAGCGGCAGCCCCTGCAACTCTGGGCCCCACATCATCATGAAAAATGGGCTCTCCTGCGGGCCTTCCAGCTCCCTGGGCCCCGTCCAGCCTGGAAGGCCTGTCTGTGCAGCCACTTCGCCCATGCTGACGGCCACTCTGTCCTCTGGCTCACCACAAAGGCCACTTGTTTCCCATGAGTGCCCAGAACAGCGGCTCAACCTGTTAGCCCAGTTGGGGGACTGTGGTCCTGGTGGATGGGCCGTGACAAGGGCTACCTGTGACCTCAGCAGACAATTAGCAAAGCAGTGTTGAGTTACCAAGCTCCGCAGGTCACCTGCCCGGCTGGGAGATTGTGTAGGATTCACCTTCCAGACCCAGGAAGGGGTCAGGCAGTTGTCATTGGCAGGTTATTTCATCCCTTTACGCTAGTATTGTATCCTCTGACAATTGGGGACAGGAGAAGAAAGGCAGGCCACGTGAACAAGTCTAGAACTCATCACGAGTAACCTGGACAGGTCTTGGGGTACAGGGCATGGGAGTTAGCCCTCTGAGGAAGGTATGTGTAGGGACATGGTTCAGTGGACAAGTGATGGGGAGGGGCACTACTGGCCCCCAGTGGGTGGGGGTGGCAAAGATAAGGAGCATCTTCAAAGCACAGGAATATCTAAAACCCAAGGACAACCACGGTGGATGTAAGTCAGTTCCATCTCTCCCAGCTGTTCTAACCATGCCTGAACCACCATATTCAGCATAAAACCGCAACAAATGTGGGAGGTACAAAAGTACCAAGAGTTGCTAAATAAATAAATAAATAAAAAGTCTGGAGAACAGACCTCTGCTTTACATGCCCAAAGAGTGATGATGGGGAAATGGGGAAACTCAGAAACAGATTAGGGTAAAAAAAACACCAAGAGCTAGCAGTGGGCAGGACTTACTGACGATGAGGTGAAGGGGGCGCCCCACCACTGCTGTCTCTGGGCTGCAGCAGGATGGCCACCCCCAGAATCAGGATGTCTTCAGCCATGGGAACTCTCGACTATGCGACCCACTCAGATGCCTAGGTCCACCTGACCTCTGTCCACACCTTCTCAAACGTGTCACTTCTGTCTGTTGCCACTATCCCAGTAATACCTCTCACAGCTCAACTGTTTCATCCACCGCCCAATCCTGCTCAGGTCTTTAGGGTACCAGCTCAGCCACCTGCCACCATCGGCAAGGTACAGAACACCTCTCTGCACCTCCACTTCCTCATCTACAATGGCTCAGAAGATTAAGTAAATAGCAAACGTCACGTGTCTCAACCTCAGTCCTTCCAGCTACTGGGACATCACCAAGAGTGCCTACCTCCGGAGAGTGCCCCCCAGAGCCCAGCTCTGTGCCATCTCCAAGTGCCCAGAAGTGCCTGCCTAACTGGAGGCTGGCATTCAAGGGTCTTTAAGACCCAAGACCTAGCCTGTCTGCACCCTCCCTCTTCTCCCCGCCCCCCGCAGGCCTCCGGTCAGGCCAAAGGGCCTCATACTCACCACTCCCTGCCCACGCCCGCTTGTTCCCACCTCCACTGTCACCACCGCCTCTACCTAGCCACCCCTCCAGGCACAGTAGTAAATGGAACCTCTCTAAGTAGTCTCCCAGACCCCTCCACCAGGAAATGGCCTGTTACTATCACCCAGCCAGTTATTCCCTAGGGTTCTAACTGATGTCTACCAGGCCGGCTTCACCTATGAGATGAGACCAGGGCTCCCCCTGGCATCCTGGACACACCAGCTGTGCAGTCTCACAAGGCCCCACACTTGGCTTCACACTCTGCTGCTGCCACCTTAAAATTCTTAATGACTTATGAGCAAGGGGCCCCACACTTTCGCTTTGCAGTAGGGCAAAAGTTCCATATTCAGTCCCGCTGAGGGCTTCTCAAGGAAGAGGTTTTGATTTATCTCTGTATTCCCCACAGCACACAGTAGTGCCTGTTACATAGTAGGGATTCAGTGCAGGAGAAAAAGAGGTGAAGCTCCAGGTGTCTCTAATCTACGTGGGCAGTTAATAAAGGTCCCTGCCACTCACCTTTCTCCCTCCCTCCCACACATGTGCACAGATGCAGAGCAGAGAGCAGCAATTCACTGCAGGTCATTTCCTAGACCCACATCCCCCTCTGGTCCCCACTACACCTCACTCCACAGGACACCAAAAAAAAAGGCCCTTGGGTACTAATGAAAAGGCAGCACCTCCAGTGCTTCAACTTAATGACACACTGGTTGCTGGAAAGCTCACTCTCCGCAGAGCTTTAGAATGCAGGAACTCCGACTCAGAGGTCATCCCAGCTCTGCTGCTTGCAGGCTGGACAACCTCCACCAAGTCTCCTAGTATGAGGCCTGGAAATGGAGAGCCCTCAGGGGACAGGGCCCTCTCCAGTCTTCCCCGCCCCCTGCCCCTCTGTCAGACGTGGTCCAGCCCTGACCCGACCTGCAGCCTGCCTCAAGCCACTCACTCCTCACTCTGCTCTCACAGGCCACATTTGTGGTGCCTACAAGGCCCAGACTCAGGAGGACAGATACACCCACAGGCCAGATGCAGCCTTAGGAACCAGGGATGGCAGCCACTTCCCTGGGACACCCTGCTCCTGGGACCACACCCAACCCTGGCTCAGACCCGCAGCAGCACGTCTGACACATGCCCTCGGTCCCTCACTCCCCCGTGACCCATAAGCAACCTCCTGGTCCGGCACACAGCCGTAAGCCAGACCAACCTGCGTGAAAACACTCCCTGGCCGTATAAAACAAATGTATTTGGCCCATTAGAGGAGTCAGTGTTTGTGAAAAGATAAATATATAGAACACAGTAGACTGCTCCATCTCCATCTGACTTGGAAGCACTCTCAACATAGAATCTTGGTTGACAACAGGTGTGTTTTAACCCTCAACACAACACTGTCTTCACGAAGAGTCACAGAATGTAAAAGACTGAAGGACCCCAAAAATCAAAGTGATCCAAAGCACCAGTTGTCAGATAGGGAAACTGAGGTTCCAGCAGGTCAAGACCATCAACCTCTGGGCTCCTCGAGCCCCGTGACGCTCCACTCAGACACGACGCCTGCACACTGTATGGTTCCGAGCTGCCGCCCCCACCAAACTGGGAGTTCCCTGACACCAGAGCCTCACTCCCTTCGTTTCTGCAGCTGGAGCATCTCTCACAGGGTCAGGCACCACAGGTGCCCAATAAACAACTGTCGAACAAGCAAATGACCCACAGAAGCATCCCAAAGCCACACAGTCAGGGGCAAACAAAGCTGACTCTGGAGGCCTGGCGTCCTGTGTCCCCTGCTTCCTGCTCTCTTCTTCTTGAACGTGGCAGGTGCTGGATGACTGGGGGAAGGAACAAAAGCTCAGAATGGCAAGACCAGTAAGCTGCAGGGTTAGGGCACTGGCCGGGGGCGGGGCCAGGTCTGTCTCCAACCCTGCCTCTAACACTGCATGCAGGCCATTGTCACCAGACGAGCAGCTCTCTCTTAACCTGGGTTTCTTCCATTCTCAGCTAGAGGATAAATAAACCTCACCTTCCTACCTGCCAGCATCAGAGCAAGGAGGGATAAAAGGCATTTGCGTGTGCACTGAAGACAACACGAGCGGAACTGAACTCCCCAATTACGCTGCCTCTTCCTCACCCACCAGCTCCCTGGTAAGCAGGGAGAATAGACATCATCAGCCCCACTGCACAGATGGGAAAACAAGGTCCCAGAGGCCACGCCAGTGCCTGCAGTGCCCCTGGATACCCTGGTGCTCATTCCTGCTGCGACAACTGACTCAGGCCTTGGGGGGTGGAGGTGGAAGCTGGGGAAGGGTTCCAGGAGTGCCTGTCCCTCAGATAGCAACATCTGCCAATCCCATGTCCTTCTGGGCAGCAATTCCTGGCTGTGACCTACCCAGCCTATAGCCAATCACTGGATGCCACAGGGAAGCACCAGCTGTGAAGAGTCCCATGTCTTGGAAGCAGAAGGACCGAAGTCCAAGGAAGTTCAAATAGCCAAGTAAAAAATAACCACACCCCATAGCCTAGAAGTCAACAAAGACACCATTGCCTGGTTTCCCAATTCTCCTGAAGTAAATGCTATTGACAGCAGACAGGAGGAAGAGGAAGGCAGTTTCAAACCCCAGCTGTTCCTTGGACCTAAGCTGGAGACGTCCCCTCCTCCACTCCCCACTGTCTCCTCTTCCTAGTGTAGCCACCTTGAGTCCTTGCCACAGGTGGGTGACCTCTATCCCTCAGCACCCATAATAAGTAGACAAACCTCTGTTTCTCAACCCCAGGCCGCACTGCCTGAAGGCTTTCACACAGGAGGCTGGGGGGTGGAAGACGGTGCAAACTGCCAGGTCTCCCATAGCCACTGCATGGTGGTTGGGGTCTCTACCACCCACTTAGAGTCTGAATCCTAGCCTATGTGTGTATAAGGACATGTGTGCACACATGCAAACTGTCAGGTTTCTGCAGGGGCGGTCAGCATCCTGGAGGGGTTACCAGTGTGGGCTCTGACGCCGCCTGCCTGCCAGAAGCCCAGCTCCTGCATGTTCTGTGTGACTAGGCCATCTTCCTTAACCTCTCTGGGCCTCACTCGCCTCACCACTAAAACAGGGATAATAAAAGTACGCGCCCCCCAGGGCTTTTGTGAGGCTGAAGTGATCAGTGGCATCATGCTTGGCAAACAAGAAAAGCTCCACCCCCAGCGCAACGTGAGCGGTGCTGCCTCTGGGATTCTGTGCGCTCTGCTTTTTCCTTCTTCATTCATTACATTTTCTACGTGAATGTGCACGCTTTATTATCAGCAAGGAAGAAAGCTTTATGTTTATTTTTTTTTGAGATAGAGTAGGAAGAACAATTCGGAATCCCAAGGAACCCTTTCCTCCAAGCGCACAGTGCAGAAGCAGTCCCGGCATCACCGGTGTTTTGAGGAATCCCCTTCACGGCAGGCAATGCAGCCGTCCAGGGCGGCCCAGCCTTTTCAGCCGCCTGACCCCCATTACACCTCTGCTCCACTCCTGCCCATCCAGTAAGACTGGAGCCTGGTCTCCTCGGCCTCCTCTGAGAAGACCTCCCTGAGGGCCCTCACGGCAACTTCCTCCTTGGGAACACCATTTTTCCTGACCTCTGCCCTCCCGTCTGGAGCGTGCCCACCCCAGAGCAAGCCCGTCTTGCACCACCGTCTGCTGGGTGCAAGCACGATAAGCTTACCAACACCACAGCAGATGGCCCTGAGGGCAAGGCCACCTCCTTCCTCTGCAATTTCAAGGCACTCACCCCAATTCTCTTCTTGGATCCTCACTACATACACCCTAAGAGTGGAGGAGAGATTCAGAGAAGGGAAGAGATGAGCCCGTCTCACAACTGGACTTAAGGCCAGCCTGACCAATTCCAATCAAGGACTCATTTCCAACGCTGTTTCCCCAAGGGAGGCACAGAATAGGCCCTCAGCTAACAGGCCCTAGGGCCAACTAAGTGGGGGAACTGCACTGGCCGAAGGGACACCCCTATCTCTGCTCACTCCTCCCGTCCACCTCCCGTTCACTTCTCACATCCTTCCTCCTTCTCCAGGATTTCCCGCCTCCCCGGCTGGGCTTTGGTCCTCAGCGGCCCCACAGCCACCATCGGCCCTTCCGAGGGTGTCAATAGCTAAGGAAGCCAGTGACCCCACACTAAAAGGACGGAGGGGAGGAGGAGATTTTGAGCTTTGTAGAAGATACTACTGGTTTTTCTCTGTTTTATGTCAAGTGACCTCTAACACTCCAGGCAATGGTATATTGGAGCCCTGCATACTTAAAAGAATTTAGCAGAACGGTTTAAAATGTCCAGACTTGGAGGTGTCAGATTTCATAAATGGAAGAAATTCAGAACACATATGCAAACCACAGCCCTGGGACGCTGGGAAGGTCTCTTAACTGTCCAGACCACAGATTCTACAAAGAAAGCAGATTTCCCAGGCCCCTCCCAAGTTTCAAGAATTCTAAGATTTTCTGGGGGATACCTACCAGTACAGCACACACACATGTCTACATGATAGCAACGGGCTCTAACAAAGACAGGTCACGCACTGATAGCCAAGTTTATAATCCGTGTTTTTTAGTAACATCAGCATAATAACCAAATACATGTTTATTAAAGCTTAGATTTTTAAAAAGCCTACAAAAGACACGTTTAGGACAATTAGAGAGACTTAAAATGGACTGCGGAGTTGATGATGGTATTGTATCAGAACTGAATTCCTTGGGCATGATAATGGTGATGTGCTAAGCAGGAGCACATCCTGGCTCCCAAGTGACGCACGCTTCAGTGTTCAGGGGTGACATGCCCTAAGGTATACTATTTTCTCAACGAATCAGGGAAAATAATCATATGTGAACATATACGGAGAGAGTGACAGAATGAAGAAGCAGACATGCAGGCTGCTATTCACTGGTGAACCTAGTGAAGACAATTCGCATCTACGGTACTATTCTTCCCCCTCTTCTGTGGACCTGAAAATTTACAAAACACAGCATCACAGTAAAAATAGTACTGTTAGAAATTTGTTTAAAACAGAAAAAAATTTTTAAAAATAAAATGGCTCATAATCCCATTGCCTAGATAATTCTTTTATTTATTTTATTTTATTGTATTTATTTTTTACAGGGAGAGAGGAAAGGGGGGAAAGGCAGAGGAAGAGAGAGAGAGAGATAAATACTGATTTTGTTGTTTCACTTACTTATGCATTTATTGGCTGATTCTTGTGTGTGCCCTGACTGGGCATCGAACCTGCAATCTTGGTATATCCATAGGGGATGACACTCTAACAACTGAGCTACGCAGCCAGGGCCTAGATAATTCTTTTAAATTGTTACGGGATAACTGTAAATTTAAAAATACATGAGCCCTGGCTAGTGTGGCTCAGTGAATTGAATGTTGTCCTGCGAACTGAAAGGTCACCAGTTCAATTCCCAGTCCAGGCACATGCCTGGGTTGAGGGCCAGGTCCCCATTTGAGAGCATGCAAGAGGCAATCAATCGATGTATCTCTCATATATCGATGTTTCTGTCCCTCTCTTTCTCCCTCTAAAAATATATACAATATATTTTTAAATAAATAAAATAAAAATAGGTGAGGGCCCTGGCTGGTGTAGCTCAGTGGGTTGAGTGCCAGCCTATGAACCAAAAGGTCAC
This sequence comes from Micronycteris hirsuta, assembly GCA_004026765.1. Classification (NCBI taxonomy): domain Eukaryota; kingdom Metazoa; phylum Chordata; class Mammalia; order Chiroptera; family Phyllostomidae; genus Micronycteris; species Micronycteris hirsuta. Next base: position 193,452 of record PVJI01000718.1, on the reverse strand, counting down.
TGGTTTGATTCCCAGTCAGGGCACATGCCTGGGTCTTCCCCTCTCTCTAAAAAAATAAATAAACTCTTTTTAAAAATATATAAAAATAGATGAGTAATGGGAGGTAGGGGACTTGGTTGAAAAGGTGAAGAGATTAAGAAGTACAGATTGGTAGTTATAAAATAGTCAAGCCCTGGCTGGTGTAGCTCAGTGGATTGTGCGTGGGCTGTGAACCAAAGGGTTGCCGGTTTGATTCCCAGTCAGGGCACATGCCTGGGTTGCAGGCCAGGTCCCCGTGAGGGCCATGTGAGAGGCAACCATACATTGCTGTTTCTCTCCCTCCCTTCCCCTCTCTCTAAAAAAATAAATAAAATCTTTAAAATAGTCAGGAGGATGTAAGTACAGCACAGGGAATATAGTCAATAATACAGTAATAATTATGTATGGGACCAGGTGACTATTTGAAATATTGGAGGAATAACTTTGTAAAGTATATGACTGTCTAACGACTATGCTCTCCAAACTAACAAAAATTATAACTGAAAAATAAAATTTTAAAAATAAATACATAAATAAAAATACGTGAGCAATGCTATGTGTGTCCAGCCATGTTTTAATCTGCCCAAGAATGAAAATACCCTAAGAGAATTTTTTTTCTCTTACTAAACCAATGTACAAGCAAATAAACAATAATACATTTTTTGAAAGTGTCCCGCATCATTTCTTAGTGGTAGAATGAAATTTCAAAAAATGAGGGCCTGTGCAAAGACGGGAGCCACAGTGGGGAGCAGTCTGAACACGGTCTGGGAGAACCGTTTCCGCCCGCTCACCAGCGGGCCACACAGTGACAGTGGTGGGGTTTCCAGGCAGGGCTCTCCCTCCCGTCTCCACTGCCCACAGACACGCAGCCCTGCAGGCCTCCCCAGGCCACCCGAGACTACTCGCCACGACGCCCATTTGAGCAGCACCTCCCTCCAGACGCCAGCACAGCCTCCTCCACCGGCGCGATGAGGAGACACAGCTCCCAGCAAAGCCCATGCTTTTTCAGGCTGAGGCGGCCCATTCAGTTTCCTCAGCTCACTTACACTGTAATTCCTGGGGACTCTGACTCTCTCAGAGGGGGAGGGGAGAAAAGGGAGAGAGAATCCTGCTAACTTGCTCATTAGAATTCTTGAATTGCCCACAGAAGGGAGGCTGGTGACAAGGCGAAGGAGACAGAAACGGAGGCACCAGCTGAGGAGGGCTGTCCTGGCAGCTGGAGGGGACTGAGAAGAGAGGCAGAGACACTCGGGGGCAGGGGCTGAGGGAGCCTGCACAGAGCCCAAGGGGCCTGGTTACTAAAGGCAGGAAGAGGCTGTTTCTTCCGCCAACAGAGTGATCTTTTAATCCAACCCCTGGATGACACCATGTGGCAGCAGCTCAAGAGTGGCTCCTGAGGGCACACGAGTCACAGGGGCCCTGGGTCTCTCCCTCAGGCCAGGGCTTGCCCGTGCTCCTAAGGAAGTGAGGGCCCCTGTTCCTCCAAGGCCTGCTTCTCAACAGGCCTGTGCATGCCTGGGACAGCCCAGGAGTAAGTGAGGGAGTGGAGGACGCTGCTGTGCTAAGCAGGGTCTCCAAATGCCAGATGCAAAGACCTGAGAAGGGAAGGCATTGGCCCAAGGTCAAGGAGCAGGCTGGCATCACACCAGGACTTTTCTTCTACCCAGATGTGGCAAAGAAGTTTGCAGCTCAAGAACAGCTATCATCAACCGGCTGTGATGGGCTGCCTGGGATTCTGGGCAAAAGGAACTCTGGGACCCTGGGCAGGCTCGGCCAGCAATAGCATCTTGACTGATTAGTGAGGAAAGAGAACGGTACTGCCCCAGACCTGCCACCCTCCGTGAACATTGACGAATTCGTGGGTGCCCTCTGGATTCTGACTGCCAAGGGTGAAATCCTGACTCACTGGCTTGGGACCCTGAGCAAGTAACTTCCCCTCTCTGTGCTTCAGTTCCCTCATCTGTACAATGGGGACAGTAGCCCCTCATCTTTGGGTTTCCAGGATGACCCATGAGACATCCATATAAATTCCCAGGCACCCACCATAAATGGTCATAATTGTCTCCATCACAGCAAACCACTGCCATCATGGTCTACCGCCACGAGCTCTGGCCCAGCCTCCTGCCCCTCACCTGACACACACCCCACTTTCTCACAGCCAGACTAAGTGCTCGGCCAGTGTCCAATTCTGCAGCCTCCCTTAGGGATAGCTGGCTTAGTGAAGACACATTTGCAACTCTAGCCTCTTCCCCCAAAACCTATGCCCAAAGCTCAGGCAGGCCATCCCAGCAGCCACCGGAGCTGGCAGACAAGAAACGCAGCAGAGGACCTTGATGGGGGAGGATTCTCATCCCTCCTGGTCTTGGCCCATGTCCCTAGCATTACCACCCTAGACCCCGAAAGTACCCTCCACCAGACCACGGAAAACACAGAAACACTCAAGCAAATAGATACAATCTTATTAATCCATGCTCTACAATTTTCTATGGCTCCCTTCGACCTGTCAGGACAAAGTCAAAAAGTCCCACCCCAGCACTGAAAGGAAGGAAATGAACATTCATTGAGCATCTCATGTTGTGCCAAGTTCTCAGCTACATACTTTGTATGTATTACACATATAACAACTCCCTCTAAGGTTGGTCTTATTACTGCATCTCAGAGGGAGAAGTCAAGGCTCCAAAATATTAAGCACTTTACTTAGGCCACACAGCTCAGGAGCATCAGAAGCAGACTTGGAGGCCAGGTCCGCAGCCCCACCCCTGCCTCCTTCTCCAGCTTGGCCCCTCCAGCCCCTCCCAGACCAGGCCACCATCCAGTCACCACAATGCCCACTGTCACCCAGCATGCCCGGCTCCCTCCTGCCTCCCTGCCCTTCCTCGGGCTTCTCTGCCACGGCTGGAATGCAGCTACACATCACCTGACAACTTCTACTCAACCCTCCAAGCCCAGCTCTCTGGTTCTCTTCTCCATGAGACGACCCTCAGCCCAACGACTCTCCCTTCCTCAAGACAGAATCAATCCCTTCCACGGATGCGCACTAGAGCGCAACTCACCAGTCCCCACGCCAGCTGCTGTCTACTCCCTACTGCAGATGATTCATCTTGTCACCCCACAGCTCAGTGTGCTGGCTTGAATAAGTGAATGATCTCCCTGCTAGACTTACAGACCAGGAAACAAAGCACAGTCAGAAGTGGACTTGACCTTTGCAGGGAAAATTGGTAAACAGCCTGTCTAGAGTAGCCTTCTGGCAAATGGTTTATCCTTCGCTGGGTGCACGTGAGCAACCCCATCAGGACTATCGACTCCAGTGCTAGGAAGCAGCACGTCCACATCATGAAGCTGTGGTGAAGGCAGCATCAGGGACTTCTGGGAGTCACACTGCTGAGGAGGGACCACCAGGCCTTCTCCACACCCTCCTGGCACTGGCAGAGGAGCCCACTTTGGGCTCAGCCCCCAGGCTTCCTGGTCCTTACGCCTGGACATAAGCGGCAGCTCCTGTCCACTGACCTGGACAGAAAGACGCCAGGGCCTGGAAGGGCCTTGGCCAACTGCACCCTGCTCAAACAGTTTATCAGCCCCAGGTCCCCTCAGGGAAGAGGCAGAAAGATGAGCTCTCCCTCCTGACCCACTTTTCCCACAGCTCCCTTCCCAGATCTGGCCCAGCCCAGTGAGCTCCCTCTTCCCTGTGACATCAGTAAGAAACAATCACATACATATTAATATAAGGTACACTTTTGACTCATCACAACCAGTCTGAGACTCCCACGTCACAGACAAGGAAAACAATGCCCAGAGGTGGGTCCCTAGACGATGCTTTTCTCACTCCGTGGTCTCCCTGGCCCCCGTGAACATCACAGTTCTCCCTCAGGGGAGGCAGAATGAACGCGATTCTCAGCTGCCTTCCCTGGGCAGGCTCGGACACTGAAGGAATGCCCTGCGCGGAACCTAAGAACCTCCTAGGTGCCGGTGAAAAACGCAGCTGCTGAGACCAGCCCACCCCAGGCTCTCTTCCAGGAGACCCAGGGTGGGCCCAGGAGTCGTCAGTTTTAAGAAGTTTCCTAGGTGATTCTGAAGAAGCCAGTGCACACACCACACCTGGAGAAGTCCAGGAGTGACTCAGGGTCCATGCCATCGGCCTGGCACTTTGTGTCCACAGCCTTCCAAATGTCCACACTCTTTGACCCGAAAGCACCACTTCCAGGAATTTATCCTGAGGAAATAAAGATATACACAAAGATCTATGCATAAGAATGTTCACTGTGACATGATTCGTACTAAAAAATGGGAAATCTCGAAATCTCCACAAAGGGAACTTGTGACATATATCTTGCTAGGGCAGTACTGTGCACCCACTAAAAACAATTCCTTTTTCACTCTTTAAAAAAAAAAAAATCTGTAGTGGTTATCTCCAGTTAGTAATATTACCTTCAACTTATTTTCTTTTTGATTATCTATCTACCTTTCTCTAAATTCTCTACCAACAGCATGGCTATTTACATAATACTTTTTAAAACCAAGTAACTTTTTTGTTTGAATTGCCAGCATCAGACCTAAAATCTGAAGCCCAGTAGTTCAGAGAGAACAGGAAGGATTGCAGAGAGCAACTATTTCAGCCCTGAGGATGACAGACCTCCCTCCCCACCAGCCTGAAGTTCTGCCTGAATGCTTTCAGCAGTCAGCTGCTCACTCCCTTCCCTAGGGCGATGTCTGGCCATGAAAAAGTTTTTCCCTATCCTGAACAGGATTCTACCTTCCTGAAGTGAAAAATCTCCCGTCTCCCTAATACAGGCTGCAGTACATGGTATCATAAGCTGAATAAACACAAGGAACAGGGCTGTTTTTTTTTTTTAATTAACTGGCTTAAAGGACAAGCACCCATACTTCCCCTCCATGGCCAAGACGAGAGAGAACACAAGGCTCCACGAGTGTGGCTGGAACCCGCTCACAATGCCAAGCTTACTAAGTCAACTGCGGTTCACGGCCTGCCCCCCACAATCACTGTTTCGATTATTAAAAACACCTGTGTCCCTACTGCGTTAACTGTTCCATGGCCAGTTGTCCCACCCCCACTGGTCGCTTCATGGGCCAGTAACTCTTTACTGAGGACACTTTTGGGTGAAGAACCTGCTTGAAACTGCTGGCTCCGCTGAGACACACAGACACCGCACTGCTACAAGCTGAGGGACCAAGTGCAGCCCGGATGCAAAAGGCCTTCCCCCAAAGAAAGCAGCAGGGCAGAAAAGTGATGTTTCTTTCCTCCCTCATTTTATTTATTTCCTTTTATTCTGATTTCCCTTCCCATTCTCCTCCCCCAAGCCCATAGGTGACCACTTTTTTGTGTTAATCTTTTTCTTTGTGTTCTTGCGAAGTGGAGATTTTTTTTGTATTAACTTACATACCAGCACCGCATTACCCCTCTTACTCTGCTTTTGACTTTTTCACTGAGCTCTATACTTTACGACCCACGCCATTGCCATGTGTGTCTCACTTGGAACTGCTTTGGGGGACTGCCGGCCTGTGTCCACCACTGCACCCATCAGTTCTCCCAGGGGTGAACACCACCCCATAGGCACCTCCAGGGACCTGGGTAAGAGCCTGAGGTGGGTGGGGATCAGGCTCTCACACAGGGTGAGGGCTTTATACGAGCTCTGCCAAAGGCTCCAGTACGGCTGCACCCGCAGAGGGGAGTGTGTGAATCCCCACACACCACTGTCCATTGACATCATCCAGCTTTCTAGTTTTCTACCAGCTAAGAGGCGGAAATACAGTTCATTGTGGATTCTTACCAAACCTGCCAGAACCATGCCTCCTAGAACAGCAAGGGAGGTGTTTGCCACCATAAGTTGAGCTGAATGGAAACAATTGCTCATTAATAAGAATCTTTGGCCCTGACTGGTGTGGCTCAGTAGGTTGGGAATCATCCCACAAACCAAAAGGTTGCAGGTTCAATTCCTGGTCAGGACACATGCCTGGGTTTCAGGTGCCAGGTCCCCAGATGGGGACCTGGGAGGCAACTGATCAACTGTTTCCCTACTCAATGTTTCTCTCCCTCTCTTTGTCCCTCCCCTTCCCCTCTTTCTAAAATTAAATAAATAAAATCTTAAAAAAAACAAATATGAACCTTCACAGGGAGACCTCACTGCCCTGAGTGGTCACAGACTGCTGGAGCACAAATACCACATGCTGGCTTGCAAAACGCTGTGATCCCGCCTGCCCTGGTAGGCAGAGGCTCCTCCCCAGGAAGCCGGCTGCTCAGGTGGGCGGCAACACAGTGGGGCTCTCGTGCCGCTCCACTTCTATTTGCAATCACACGGTCCTACTACCCGATGACTATTACGCACAGCTCACACCACATGTGACTGCCATGTGATCTGACAGCACCTGAAGCAGTCTGTACCTGTTCAATGAGTCCCAGCAAGGTCAAATTGCTCTAGAGGTTGCTAAACACTTACTCTCAAATCTCTGTGCTAACTTCATCATGGTCCAGAAACCAAGAGTTAGAGACCAACCTTGATCTGCAGACTACACCCTGAGTGTGGGACAGAGTGTGGAAACCAACCAACCAACCTCCCCTGAAAATCACGGTTTCCCGTGGCGCTTAAACGGCCATGGGACTGGGGCTCTAATAACAACACCAGTAACACCTTAGGCTTACGTAGTGTTTGCTCTCTGCCAGGCACTGCCCTAAGCACTTCACAAACAGTAACTCCTTTCATCCTTACCATACAAGGTCCTATTATTACCCTCATCTCACAGATGAAGAAACCGAGGTACAGAGAGGGAAAGTAACTTGCCCAGGGCCACAGTAAGTAGCAGATTCAGGATTTGAACTCAATACTTGGCTTAGATACAGACTCTTAACCACTCTACTAAACTGACTCCCACATGACCTGTTCCCTCATTTGTAAGGTGGAGTAAGGACCCCCAAAGGGCTGCTGATGAGAGCAAATGAGAAATTAAGAACAAAGACAAAGCGTCCTGTGCAATACACGCAACTGTCTACATGCATGTGACCATTTTTCTGGACCACCCATCTACTTTCCCACCAACTGTGGGACGGAGGTGGTGTCAGGGACCCCATCAGAGAGATAAAGATAAGGCTTACAGAAACTATGTGAGGTAGCCATGGGGACTCATTCCCCGTCAGTCACCTTATTCCTCAACCACCCCCTTTTCCTCCACAAAGAGAAGACCAGCAGATGGGAACTAGTCTCAAGCTCCCCAGAGGACTCATGGACTGTGGTTTCTAAACAGCCTAGTTGTAATTCTCAGACTTGAAAGTTAGCAAAAAGATGCCTTTCCAATCCATCTAATAACTCACAGAAAGCCAATCAGACACCTCTAGGGATTCTGCGAAGGCTGGTCGGCCTATCTCCCTCGCCCCACCCTTCTCTGGCTGCAGCACCCTCCCCCACATTCCACAGACCGCCCCTCTACTCCATGCCAACTCCGCAGCTCCTCTCTCCAGCCCCAGGCTCAAGCAGCGTCATCCAGACCCAATGGCAGGGAGAATGACTGGAAGTAGCAGCCAGGCCTGCCCTGTGTCTTCCAGGGGCTGGTTAGGCTGAACTTGTTTTCCCAGGGCTTGCTGAATGCTTGCCTCCAGCAGAAGCCTGTACTTCCCACAAAGACCCACTCTTCAGAGAATGAACTCCCTCCCAAATCTCCTCCCATGTTCTGCACACAGCCTTCGCCAGGCCTGCCTTCCCCCTTCCCCTTCTCCAGCACCCATCCAGCCTTCCAGTCATTTGCCTTCACCCAGTTCAGTGTACACTCTCCTCTGGGTGGCCTCACCTGCTCTTTGTGATCTGTACTGCTGCATACCTGCTCCTACAGGTGTGGGCTTTCCAAAGAGACAATAAACTCCAAGGGGGCAAGAACCATCTTATTTTCACCCTTTTGAAAATATTACAGAGTTTTGCAACCAAAAACACTTGCCATTTGCTATAAATCAAAAAATGGAAGGTGAGGAATAAGAAGTCAATAAGCTAGGCTGACAGTAGAGGCAGAACAGAGAGGCAGAACAGAGCAACCCAAAATGAAAAGCTTTGATGAACAACAGGATACATACCCCAGCTAAAAGAACAAATCGAAGTCAGGGTGTTTGGTGTGGGTCTATGGTATTGATCGTGGGCAATGCCAATGTCTGTCTCATCTCTACATACTCAGCACTTAGCAGGGCCACGGACTAGGCATATGCTGGATACAAGATGGAGGGGTGGGCACCCTAGAGGCTGTGTGATTTCATGCGAGACACTGACCAGCTCCACTGAATTCTCGTAACAAGCCTTAATATGAAGGAGGCTAAGAGCAGAACAAGCTTACATGAAATTCCACAAAGCAAAACTCCATAGAAAGCAAGGACAGCCAGTCACTGTTTTGTTCCCTCTCTCTGGGCTCATAAAATGGAGGAGAAAATATGATAGGACTTATAATGGGAGTCTGCCATTTCCTAACAAAAATTAGGAGAATATACAGGCATATATGTTTTCTCACAGCCTCTAAATTCTAAACTGCTTGAGGTTCAGCTACATATATATATATTTATATATATATAAATATTTTTTAATATTTTATATATAAAGAAAAAAAATTTTTTTTTTCAGGAAAAAGACCCAGAACCAGCACATTTTGGTTTTGTTTACTTTATTTTTCCTGGATCCAGTTCCCACTGAGGTTGGCAGTGGGGGTGGGCCCCAACTCAGTGTCCTAGGGCCTTTACCCTCTTATCTTTATTCAAGGCTTTTTCCTCTGAGGCAAGAGACTCAGTGGCGTCATTTTCCTGCTTGAACTCTGTCCTGTGACTAAGCAACAAGAAGCCACAGCAGTCAGCCCTGGAAGGTTTTGCTGAGTCAAACACGACTGAGACAAGGAGGTACCTCCTGCCAACATCAGACCCATTATCTGACTCAGCACTGAAATTCAGATGTCACAACCTATGTCTCCATCCAAACAGTCCCCCTGTGTGACAGGTTCTCAGAACACATCTGCTGAATGAACGAATGCTGTGATGAGAAAGGGAGGGGTGTCCAAAGCTCGGGACACTGACATCTCAATGATGACCTTCACTGGCTGGCCCCGGGCACAGAACAAACGCAGTCTTGATAAAGAAACTGTCAAGGACTCCAAAACCTGCCGAGTCTCTGAGCAGCTGGCGGCCCTAAGCGCGCTGACGACCATCTCTTGGCCTAGTGTGCCCATCTATAGAACGTAAATACCAATTACTGACAAAAGATTTGTTTGAATGGTCAGGAATGAGAAGCTGTAGCACAGCTCCACAAATTATAACGCCCTGTTACTTACTCGCTCTCACCGGAAAGGCTGGTACCTGCAAAAGCCAGGCCCAGATCAGCAAAAACCGGCCAAGGCTCTGGAGACTCCCTGCCCAGCCTGGGGTTGACAAAGATGCCTTGGAAGGAACCCCAGCATAGGAAGAAACCCAGACCCTGTGTCCCACTCTGCCAGGGGCACGCTACGAGATCCCGGTGGAGTCCCTCTGTGTCTCTGGACTGCTGTTTCTCATTTGTAAAATACGCAGTTTGGGCAAAATGGTCTCTAAGACCCCTTGCAGCTGTGATACATAAGTCTTAAGCTGCTTAAGAAACATAACAGGAAATAAAAAAAGTCTGACCAGATGAGAAGAAAAAGAGGTTACCCTGAGTAAGAAGAACAGAGGTTCTCATGAGTATTGAAAAGAGCATTAAACTTTTTTTAAAGTATGACTTCTGACATCAAAATATAAAAATCCATTTTCTACCCATTTGTTTTGTTATCACATCACTCACTGTTGGTGGGACAGATTTTCATCACTTTTGCTGAGCAGATTCACAATGGTCAAGTGATGTACGAGAGTTGTTTGGGGTTCCAGGCCACCTCAAGGAGTCAGATACCATTCAGACAAGTAACTGAAAGTTAACTGGGTAAGAGGCCTGAGAGCCGCCTGAGAGACAGGCCGCACCTGGGAAAACACTGTGAGCACAGAAAACACACCCTGGCTCACGCAGGCAACAAGGCGGCAGCAGGGAGTCGCAGGTGATTATCTCTGCCGGTGCAGCTTCCCACACACGCAGCTCCACCTACCCCACCTGAAGGATGCACGTGGGCAGGGGCTTATTTATGCATTAATGGCTAACAGTTCTCTTATGCAATATAGGTGCAGGGCCAGCTAGTGACCACACATACTTTTTAAAACAATAAGTTTTCAAAAAAAGGAACCACTTCCCACTCCAAGGGACCATTTGATGGGGTTTCACTCTGCTCCTTCCCATATCACAGTCTGGGGAAGCAGAAAGCAGGTATTTTTTTTATTAGTCACATTGTGGTCACTTGTCATTTTTGAAAGTCTGGTGCGTTGGGAAAGGAAACCTACAAAGGTAGACAGAGGGAGCAGATAGACAAGAGTATCTGATGGAAACACAGCTGCCACCAACTGCAGTCTCAGTGTCCCCCTGAGACTCAGCAACCCAGCTCAGGCAAAGGAAGGTGAGGCCGGGGGCTGGAGAGCGGAGGGAGTGTGGGGGCTCTTGTCTCTCAGCATGGGGAGCATATTAAAAGCTTCCAAGCCAGTGGTTTTAAAACTATGTTCTGTGGAGCCCTGGGGAAGAGCCTCAGGGAGGCCACGGAGAAAGGGGGCAAGCAAGCTCCGGGCCTCCGCACCTGATCACCACAGCACCTCTTTGCCTGTGTCACACACCGGTCTCTCCTGTAGAAGTCCAGTGAAGGAACAGGGTCCAATCATAAAGGATATTTACACTTCACATGTTATTTAATTGCTCACAACAGCCCTGTGAGAAAACTGAGGCTGAGGAGGCTTCCGGTCTCACGTCGCAGCCCGCTGTCTGAGAACCACCCTGTGCTCTCCCTCTGTCGATGAGGACGCTAGGGAAGGAACGTCACCACCGAGGACAGTCCACTGCATGGCTGGATGGCACTGACCATGAAAGCAAGCTCTTCCTTAAACAAAGGCCCAGGGAAAGGGGGTACTGGGGTTTGTAAAAGAGGCTCAGAGGACATCATCAACTAAATGCCGCATGTGGACCTCACTAAAATCCTGACTTGAACAAACCATCTATATAAAGACATTTCTTTTTCTTTTTTCTTTGTTTTCTTTTTCATCTTGGTATTGACATCTATCAATTACATTTTTTATTCAGCTTGAGATCATCCTGGTTTTTGATATGGAGAGTGAATGATTTCTCTTCGAAACCTAGGCTGTTTTATATTATTTTGTGATAAAAAGACATTTCTGAGACAAGGAAAACTGAGTATCAACTGCCTATCAGAGGACATTAAGTAACCATTAATACTGTTTTCTGTAAAACTGGTCTTCTGGCAATGTTTTTCTTTAAAGCCCCAATGTCTTAGAGATACTTCCTTAAGTATTTTTGAGGGATATGATATGCTGTCTGCAATTTGTTTTAAAACACTACAGAAAACAGAAGTTGTTGGGAAAGCTGGGTGTTTGTTAAAGTATCTTCTTCATCTCTGCATATGTTTGAAATTTTTTTAAGTGTTGTTCAGTTACAGTTGTCCCCACTTTTCCCTCCATTACTCTCCCCTGCCCTACCCACCCCTTGACTTTGTCCACGGGTCCTGGCTGGTGTGGCTCAGTGGACTGAGTGCCCGCCCGCCTCTGAACTGAAATGTTTGAAAATTTTGTACTACAATGTTTAAAAGGAAATAAGGGAGGAAGAAAGAAAGGCCTTTGCTTAAGTTCAGCTCAATTCCACCTTCTAGTATCTTCCATCAATCAGTCCCTGTTCGGCTTTCTGGGATCAAAGTCCACTCCTAGAGAAGACCGCAAGAGGTTTGACCACCTCAGAGAATCACCATCAGGAAACTGGACTTCACTCCTGTCAAGCCACACTGGGGAAGCGGAGACCCAGAGAGGCCACACACCTATGTAAGATCACTCAACCAAAAATCTGCTGGCCCAGAGTCACATGTGCCCACTTAAGCTTAATTTAAAAGAATGGGAAGGTTTAAGGTTTTGGTTCCCCAAGTGAGACAGCTGAGGGAAAACCTGAGAAACAACGGCATGTATCGATGTCCCAGCTCCACGCACTAGTGCTGAAGTCTCACAGAAGTGCACTTCTCAGAACACTGATGTCGCAAAATGCTCAACGGAAAGGGTTTTGTGGTCGAATCAGTTTGGGAAGCACTGCACAGGGAACGCACTCCAGTGAAGTCCCAGAGCACTCTGGCTCACTCCTGTCCTCAGAGGCTCCCAGGAGGCGAGCCCCTGAGACCTGCTCAACCAGCACTGGTGAAATGCACTTGACCACAGACCCCTTGAATCGAGCAACACCACTGACATCCCACCAAACTAGTATTTAGATGTTTCCTTGGGAAATGCTGATCTAAGCCTTTTGAAAGAAAATCTTGCCCTGGCCAGTGTGGCTCAGTTGGTTGGAGTGACGTCCTATAACCAAAAGGTTGTAGGTTCAATTCCTGGTCAGGGCATATGCCTAGGTTATGGGTTTGATCCCTGGTAGGGGAGCATGCAGAAGGCAACCAACTGATGCTTCTCTCTCTCTCTCTCTCTCTCTCTCTCCCCCTCTCCCTCTCCCTCCCTCCTTCTCTCTCAAAAAGCAATGAAAATATATCCTCAGGTGAGGATTAAAAAATAAATATTTTTTTAAAATACTGTGCTTTAAGAAGAAAGGAAGGAAGGAAAGAAAAGGAAGAAAAAATTAAATCTTTACAGCCAGTTACCCTAGATTCCAGACTAAGAAACCACCCTGAATGGGATAAAGAAGGAAGTGCCTACAAAGCAGAAATAACTAACATACTTCCAGGCCTTCGGGGACAGAGATTTCAGTACTGGAAACCCAGAGGAAACGTGTGAACATCCCTTGGCTGCCAGATATGAATACTGCTGGGATTCAATGGTTAGTAACTTATGGCCTCAAAAGAGTGACAGATGACTACTGAAACTTAATCTTTCTTAAAGCCCAAAGGAACTGTCCTGAGACTTTCCAAAATAGGTCTGGAAAAAAATACACAATTTTTAAAAGAAAAAGGGAAAAAAGTGTCAGAACTAAGACTCTAGCCAGACCAATGGCCTCCAAGTCAAGGTGTTGTGGATGGTCTGGATTTCCAACTCAAAACAAACAGGATGGCAATTCCTCCAAAAACTAGGCACCGAATGGCCTCATGATTCATAATTCCCCTCCTAGATGCATATCAGAAAGAACTGAAAGCAGGGTCTTGAAGAGGTATTTGCACACCCATGTTCATAGCAGCGTCCTCACAACAGCCAACAGGAAGAAGTCACCCAAGTGTCTGTTGACAGATGGATGGATAACGGAATGTGGCCTACACAGGCAATGCACTATTCAGCCTTAAAAAGGAGGGAAATCCTGCCACATGCTACAACATGGATGAGCCTTGAGGACACTGTGGTAGGTGAAACATGCCAGTCACAAAACGCCCAACACTGTATGATTCCACTTATATGATGTACCTAGAGCAGTCAAATTCATACAGACAGAAATGAGAAGAAGGGCCGGGGGCAGGGGGAAGGAGGAGTCCTTCTTTAATGGAGATGGTTTCAGTTTTGCAAGGTGAAAGAGCTTTGGAGACCAGGTGCACAGCAATGTGAGCGTACTTAGTACTACTGAACCGTACACTTAAAAATAGTTAAGAAGGGAAGTTTTATGTTATGTGTTTGTTACCGCAATGAAAAATAAAATAAAATAAAGGAAGGAAATTCTGACATACAACATGGACGAACCTTGAAGACACTTTGCTAAATAAAAGAAGCCAGACGCCAGATGACAAATGCTGCATGATTCCACTCACACAAGACAGCTGGAGCAGTAAGATTCAGAGACAGAAAGAAGAGTGACGGCTGCCAAGGGCCAGAAGGAGAGGGAAGAGAGAGTTACTGTTTAATGGGTAGAGAGTTACTGTTTATTTGTTAGAGAGTTTCAGCTTTGCAAGACGAAAAGGTTCTCTAGTGATGGATGGGAGTGATAGTTACAACAATGTGAATGTACTTAATACTGAACTGAACACTTAAAAATGATTAAAAGAGAAAATTTCATGTCAATGTATCTTTTCCTACAATGTTATAAAATAGGAAAGAATGGTTCAAATAATAAATGTTATGCTATGAATATTTTACCACAATTTTTTTTAAAAAGCAAACAGGCTATGACACTTTATGTGAAATAAATGTCAAGAGCAACAGTCACCCCCCAATTATCCACTAAGGGTTTATATCTGGACAGCTAACATGAGACATTCCAAACATCCCCATTCAGGTTAAAAGGTTTCTGTAGCGCTTTCATGGAACCCTGTCTCAAAAAGATCAACAGAGACACAGAACTTAGAGATAAGCAATCTGCCCCAGGTAAAAGGTAATAATAAAAGAAAAATGCAGTATCCCCCACAACTCAATCCTACTGAAAATTCTTTCCTGGTGAACAAGTTCAGCATCCCTCCTGCACAGACTGATAGGCAGCCTAGCCCTCCTGCTCTACATCCACTGTGCCTGTGGCTCATGTCTCCCCAAGGTTCCAGGACATTGCGGAAGAGCATCCTCGCACTGGCCTGCAGAATGTATAGGTGGCTGGAATGAGGTGGAACCAAAAAAAAACCTAAGACAAAATATTTCTCCCCCACTACTTCTCAGGACACAGAAAGCTAGAGTATGAAAAATCACTCAACATGAACACTAAATGAGAAAACAGTAATCATGGTGCAGAGAGAAAAAACCTTCAGAAATCCAGTCCAACCCTATCACCAAGCCTCCTCCTTGGACCTAATGCCACCTTACAAGCGCTGAGGATCCCATAGGACTGAGCACATTCTCAGTCAATACTAAAGTTCTGCTAGTTTTGCTGTTGTACTGGAAAATAAACAAACAAACAAACAAATAAGCCCCAGGTAGTGAAGAAGCTCATTCAATGTCAAGATGCTGCATTCAGGAGCAGATACCCATCCAAGACTTTGTTGAGGACACCAAGCTGACTTTCAAATTCTAAGAGCAGAAAAGGGAGAGCGCTCCATCCTACAAAAGGCAATGTGGGTGCTCCATATGGCTCCTGGCAGCCAGCCCCACAATGCCAGTACCTGATGGGTGACCTTGGGAACTTCAGACACCAATGTCACACCACCTGCTTAATCACAGACATACTGTGGGTGGTGACATCTGTGTGTGCATCTGGGACCTACTCTAGCGTTCCTGCACTCCCACAGCCTTCTGTCACTGTGAAGTCACCACTTAAGAAACCTGTACATGGGGGTGGAGGAAGGTAGGAGAGGGTAAAGAGGGGATAAATGGTGATGGAAGGAGATGTGACTTAGGGTGCTGAACACACAATATACAGATGATGTGTTACAGAATTGTACCCCTGAAATCTACATAATTTTATTAACCAATGTCACCTCCATAAATTCAATTTTAAAAAAAGAAGAAAAAAGAAATCTGCATGTATTTCTGAAGAGGATTCAGACTTATACAGGGTCGCACCACTTATTCTACACACAGCTGATTAGTCATCCACTCTACAGAAATTTACTGACCATCTATCCTGGGCCAGGCTCTGTTCTAGGCATCAGAAATATGACAGCAAATTCAGCTCATGGGGATTACATTCTACGCTTGATGATCCACAGCCACACAAAAGGCAGCCCTGACATCTGTTCGACATTGTTTACATGGAGTTCTCACATAAGCCTCAGAAATATCAGGAGAATCCCAGGTTTCTGGTTCTAAGGCTGGTTCCAGGCTGTACTACTCACCACACTAACAAATGCTCCTCCTTTTTTCTTCCCACTGATTGTGAAATAACATAGTAAAGCAGTTATTGCAGAATAGGAGATAAACTCAGAAAGGTTAAATGGTTTGCTCAAAGTCTAAAACCTAGTGAAGTCTTCCCACATCTCCCCACCACCCCACTCTAGCAATGACCTCACCTGCTAATTGCATCATCACACAAAGATAAGACCACATATCATGAAAATTCACCAGCAGTTTTACCAGTACAACATCGTTCCTGCTCTTCGTCCTTTGGAGAACTGCTTCTCCCCACTCTAAAGAAACACATGGTACTGGTATGGGATGCCAATCACAGCATCCCATCACCCAACCCTATTGGCTGGGTCCACTGCTGAGCCAACCTCGGTCCTCTATCCCTGACCACAATGATTGAGCCTCACATGGACACATGAGCCTAGTCAGACCAATCGAAATCCTTCCACGAGATTTCTCTGCCTGGGCTAATTCGATAGAGCTCCCTTTATTCCCAGGGACTATGAAGATGAAAGCCCAGAGGCTGGAGACAATGTTCCAGGCCCATAGGAAAAGAGTGCTGCATTCAGGATCAACCATCCAAAGGCCAGTTTCCCCAATCTATCCCAAGGTTTTGGAATATCATATAATAAATTTCTCTTTTCTGGACTTCTAACCAAGATGGAAGCATAGGTAGATATACTTTGCCTCCTTGCACAACTAAAAGGACAACAACAAATTTAAAAATAAAAAATAACCAGATATGCCAGAAAATCAAATTGTATGGATATCTGACAACCAAGGAGTTAAAGAAGGAATAGTCATCCAGACTGGTAGGAGGAGCAGAGAAGGCAGCTGGGGCGGAGAGGACTTGCAGCAAGGCAGCGGCTGGAGGACTGGAGAGGGCAAGATGGTGGCTGGTGGAGCAAGCAGTCCCACATTTGCATGTGGATAAACCAGGAGGAACAACTGGGGAGCGAGACAGACTGCACAACCCAGGGTTCCAGCACGAGAAAACAAACCCTCAAAACCTCTGACTAAAAAAACTTGTGGGGGTTGAGGCAGCAGGAGAAACTCCCAGCCTCACAGGAGAGTTCACTGGAGATGCTCACAGGGTCCTAGAACGTACACAAAACCACCGACCCAGAAATCAGCACCACAAGGGCTCAATTTACTTGTGAGTAGCAGAGGGAGGGACTGAAAGCGGAAGAGAGCCCAGAAACAGTCACTGTTTCCTCTCCAACCCCCCCCCCACACACAGCCCCACAGCCCACCAAGTGGGTTGCCCTGCCCTGGTGAATACCTAAGTCTCTGCCCCTTACTATATAACAGGCAAACAGAGACAAAATAATATGACCCAAATAAAAGAACAGATCAAAACTCCAGAAAAAATACAACTAAGCGATAAAGAGATAGCCAACCTCTCAGATGCAAGTTCAAAACACCAGCAATCAGGATGCTTTCAGAAATGGTTGAGTATGGTTGCAAAATAGAGGAATAAGTGAAAGCTATGCAAAGTGAAATAAAGGAAAATATACAGGGAACCAACAGTGAAGGGAAGGAAACCAGGACTTAAATCAATGATTTGGAGCAGTAGGAAGCAAGAAACATTCAACCAGAAAAGAATGAAGAAACAAGAATTCCAAAAATGAGGAGAGGCTTAGGAACCTCCAGGATAACTTTAAATGTTCCAACATCCGAATCACAGGGGTGCCAGAAGGAGAAGAGGAAGAGCAAGAAATTGAAAACTTATTTGAAAACATAATGAAGGAGAACTTCCCTAATATGGCAAAGGAAGTACACTTCCAGGAAGTCCAAGCAGCTCAGAGAGTCCCAGAAAAGTTGGACCCAAGGAAGCACACACCAAGGCACACCGTAATTACATTACCCAAGATTAAAAATAAGAATCTTAAAAGCAGCAAGAGAAAAGGAAACTGTTAACTACAAAGGAGTCCCCATTAGACTATCAGCTGATTTCTCAAAAGAAACCTTGCAGGCAAGAAGAGACTGGAAAGAAGTATTCAAAGTCATGAAAGGCAAGGACCTACATCTAAGATTACTCTATCCAACAAAACTTTCATTTAGAATGGGAGGGCAGATAAAGTGCTTCTCAGATAAGGTCAAGTTAAAGGAGTTCATCATCACCTTATTATATGAAATGTTAAAGGGACTTACCTAAGAAAAAGATCAAAAATATGAACAGTAAAATGACAACAAACACAACTATCAACACTCAAACCTCAAAAAACAAAAACGAACTAAGCAAACACTTAGAACAGCAACAGACTCGCAGAAATCCACATGGAGACCCACAGAAACTCACAGTCTCACATGGAGAGTTATCAGTGGAGAGGTGGAAGTGGGAAAGGAAGCATAACTGGTAGGTACAAACTAGACAGGAGGGGGAGGTTAAGAATAGCATAGGAAATGGAGAAGCCAAAGAACGAGTATGTACGACCCATGGGCATGAACTAAGGCGGGGGGAATGCTGGTTGGGGGAGTGGTGTCGGGAGGAGGGGAATAAAGAGGGGAAACAATAGGACAACTATAATAGCATAATCAATAAAATATATGAATAAATAAATAAATTCCTCTTTTCTGACTAATATGGTTTAGGCTACATTTCTGTCTCTTGCAATATTCTGCCTCTCTCTTAGAAAACTCTTCTCAATTATTACATCCAAGTTCCTCCACCCCTTCCTCTCAAATAACACCATTAAAAGAAAAACTACAATAGCTGAAACTTTTACTTAGGTCACTATCCCTGCTGACCCTCCAGGACAAAGCAGATGAAGAAAAGGAGGCTGGTACCTAAGAGAGTAGGGAGAGAACAAGAGGCCCAGGTAACCTCTGATGAATAATAAATAATCCACACCTGACAATCAGCAGCCAACTGCACTCGTCCTACTGGAAAAACCTGGCAGGGTTATTCCTTTAAAAAAAAATCCCTCCAGCTTTAACTTCTGACAAGTGTACAAGGCGTAAGTTCCTAGCGATATCCAAACCCCTCATTCAGCTGGTCATCGTGGCCCTCCGGCTTACCTTTGCAGCCCCATCCGCCCGGAGCCAATGCCAATCCCCGGCTCTCCTCTGGCTGGCCTAACTCTGCAACCTGAAAACACACTGCTCTCACGGCTAGGCCTCCTGCCCAGAACGTCCTCCTCCTTTCCGTATGCATGTTCAAAGTGTCCCTTCGACATCCATCTCAAGGTCCAGTCCCTCCACAAAGCCTCCCTCAGCTTCTCCAGCAGATGCTGCTGTCTCCACCGTCTTAACTCTGGTGAAGCCGAGTCAGCCAGCTCACCAGGAAACTAAAGAGGAGGCACAGAGGGAACGAGAAGAAAACATTCGGCTCTGAGCACATTAGAGGGGCCAGTGGACAATTACCAAATTCTGCCACTTCTACCCCACAAGAAAGGCCTGACATAAAATGGTTTGGGGAGCCCTCCACATTTAGACGGTAATTAGAGCCCCTAGGGGTGGGCGAGAGTATTTGGGAAAAGCCTGCAGTACACAGAATTTTAAAAGGAGGGAAAAAGCCTGCTTGTAGTGTATCACTCAATTGATCTGTCTCCTAATGTCACTCTCCTAAGTGTCCCATTCCCCCCACGAGGCAGCAAGCTGCAGGCTGGAATTACATCCTACGCACCCCGTCTCTGTCTGCACCCTGGCCCCACCTGGACTGAGCACAGAACCAGGCACTTCAGTCCTCCCCAGTCACGTTCTGCCCTCCCAGGGGCTGAGGCAGGCAGTGTGGCACCCTTAGCCCCATTTCGCAGATGAAGACACTGAGGCTCACAGCCAGGAAGGTGCTCTCAGGTACAGGCAATGGAAGTTCTATAAGTGAAAAAATCCAGATGTTAGTAACTGAATCAAAGAGAAAAAACAAAGGACTGTGTGGGTTCTGAGTGAACAAACAAGATCCTGGTACAACTGTGGAAAAAACCCTAGAGACCTGAGCCACTCAGAGGAAAACAACAGTTCTCTCCCATCTCAAGGGGCGGGGCGGGGGCACAGAGAGACTCACTTCCTCCTTACAGATCCATGTACAGGGACAAGGAAAGTCTATATAATTCCACAATGCAGGAAATGGCCTGAAATGACCGTGCGAGGGCCTAATCAGGTATTAGGGAAAAGTGTGCCCCACACAGAATCAGGAGCACTGTGCTTCACCTTGACTCCAGCTCCTCTGTTCCCTGCAACTTCTGGCCTGTCTTCTCACCTCACAGGTAAGGTCACAAAACCCAGCACAATGCAGGGAAGACGTCACTCATCTCATTGGGACTGCCACAGAATTAAGTGAGACAGTAAAGCATGTGGTAAGATACAATACGCTGAACAACAATGTACTGTCAATGCTGACACAGAAGTCCCCCTGCTCCCCAATAAAACAACACTATTTTCTTAGGCACCTTCGTACTCCAAGCCTAAACTTGGTACATTATAAATGTCCAGGGTTCTAACTGAGCATGAGCAGAACAGATGGGCTTGGTTTGTTCACCTGTCCAGTACCACCTAAACCAGCTTCCTCCCAGTTCCAGGCCCCATGTGAGGGGCTGCCAGACATCATTTACCTGCAGCACAGCAAACTCCTACTGCATACAAGTGCCAGGGAGGGGATGAGCATTCTGACCCACACAGGCTGTGGAATTTACCAAGGAAGCCCAGAACTGGGTGATGACAGCACCTCCGATGCAGACATGGTGATAAAGGGGCCTCCCCTTGATACTTTGGATCCTTAGAAAGCCAACTGGTTCCTCTCTCAGGATCCCACAAGGCCCTTGCACTAAGGCCAACTCATGGGCAGAGCTGTGGACCTGCACGCAACATGGAAACTGCTGGGAGAGCAAGGAGGCAGGACACAGTGCTGGACTTCCCTGACTCTGCTCCTCGGGAATGAGACAAGTGCGTCCATCCCTTTTATGCACTGAGCTTTCTCCCATAAGAAGGGCTCTCTGGCTAAAAGAAAAAAAAGTTGGAAAACCACCGCACAGTAAGTCACCCATTACAAAGACCTCAATACTCTGTTGTTTGCTTGCACATCACATCGCTTCTCCCCCAGAAGCTCTAGATGGCATCTTGCCACAACAAATACTACCCTATATTTTTTTCTAAAGTATTAACTCAACTTCCCCTTGAAAATTATTTTTCTGAGGATGTCATAATCCTCTGCAAGGCTACAGAACTCTGCATTGTACTAAAATGAGGGTCTGAAATTGCTACCCTTGGGAATAAAATCCAAACTCTATTCCATTCCTTCCTCAGAGGTCAGGACCAGCTCCTAGAACTTTGGCCCTGCAAGGCCCCATCTTCTCCACCAGGCAAGGAAAGGGGGGGGACCTAATTAATGGCAATTCACCCATCTATTCCAGAGATTAAAGCCAGTGCTAACTCAAACACATCCCGACAGGACTTGAGTCTGCACTCTAACTTCCTTCAAAGACAGATAAATGGACCGGCAGACTTCTGCCCTGTCTTCACACCTCACAGATAATGTCACAAAATCCAGCACAATGCAGGGAAGACATCGGTCATCTCACTGGAGTTGCCATAGAATTAAGTGAGAGAATAAAGCATGTGGTAAGATACAATATGCTGAAAGATAAAAAGCAATTAAAAAGAAAAAAAATTACCCCGACGACATTTCCCTCTGTCCTCATCCATCTTTATATCTTCAAAAGAACCATCCCAAGAGAGGACTTGATCTGCCCAGAAATTCGGATATGATTATAATAGGGGGGACAGAACACAGGCACGAAGAGATGTAAATGCTGAGAGTCACAAACCCAAAGAGAAGACAAAAGGGCCACCAAACAAAATGATGTGCAGAGTGGCCAGCAGTTCAGTCTCTCTGTCTGTCAGTTCCCTCCGCTATAAAAAGTGAGGTGGAGGGGGCCAATATACATCGAAGCTGTTACCCAGAGCACCTTATAAAATCATCCGCTTAATAGTCAGGCTTTTAACAGCCGTATAAACAGCTCTCATCAGCCTTTGGCCTACAAGTTGCTAAAGAGTTTGTCAGCCCTCTCGGTTCAGTCTTAAAATAAGGGCAAAACATAGAAATGGTGGCACTTGCCATTTCCTGGCTCTGAACGTGTTAAATAAAACAGTAGGTCATAAGTGAAAACTGGTGCCCAATACTTTGAGCATTTTAACCACTTCAACGCAGAGTTTTCACCCTGGCAAGGTAAGAATAATAGCTCACAGAGTAGTAACAATTAACTGTGATAAACCCGAGTGCCCATCACGGCAGTAGGTACCTAATAAATGCTCATTCTCTTCCTTCTGCAGTGCTACACCTTCCTGGAGCTTCCTTGCCTGAAAGACTGGTCTTCCACACTCCCCGACCAGGCCAGTGCAAGCCTACCACTCATCACAAACTCCCAGCATAACCTCCACACACGAAAACTCACAGACCCGTCACCCCACCCTACCCCACCCCAGGGAACCGGCCACGATTTTTCCCTCCTCACACAGCTCGGCACCGTCAGGGAGGATCTGAGCCCCAGCAGCCACTACTAGGATTTTCCCATGGTGCAACGCAACTTCCCCAACTTTTCCGGGCCCACAGTTTCCAAAGAAACCTAGCAGGCATTGTGCATAATCAACCACAAGTCTGGGCTAGCGAACAGGCTGAGCTCTGGGCAGAGGGAGCTGGGAGAGCCAGAAAGTGAAAAGTCACCCGTGGTCCTGAAACCAGGTGGCAGGGACCAAAATTCAGGTCCTGGGCCAGGTTCCATGCTCCTGTACCGTACCACTGATTAAAGGCTAACAGAGGCTCTCAAAAAGCTGGTGGGTGGTGAAGAGCCTTAGAAATGCGGCTGACAGCCATCCCTCAGCGGTCCCGGGAGGCTGAACCCGGCTGGACCTGGCACCAGAGAGTCAAGGCCTGCAGTGCCTGGTATTGTTCACAGCTGCGGCGAGGCCGGCGGAGGAGGTGTGAAATAAAGGTCCGCGCGTCGCCCCCTCCCCAACCGAGCTAAAGGAGGCAAGGCTGCCCCGTGGCCAGCACCAGGGAGAGGAGTGGCCCGCCTGAGTTCCCCCTGAGCGAGCAGGAGAGAGAAGTCGTGGGAGGCGGGTCCGAGCGGCGAGGCGAGGGTCCGACACTCACCGGCGCCCTCGGCGGGCTGCGGCGGGCCGACGACGCCGTTCAGGTAGAGAATAGGCAGCAGGTGAGGCTGCGTCTTCTCCAGCGCCGCGCGCAGGTCCTGGAAGTGGTCCCGCTCCTTGGTCAGAAGCAGCTTGAGCAGCAGCTCCGCCTTGGTGCCTCCCGCCTCCTCGTCCAGCTGCCGCCGCTCGCCGGGGCTCAGCGCTCCCGCGGCCTCCAGCAGTCCGAGCACGGCCTCCACCTCCGTCATGGCCTGGGCCAGGCTCTGCTGACACTGGGCGAGCAGCTCCCGGCGCTGGGGCTCCATGGTGGCGGGCCGCCCCGCCCCGCCCCGCCGGACGGCTCCCGGGCTCCCGGGCTCGCGAGGGGCCCCGCGGCGCCTCCGGGCGGCGAGCGCCTGGCTGCAGCCCTAGCGCGCCGGGAGCCGTGAGGCGGCGGGGGCCATGAGCCGGGGGGCCTGGGTGGGCTGGGGGCCCGGGCGGCGGGCGGCGCTCAGCTGCGGCCGCCTCCCGGGCTCAGGAGCGCAGCCATGTTGGCTGCGGCGGCGGCGGCGGCGGCGGCGGGACTGGAGGAGGAGGAGGAGGAGGAGGAGACGGAGGAGGAGGCGGAGGTGGGGACAGCGGCCGGGGCGCGCCCCGAGGCCGGGCTCCAGTCGGGCTTACTCCCCCTCCCCCTCCGCGCGCGCCGCCTGTCGCTCCCTCCTGGCCCCGGGAGAAACTCGCCCCGACACCCGGACCCCCGTGCCGCTCTCCAAACCACATCCCAACTCCAAGTGGAAAGTGGTCCGGGCCGCGTTCGCCAGGCCCCCGACGGCTCAGCTCCGCCGGGTCCGTGCGCCGTGGCCCGGCTCACAGGGACCCCGCGGCCGCCGCCCGCTCCGCCACTGCCCGGGCCCAGCGGTCGCCCGCCCGGTTCTCCACTCTCGTCACTCCGGGCGCTGGGACGACGGCCCCGGGGGGATGGACCAGGGGAAGGGTCCTCACCCCAGGCCCGCCTGGGAGGTGGGGGCGCAGCGCTCGATCGCTTTCCTAGTCCTCGAGGCCCAGGCGCCGCCGGGTATGAGGGACGTGGATTTAGGGGCCCCGTGAGAAGCCATCAGAACCCCTAACCCCATCGGCCAGGCACACGGCCAGCCCTCAAACAATTGGAGACCTCTCAAACAAAAAACCCTGACCCCATCCAGGGTCTCTTAATCTGAGAACTGCAAAAGAAAACCTGGAGACAACGGGGGGTGAATGGGATCCCCTAAACTTGGACATCTCCAAATTAAGACCTGAGAGGTCCCCACCTCCAACGAGCTCTTAATACAGAAACTTTCCCGATATAATCTCCTGAATTTTGGTTAATCAGGACCTCTCTCCTCACCCCCATTTGAGATGGGTTGTCCCCGGAACCTAAAGGGGTTTGGATGTTGGGAAGAGGGCATATGTTCCGGATGCGGAAGAAAGTGGTGGGCATCTACTGTACAGCATTAATCTTTTGGGCAACAGAAGCGCTCTCCCTACTAGAAGTCACCCCCAGCGGAAAGAGGCCAATCAATGGACTAGAGAAATAGAAACCTTGCTTCTGTGATGCCCCAATGAGGATCTAAGGTCCTGCCCCAAGTATGTCTTCTGCCTTCCATCACAGTCCTTTGCAAACACATGCCACTTACCCTCAGAGAGGACAAGGTTCTTAAAAGCTGGAATTCCAACTGATTGCACTCAATAACCCCATTACACTAGTGCGGAGTGGGACCCCAGGGCCATTGCAAATGTGCGTCTGTGCGTAATGGGTGAATCTCACTTACCAACACTAGGAGCCAGGCAAGCTTTTCCTACTGTCACTCCCACTCCCCTCACTCTCCTTCCAACAAAAGCGAAATTCTCCTTCAGATTCTCTTTTTCAAAGGGAAGGAGTTGCTTTTATTTAATGGAAACAAGCTCTCTCTATTGTG
The DNA here is from genome assembly GCA_004026765.1 of Micronycteris hirsuta. Classification (NCBI taxonomy): domain Eukaryota; kingdom Metazoa; phylum Chordata; class Mammalia; order Chiroptera; family Phyllostomidae; genus Micronycteris; species Micronycteris hirsuta. Next base: position 168,651 of record PVJI01000718.1, on the reverse strand, counting down.
GTTAAAACCAGAGTACCAGAATTTGCACTTAACTTTCTAGTTTCACTATAAGTAGATGCACAACATGAGAGCAAATCGATACCCTGGCTGAATTCAGTTTCTCCCCGGGAAAATGGGATGTAGAGACTGTGTTCAATCAGGGGTTATTAGCCTTGGGTTCATGAATAAGCCCTAAGGGTGTCAGTGAAGGTTCTGAAATTATCTGAACTTTTCTGTGGATATTTATGTATATTTTTAGGGTAGAGGTCCATAGCTTTGATTGAACTCTCTAAGACTTCCCTGAACCTAAGTGGACACCAATGGCAGAACAAAACTGTTTTAGGATGCCTCCCTGCTCAGAGAGTCTGGGCTTCTATGGCCAAGCAAGATTCTAGGAGAGGGGAAGTCTGGCTCATGCACAATGCCTGGGGTCCAGACAGGCTCCCTAGCTCTGGTGGCCCCCTTCCTGCCCCTAAGAGGTGGTTCCCCCTTCTGGTGGTCACTTCCCGTACGGCGACTGCAGAGCCTAGATCATCCACAAAGGCATCCACCCTTCAAGACACGCCTGAACTTCTGTTCTTAGCTGGATTAACTAGAAATCTAGGGAGTGGGAGGAAGGTGAAAAGGTGGGGACAGGGAGAGGGGGGAATTTGAGACTAATTCGGTTTATGGTTAGAACCAATGGTAAGTCTCCATTCAAAAGGAGAGGGTACAGGAGACAGAGGGAGCAGAGGGAAAGCACTGTCTCCCGGTAACCCCTAAAAGGAAGGTGGGGAGCATGTGTGTTTTGTCCCTGGAAGCCTTCCCAGGAAGCAAGCAGTGAGGAAGTCCATTTGCTAAGAGTGCTTTCTCCCAGAGGCTGTGCCGTGATGGACACTACTTTCAACAAACCCTTTATTGGAAACTCTGGGGTTTTATGCAAAACATAAATTCTGGAAGAAATAGTTTACTTTAGAAATATATTCAACTTTAAAGTTCCTCGAACCAGTGATTTTGGTATGACTTTGAATTCCTGTAGCATTTAGACCCTTCAGGGCACCTTCCCGCACACTATATCCTTTGTGCCCAGCTCTCGGTTGCATTGTGTTCACCCCTCCCCTGCTCCAAAAAAAAAGATATATTCAAATCCTAACTCCTAGTACCTGTGAATTTGACCTTATTTGGAAATAAAACCTTTGCAGATGTGATCAAGTTAAAATGAGGTCATAGATTATGGTAGGCCTTAATCCAATGACTGGTGTTCTTACAAGAAGAGGGGAATTTGGACTCAGGCGCGCACACACACACAGAGGAGAACACCATATGGAGACGAAGGCAGAGGTTGGAGTGATGTGTCTCCAAGCTAAGGACCACCAGGGAGTGCTGGTAACCACAAGAAGCTAGGAGAAAGGCCGGGAACTGATTCTCCCTCAGAGCCTGCAGAAGGAACCAACCCTGTGACATCTGGGTTTTGGACTTTTGGCCTCCAGAACTGTGAGAAGCACATTTCTACTGATTTAAGCACCCCACCCCCTCCAGTTCGTGGTAACTGGTCCTGGCAGTCCCAGGAAATTTATACAGTCTCATCACAATGGGGTAATAGGAAGGACAAAGATGGGCATCCCATTTTACAAGCCACCCTGTCACATTACTCTTTTACTGTCAGAGAATTTCTCTATAGGTTGACCCGCCTCTCCTGCTTTCTTCTGATCTTAGCAAAAGAGGGTCTCTCCTCCTTGAGAACAGCCTTCCCATGCTCTGGATATAATCCCTGAACCCTACACACACGTGCGCATGCATGCACACACACGGTCTCCCTCCCCTCGGGCTCATGCCTCCCTTCCCTTTCTCAGCAAACAGGCTCAAAGCCCCCCTTCCCTCTCCACCGCCTGACATGGGGACCTCCACATGTTCACAGAGCTCTCCCTCCTAAGTTGGAGCTTTACAGTCCAGCTTCTGAAAACAGCTCTGCACAGAAAACTGCTCTCTTCACAATAATCCCTTGCTGCCATCACAGGGCCTCACCTTCACACCTCCTCCAGCCTCAGCTCTGCTCCGTGTCACTCCACTTTGAGAAGATCCTTTTCTCCCTCCAACCCCTCCTTCCCCACTGGCTCCTTTCTCCCCGCAGTCAACTCTTCATTTCTCTTCTCTCTCCACATCGTAATGGGAAATCACTTTGGAGCTGGACAGATAGGAGCTCAGATCCCAATGCTGAGACTCACTGGCTACGTATCCCTCGGCTAGTTACTGAACTTTCCTGGGCCTCTATTCTTGCATCTCTAAATGGGAAGTGGAGGGTTATAGGAGAATCTAATGGCAGGACTTACACAAAGCCCTAGCACAATGCCTGGTGTCTGGCAGAAGTATAGTATAGACCCCCGAATGTAGTGCTAGAGCCAGCAACCTCTGCAGTCAGAATGCCTGATTTAAATACTAGCTTCAGCAAGGAAGAAGGAGCATATACCCTTTGCAACAGCATGGATGGAACTGGAGAGCATTATGCTAAGTGAAGTAAGCCAGGCGGTGAGGGACAAATACCATATGATCTCACCTTTAACTGGAACATAATCAACAAAAGCAGAAAGCAAGCAAAACTTAACCAGAGGCATTGAAATTAAGAACAATCTAACAATAGCCAGGGGGGAGGGGACAAGGGGGAGAAGGGTTTTCAGGAACCACTATAGAGGACACATGGACAGAACTAAGGGAGGGGAGGGAGGCAGGGAAGGGAGGTGGGATTGGAGAGGGAGGGGAGGGGAGAGGATGCAGACAACTGTAACTGAACAACAATAAAGCAAAAATAATAATAATAAAAATAAAAAAATAAAAAATAAATACTAGCTTTGCAATCTATTATCTGGGTAATGTTGGTTAAACCTACCTGTTCCTCAGTTTCCTCATCTGTATAATGGGGGTATCAATGATAATATCAAAGTGGTTAATGCTCAGTGGTAGGTGTTACTCTCTTGTAGCTTCCACTCTCATCCGTCTGAGGGGAAAGACTGTCCACAGCCTGCAGCAACAGGTTTTGAGCAGAGGTTTCCAGGTTCCTGAATGAAAGATTTATGTTTTGCTTGTATTTAGATGGTGAGCAGGGGCCCCTTCTACCTTGCTGTCTACTTATTCTCCTAGCAGGCACTTGGCATGTGTTAGGTGCTCAATAGATATTTTGTAATTAATAAGTGAACATATGAATGAATGAACTAAAGAGTTTTTCACTGAGGCCCCTTTTCAGAGATATATCTGCTGTGAGTGGAAAGATGGGGAAGGACGATCCCTGCAAAAGGAGCGGCATCACAAGCAAAGGCAGAGGTTCACATACTCTCTCAGGTGCCCCAGGATGTTTGGTGCAGGTTAGGAGCTCAATGCTGCACCCATACTCTGCCCACTGCAAAGCCCCTGCCTCCTGGGGGCTAAGCACAAGACCTCTACCCTCTCCTGCCTTGCCCTGCCTATAAGCTTGGTCCATCAGACCTTACTAAAGATGCCCCTGGTGAGAAATCCATGCTGAGCTGAAGGCACCAAAGCGAATGTAGTCCTAGGACACAGCCCCTTCCAGGTTTCTACAAGCACAGTCCTGCCTGGAAGAGTTAACCCTTTGATTCAGAGCCCTTTCTCCACATCCCAACTTAGATGTTACCTGCTTTAGGAAGCCAGGCATGCCTTACCAACCTCCACTCTAAAGGTCTAGATGTCTCTGCTTCTTGCTCGCAGTGCAACTTTTTACCTCCCTTTTATTAACATTATTCAGTGTGTATTGTTAAAATAGTTTACTTCCTTGTAGTCCTGTAGTAGACAGAATGCCCCCCCCAGAGATGTCCATACCCTAGTCCCCATAATCTGTGAGTATGAAATATGTTACATTCATGGCTAAACGGACTGTGCATATGTGATTAAGATTACAGGCTGAAACAGGGAGTATCCTGGATTATCCTGGTGGACCCAATATAATCGCAGGAGCCCTTAAAAGCAGAGAATTTCTCAGGCTGGAGGCAGTAGAAGGGAAAGTCAGGGAGAAGGATTTGACATGCCATTGCTGGCTCTGAGAGGTAGGGGCCCACGTGTAAGGACCAGAGAGAGGCTCCAGGAACAAAGGGCAGTCCACAGCTAACAGCCGGTGAGGAAACAGACTTCATTCAGTCCTACAACAGCAAGGAACTGGATTCTGTCAACAGCGTAATAAGCCTGGAAGTGGAGACCAGCTGGCCCTCCAATTAGAGGCCAGTTGGCCAGCACCTTCATCTTAGCCTTGTGAGACCCTGAGCAGGGAAACCGGTCCAGCCAAACTGTACCTCTGACCCACAGAGCTATGAGTTACTAAATGTAGATAGTTTGAAAGCGCTAAGTTTATGGAAATTTGGTTATGGCCGCAATAGAAGACTAACAATCCCCAAAGACTATGAGCTCTGCAGGGACAGGAGCAGTATAAACTGGTCCACCGTCGAACCCTGAGTACCTACCACAGTGTCTGCCATTTAGCAGGCGCTCCAGAAACCCCGTTGGATGAAGGAACAGAAATCTCTTCTTCCACCAGGAATTGCTTTTGGGCTAATTACCTAAGGCATCTTTGAAAAACAGAATCCGGTTTTCCACCAGCAACTGGAGGGAAAGTTTTCCAATGAAGATACTGAAGACACTGGGCCTTCTCTGTAGGCTGAGTGAACCGGGGCCCCAGGGCCCTCTGATCCTGGATGGTGTGTTCTATTGGATAAGCAACAGTTGTTCCCTGGAGAAACGGGTCCCAGTGCTCTGCTCCCTGTGCACAGTTCCTCTGACAGTAAAGACATTCTGCACGGGTCGGTGCGTGTGAGAGCCTGCGTGTGCACCACGACAGAAGTGTGCGGGCGTTGTAGGCAGCAGTGGACGGTTCAGTGTCTGTGGGTGTCTGAGCACAAGTTGGATGTGTGGGAGTGAAGAGGTAATCATTTCTGGGATGGTTTTCCATTCCACCCTGGAAATTGCAGGGGGCCAAACATCCAAGATGTGACATTTAAAAGGATTTCCTTTTTTATCCACTCATGTCCTGATGGGCACTTGACCTGCTTCCAAATCTTGGCTAGAGTAAATAACGCTGCAATGAACACAGGGGTGCATATATTATTTTGAATTAGTGTTTTGGTTTTTTTCAGATATTCCCAGAAGTGGAAACGCTGGGTCATAGGCAGTTCTGTGTTTAGTTTTTTGTGAAAACTCCACACTGTTTTCCACAGTGGCTGCACCAGTCTGCATTCCCACCAACAGTGCACCGGGGTTCTCTTTTCTCCACATCCTCACTAGCACTTGCTGTTTGTTGATTTAAGAGTTGCTGTACATTTACACAATGGACTATTACTGGTCCATAAAAGAAAAAGAGAGAGAGAAAGGGGGTAGGGGAGGCGGAAGAGGGCAAAGGGGGGATAAATGGGGACATGAGGATGGAAAGAGAGTTTGCTTCGGGAGACGGGCACACAATGCTGAGTGCCACTGATGTTTTGTTCAGTTGTACACTCGAAGCCTGTATGGTTTTTTTAACTAATGTCACCTCAACAAATTCAATTTTTAAAAGTAAAAATAAAATAAAAGGATTTCCTTGAAGAATTCCTTAAAACAACGAACTGTCCCGGGATACTGAAGATGAAATTCTGTTTATGGAAATGCCATGTTTCTCACAGCTTTTTAGAAATGCTATGCCAGTGAGTGAACTATACCTGTTTAGAAAAAAATTAGTTTACGCTTGGCTATTGGTAGCTTCTCAAATCATGAAGATATTTTTCTTCTGGACTACTTTTGTTCTTAGTTCAGGAATAGACCAGAGGCAAATGCCCTAATATCTTAAAACAGGAAATCTGAAAGAGGCTCATATCCAGTAATGAATCTTTCCCACAGGGCTGGGACAGGGCAATATTCTGAGATCAGAGATTCAAAGCATTTGACAACCTTACAGAGGATTGATTAATGATTAATAATAATTAACAACTGTTTACTAAGCACCTACTGTAGACTAGACACCAGGCTAGACCCCAAGGCTACTCACCTCTTTCTACAAATGAATAGCCAGGAAGTTGCCTGCCCAAAACCACACAGTCAATTACTGTCAGAACTTGGGCAAGGATTTACATCCGTCACCTAAATTCATTACTCTTTGACTCCGACCCATGCCCTCTGTTAGAGTCCTCAGCTCAGTTGTCCATCCTTTCTGAATACTACCCAAACTGTCTGCAGCAACTGCAAGGCTTATGCCCCAGCTCCTCACCCTTTACCTCTCCCTCCCATTAAAACACTCCTAAGGTGTGTCTATTCTACAGAAACCAGCTTGAAATCACATTTGGAAAGGATCTGAAACTAATTGATAACTTCCTGGTTACTTCTGCCAAAGGGTTGGTATTTTGACAACAATGATGCTGAACCTCAGGTCTGAGCAACTGTCTGGGTGAATCCCACTGGGTCAGGCCTGGCTCGCATAGTCTTCATCCGTGCTCCATCCATTCTTCAGAACACTGCTACTCCCTCACTTCCTCAAGAGTCTTCACTAGCTCCCCATTTACCTATGGGACAACATACATAGACATCCAAAGCCTGCTGTCTTCTAACTTTATCGTCTCACCTCCTACAATGCTCCAGTGACCTACCCACTCTGTCCTCCCCTTGGGAGCCACTCCCTGTGGTTCCTCTTTACCTGAACAACCCCCCTCTCATTCTTTAGCTGCAGGAAACCCTCCTGCTCACTTTACCTGTCTCTCCCCAGAACTCCAGGTGTGCTTACCCCTTGAATCGCTCTCCCCCATTGCTGTCATCTATTTCTTCACATTGTTCATGAGTTTCCCTGGGATATATTTCACCACCCAAACACACTAGGGTCAGTAACCTAGCATTATTATTTTTCTCAGATCTCTTACGATATGGCCTAGCATAGTGAAGACCTAGAGTAGGTGCTTCAGAAAAATTTGAAGATTGAAAGAACCAAAGCAAGGGAAAGTGGAGCAATATAGAGCAAGCAGCTTTTAGATCTCCGTTCGAAGTTCTCTTTTTCAGAAGCCCACCTATCCTGGCATCTCCAATTATCAAGATTGTGGTTCTGTTCCCTTTGAGCGTAATTTTTCTTCCTGGCACTCATCACATTTTGCATTATTTTTTATGTCGACTCTGTGTTTAGTGACTGTCTCCCACTGACTGTAGCTCCACTGAACACCTATCCAATTCACCTCTGTATCCCCAGCATCTAATCTGACGAATGATAGTCTCCAAACTATTTGTTCAAAGAACAAATTAGAGAAGGAGATGAGATTATTTGCTTCTGGTGCCTATAATTGCACTCAGGAACTCCCTAAGGAAGCACTTCTACCTCTGTAGTCTAGACCAAACCTGAATCTGGAAGGACCAATATCTGTGGGGTTACTACAAACCACAGAGCAAATTGACGGTTCCCTTTTCCTGAGTATTAAGTACATGCCAGGCACTCTACTGAATGCTTCCCCTGCAGCTCCCAGCTATTGTCCACCACACCCAGAGGTAGTAGGTACTTTGATCAGCTCTGTTTTACAGATGAGGTACCTAAGGCTCAATATTCCTACACCTCCAAGCCCTACTAGCTATATGTGTCTCCTGTCTTGCAGGGGAGAAAGTCTCTAGTGTAGGAAGTAGCCGAGAAGACTTAGAAATGTTTTCGAAAATGCATCAAAACTACCCCTGCCTTCAAAGGAATGAAATCCAGCTGTCAGAGAATAAACCAGAAATCAATAGTGCCCTGTTTTTGCAGACAGATGTAAAGTAGATGCCAATGAACCCATGGGTCTGATCAGACTCTCGGAGGCATGAGAATGCCCTGCAGCCAAAAGCAGCATGTGAGAAGGGGCAGCGCAGCTTGGACACTCTGGCTTGGGTAAATCAGAAACCCACCTAGACCCCAGCCCTTCCAGGGCACTCAAAGGCATTTAACACATTCTCTCAATTGTTTTCCCCTCCGCGGAGTGGCGGTAACAATGCCTCACGTCCATACAGAGGCTCAGAGAAGCAGCCGGCTCAGGCCCTCGAAGGTGGCAAGTGATGGCGTGGGAGTTAGCATCAACAGCCTTAGGAACAACTCCCCCAGGTGTCAGCAGGGCACACCCTCTAACTAAGTCACCTTTGTGCAGCAGAATCAGCAGCTGGAGAAACAGCTGCTATAAAACACTGGACTCCAGTTTCCAGCTGAACCATTGGCTTTCCCGGATTGTTTCTTGGTAGGAAAGCCCCACCATGGGAGACCGCATTTAGGCAAGTATGGTCCTATGAGGTGTTCCTGCATCAGGCTACAGCAGAGGTTGCTGCTTGAGTGTAAGGCATGAAGACCTCTGAAAGACTGAATATATAAATGGACAATGGCCAGACCATATATAAAAAATAGAACTCTGACCCACAATTTGAAGCAACCAGTTCAGAGAGCCAGCCCACCATCTACAGCAACCAGTATAGGAAACCAAAAATCAACTCCAGTAGAAATCGGCCCAAACAGCCAGGATTTAATAACAGACAGCTTCCCTAATTTCTGCATCCACTTGCAGCTTAGGATCAACTGGAGAAAGCCAAAAATGCTCTCCTAATTAATCACTTAGAATGCTCATTAGTTAATCCGCCCCCTGCTTTCCCCTGCCAACAGCCTCCAATCAGAGCACACAAAGTCCTTCTTTTTCCCACCGCTCCACTGCCCACCAAAAGCAAGTGATAATGGCTGCCACCTTTGCTAGAGCAAACACCGAATAGAGAGCCTTGCTAGTTCTCATTTGGGTGATCTTCATTTATTTCCACACCTTCTAATTGTCTAATTGCTTTGTGACTCAGTTTTCTTACCTGTAAAATGGGATAATGATTCTGGGCAAAAATCTTGGGGAAGGAAACTGCCTTGGATGGAGGGGGAGCCTCCTGATACTACCCCTGTCCCTGGGTCACCTCTGATCTCAATTCAGCTGCCACATAACACACTTCCCTTTTGTTCTTAGCACACCTGGGTATATCCACAAGTCCAGTGCTTTTCATTGTTCTCAAGACAGGAACCTGAAGCCCAGGAAAGAAAAGTGCCTATGGAGGCCTCCAAGAAACCAGTCTGAGTCTCCAGTTTCTCCCCACTTACTCCCAGACTCCAAAAGCAAGTACATGAGCCTTTTCAGGAACTCCACCGGTATCACCGTGTGCCTATGGTGAAACCAAAGCAGGCTAAAGGGAGCAACAGAAAGGCCAGCTATGGCCCGTCTGCAGAGTTCTGCACTGGGCAGGGACTCTTCCTCCTTGGTGTCAGGGCACCCCACCCAGCCTCTCTATCCCTCTTTTATTCAGGAAGGCTGCCTGGCTCCAGAGAAGTCCCTTCTCCTTTCCTGAGGTCAGCCTCACCCAAGGCTGGCCCCACCTTCTCACTAAGACAAAGCAAGAACACAAGAGTGAGCAGTTACCATCCTTTTAAGCACCGAGCCATGCACTATTTTAACAGCTTCACATTTATCAACTCTTAATCCTCCGAACAACCCTCCAAAGTACATACCATTATTAGCATACCCACTTCAAAAATGATGAAGTCACAGAGAAGTCGAATAATGTGCCCAGGGTCACACAGTGAGCAAGAAGAGCAGTGATGAAAAGCCATGTCCGGAGATGAACTCTTCACGGCCTCACTGTACCGCCTCTGAATGTTTTCAAATTAACACAAATGCTAACCGAAGTATCTTTGGGGGGTGTTTCAAAGTTGGAAGCAAGATTTATTGACTTCTCAGAAAAATGCCAGGTTCTATCCTATTCATTCTTAGTGAATTTTGGTTCCACAAATCTTCACTAAGCCCTGAGAGAAGTCTGAGAGGGCAGAAATGAAAAGGCCTCGGATCAAGCCCTTTTCTGGGAATGAGGAGGCCACCCTGCTAATCCTCCCACCAGTGACTTCAGGGCCTACCAAATGGTGAAATGTGTCTTACATTCAGAAGAAAGCAGGATGCACATATCAATAGACAATACATGTGACACCAGAGCGGGGAGTGAATTTGACATCCAGATTCTTGGCCCCAGCCCAGGCCTGCCAGGCCAGGCCCTCCAGGGCCAAGGATGGACAACCTGTACCCAGAATAATCTAATCAATAGTCTGGGAAACAGTGAGCCCCAAACTGGAACGATTTTAAGCTTGGAGAACTTCACACTGACTTGCCTATGGGCCTGAACCAACGATCCCCAATGCCACGCTAGGGGGAGAGGGAACAGAGCTGCAGGCAGGTACCTGTGGGCCCCCAGGTAGATCACTCTTTAACCTCTGCTGCTGCCAACTCTATTAGAATCCAGGCCCTGAAGGCACTGGGCCAAGTGAGGCCAGTTGGTGGAGACTTGTCTGTCCCCCAGCTGACTCTGAGCTGCAGGAGGAAAAAGGCCAGGTTTGTTCATTTTTATTGGTTAACTCCCTCCTGTCACCCCCTCCCTCCTTCTGACACTTTGGGACTTTCAGTAACTGTCAGCTGAATGAATAAATTAATGGCACAGGGAGACAGATGTGTTAACAGCTAACAGTAATTCAAGCAGAATGGAGTAAGTGCTAAATGGTGGCGGAATGAGTCATTATTGCTGACAGGGAAGGAAGAGGGAAGCGGTGTTCATCCTCTCTCCCCTGAACTGTCAAAACAGGCTCTTCACTCTTCCTCCCTCCCTGTCCCCCGCGCGTTAAGAAGAAAGCAGAATGTGTCTGTGTAGAGTCTAAAGAATAATTCCAAGACAAACACCCCTACAGTCACCCCCTTTTTGACCCTCAGGGTAGAAAATAGAACCTTGCCAGAATCCCAGAAGCCCCCTGAGTTCCCCTCTGTGACAGCCTATCGCCCCGCACGTCCCCTCCTCCATCCTCTGTCCTGAATCTGGCGTGAACATTTTCTTGCTTTTTTTTTTATAAACTGGCCATGAATGTATGTATCCGTAGATAACACATTGTCTAGAGTTGCCTGGTTTTGAATTTTCTATGACTGCACGGTATCTTCTGTGGCTTGCTTCTTTTGTGCAACGTGATTTTTTTGGAGTGTTGCCCGTGTAGATGCTCATTGCTGTTCATTCAATTCTATTATGAAAACACCCCCTGATTTACATAGCCATTCTCCTGTTGATGGTTATTGGAATGGAGTCCAGCGTTTGGCGATTACTAACAATACTGCTGTACGTGACTCCTGAAACACGGCACAGGCCCGCTGCCCAGGTCATTGCAGTGCTCGGCGGCACAGGTTCCTTCCATCCCGTGCCACTCTCTTCTGCACATACTTGAGCTGCTTAAACTCCCGGAAGGCTGCTTGATCTCCAGCCATCACATCTATGTTTCAGCTAACAAAAAGGAGAAAAGAGAAAGAAAGTTCCATCACCTTTTTGGAATGCACTTTCAGAAAATTACACAAGACACTTCCTCCCTTATCCCAGTGGCCAGACTTAATCTTCAGACACAACTAACTGCATGTGATCCAAAAATGGAGTCTTCATTCTTGGTGCCCTCATGCTCACCTGAAAGCTGAGAGTTCTATCATTTAAAGGAGAGAAAATGGATTCGCAGGACAGTGAACACTGTCCACCCTAGATGTCCTTGCTCAGAAGAGGATTTCCAAGCAGTTCTGCCTAACACTCTCACCACACAAACACACACGCACATACACATCCCACGACACAAAATGTCGGTGAGTGAAATACATAGTTAACAAGCCACATGCTTAGACATTGCAAGCTAAACTATCTGTCCACCTAGGAAACTGTGGTGCCCACTGGCCAATGTTAAAGGAAGTTTTTTCCCCAGTTATAGTCTTGGCATCTTCCTCTCTGAGTCCTCTACTCCTGATTTTTTTAAGTCTAGGCACCCGTCCCCCCACCAGCCTCTCCTAAGGAACTGGTAATTAAAGTCCCTTTGTTACATAAACGCCGCACTGAAACCAGAGGGGTGTCTTAAAAGCCCACCCATCCAGCCCAGGTAAATATAGAGTAAATATATAAACCTGCCTGCAAACAAGTCCACTTCTAACATTCCAATAATTCTCTGCCGTGAAAGCTCCCTAGCTTCTAGAAGAATATGACCAGGGCTGTTTCAAGGCCCTTTGTAATCTGACTCTGCCTACCTTTTTAACTGTGACTGCTGGGCAACACAGACCAAAATAAAATGGTGACAATAACGATGACGATGGTGCCATGACCAGTGTGGCTCGGTTGGTTGGTCATCGTCCCGCAAAGCTGCTTCGATTCCTGGTCAGAGCACATGCCCAGGTTGTGGGTTCAATCCCCAGTTGGGGCATGTACGAGAGGCAACGGATGTTCCTCACATCGATATTTCTCTCCCTCCTTCTCTCCCATCCTTCCCCTCTCTCTAAAAGTAAAGAAGTAAAATCTTTTACAAAATAATGATGATGATGGTGGTGATAATAACAATACTGGAAGTTACCATTAAATTAGTCTATAGTATGTGCCATTTCCTGTCTTAGGCTATTGACATACATTTCTTTCATTTAGTCCTCACTGGACCCTTACAATATTGGCATTTTTGCCATTTTACAGATGAGGAAACTGAGGCTCCAAGAGATCAGGGAATTTTCCCAAAGTCCTAAAACTGCTGTGACACTAGAATTCTCTGATATGGTTAAATCCTGCTCACCTTCAAGAGTGCAGCTCAATTCTCCTTTCCTCCACAACCCACCCCTGGACCCCTAAGCAAAATGCAATGCTTCCTCCCCTGTGCTCTCCTGTACCACGTTCATTCTGTTTATAGCACTTTACAACAAGGATTCAACTATGTATCACTGGATATCTATCATGCACCATGCGTTAGGGGGTGTGGCTATGTTCCTGTCTTCCTGCCTAGCTACACCTGGGTATGTTGGTGGAAGGTTTTGAGTCTCTCTTTAAAATATATATGTATATTATTTTAATTGTTCTGAAATACTGATAACATAAAATTTACCATTATAACCATTTTTGTATATAGTTCAGTAGCGTTAAGTATATTCACATTGTTGTTCCACCAGTCTCCAGTGCTCTTAAATTTTGCAAAACGGAAACTACAACCATTAAAGAACTCCTCCTTGCCCCTCCCCCAGCCCCTGGCAACGGCTCTTCTCCTTTCTGTCTCTGTGAGTTTGACTGCTCTAGGTACATCCTGTAAGTGGAATCATACAGTGTTTGTCTTTTTTGTGACTGTGTTATTTCATAAATTCCTCAAGGTTCACCCACGTTATAGCACATGGCAGGATCCTCTTCCTTTTTAAGGCTGACTAATATTTCACTGTATGTACGGACCACGTTTTATTTGTCCACTCACCTGTCAGTGGACACCTTGAGTTGCTTCGGCCTCTTGGCTATTGTAATAATGCTGCTATGAACATGGGTGTGCAAATACCTCTTCAAGACCCTGCTTTCAGTTCCTTTGGGTCTGTGACCAGAAGCATATGGGTATATGCTGGATCTATGGTGACTTTCTCTGTAATGAACCTCATACTGTTTTCCACAGGGGCTGCACAACTTTACGTTCCCACAGACAGTGCACGAGGGTTCCCATGTCTCCACACCCCCACCAACACTTGTTGTTTTCTGTTTATTTTTGTTTTTATGAGTGTGTGGTGTTTTACTTTTTTAAAATTCTTGCTAAATAAGCCCAGACTCTGGCATATCAGAGTGTTTATGAAGTGAATGAATGAATGAATGTGACCACAAATGGATGACATACTTTTGGTTTCAAGGATATGGTCTATGAAGAAATAGTCTCTGCTAGGTCGGTGTCTTGTTCAAGGTCAAGAGCCTGAATTTGAACTGCAAAATCGTAAAGTCTGTACATGATGGAAGCTTTCCTCTGAGCCCCAAGGCATTTGTTCCTGCCTGCCAGGCCCCAAAAGCTCATCTTCAGTCCTCTTGGTGAGTAGATCCTAGGGGTTGGGGATGGGGGCTGGTGGGTGGGGACAGACGGTTGGGGGTGGTGGGTTAGGCAGCTCCTCTCTAGAGTGATCTCGCCAGTCTGGTTCCATCTTGGGCAAGGCAAACAAATCCAGGAAAAAGAAACCCTCTGACTTGTGAAATCCAAAGACCCTAAGCCTTCCCAGCCCACCGGGGATGCTTTGGGGGCTGAGGAGGGGAAAGGAGCCGAGCCAGCTCCCCCTCCCACCCCAGTGCTCAGTGAGGCGGAGCTAGTCGCATTTCAGCAACAACACTTGCAGGCTGACTTGAAAGCTGAGACAAGTGACTGCTACCGCTGCCTGAGAACTCCTCCGGATGCCTGCAGGCGTGTGCGGGGCTGACTCACTTCCTCACCTTAATTCTCTCCTAACACCTTCCCTTTCTCTGCAGCTTTACTGTCTGGCACCACTGTCTGGGTGTGGAACGTCTGGTGGAGCTGAGCAGGTGGGGCGGCTGAGCTGTCTGCCCAGATATTACAGACCTGACCATGACTGGGGATAGAGGATGTCGGGGGTGAAAGTGGGGGCAAAATTAAAGCCAGGTTTGTCTGCTAACTCTGAACTTCACCCTAATCCCCTCGGCCAGCTTGATCTCTGCAAGCCTGAGCACAAGTCACTGCCTCCAGGCAGGCGTCCTGGGGCCGAGCGCAGGGGCGGGCGGAGGATGGAGTAGAGGACAAGGGCGGGGAGCGGCGGCTGCTTTGGGTTCCAGGCACGTCCATCCCATGCCACCTTCTCTGGAGAAGCTCTCGCCTGCCACCTCTGGGGGACAGGTCTGCATCCTGAAGGTCAAATGTGAAGGTTGTGGTGTGCGCCAGTCTTTCTATTAGCCTGGGCCTGCCTATTTGTGGAAGCACCACTATTCCTCTCGCCCATACTCTCATTCCCTGTCCACAGCTAAACCTTTCTTTTAGAATCCTGGATTCTGCATCTCTGTCTCCTTAGCATTGCATCCTGTATCTGCCTGCCTCAGCTTGTACATGCTAAGATAGAAATCAGGACAAAGTTTTAATTTTTATAAAAGTTATTTATTCATGTAGCTGAGAGTTAAATAGCTGTATAAGACTTAAGAAAAAGAGTCCTGGCTGGTGCAGCGCAGAGGATTAAATGCAGGCCTACGAACCAAAAGGTCACCGGTTCAGTTCCCAGTCAGGGCACATGCCTGGGTTGCAGGCTGGGTCCCCAGTAATGGTCCTGCAAGAGGCAACCACACGTTGATGTTTCTCTCCCTCTCTTTCTCCTTCCCTCCCCCTCTCTCTAAAAAATAAATTTAAAAAATATTAAAAAAAACACACTTAAGAAAAAGAGCTCTCTCCCTCATCAGAGATATAGCTCTTCGATCTTTATGTCTCATTCTTTTGGCATTTATCAAGATTTCCTAAATAGTGGAGTTTCTCATTCCTTCATGACTTTTCAGTTTTCGGCTCTACTTACTGTGTTTCCCACCCCAATAACTCACTCACCCTTCCTGGCCCCCATCCTCCCACTATAGCTGTACAATAATTTGGTCCGAGCAGCAGTCGGTGTTTACATTATTACCACTAGGTAAACACTGTTTCAGTGTGTGTTTACGTAGTAAGCCCTGGGACAGACTATGATTACTTCTCTTTCCATGCACCAGTTTTTATTTCCCCTGGAGTTAATACTTATCCTCCCTGCCCCATTCACTTAGCTTTCTTTGTACTCAATGCCGAACCCTTCCAGTTATTGAAATCTCCCCTGAATATATTCAGATGATATTCTACCAATTTCATTTTCTTGACAACATCTCTCCTGGAGCTTTCTGACCTAATTTGACTTAGGTGACTGCCCTCCAGGCTTGTGTTGTGTTCAATCTGCAGTATCTCTTCACTACTATCCCAGGGGTTTTCGGCATCTCTGTCCCGTGTCAGATTCCTGTTTCTGTTGTCTGTCACTTTCGTGGTTTACTACCTTATTTTGGTGAAACACATCGTCCTAAGTACATGCAAAAAAAAAAAAATTCTCACCTTAAATGACTGAAAATGTCTCCTTCTACTTTCAAACTTGATTGATAGTTTGGTTGGGTATAAATTTTGAAGTTGGGGATCATTTTCCTTCAGAATTTTGAAAGCATTGCTTAAGGGTCTTCTAACTTCCAGTGCTTCTGTTGAACACTCAAGCCATTGTAATTTCTGACCTGTTCTCCAATCCCTTTGAAACCTTGTAGAACCTTCTCTTTGTTGTCAGTGTTCTGAATTATACTACTTTGTCTTGATCTATGTCTATTCTTATCCATTCTGAAAAGCTTTCAATGGACCATTTTAATCTGTCTTTTAGTTTTGAAAAATTTTTCTTCATGTGCTTCTTTGATCATTTCCTCCACTCCATTTTCTCTGTTTCCCCCCCCTTGAACTCTTATTATTTAGAAGGTGGGCCTCCTGAATTAGTCCTCTACTTTTTTTATCTATTCAACTTTCCATATCTGTGTCTTTGCACTACTTTCTGGGAGATTTCCTTAATTTTCTCTTCTAATACTTCTATTGAGATTTTTAAAAATATTTTTAATTTTTAAGAGCTCCTTTTGCCTTTTGAATGTTCCCTTATATGTTAAAAAAACAATAATATTGTGTGTTTTTTTGGTTTTTTGGGGGGTGGGGTTTTTTTTTTTAGAGAGGGGAAGGGAGGGAGAAAGAGAGGGAGAGAAGCATCAATGCAAGAGAGAAACATCCATCAGTCGTCTCTTGTATGCGCTCCGACTGGGGACTGAACCCGCCAGCTAGGCACGTGCCTGAACTGGAAATTGAACTGGTGACATTTTGCTTTGCAGGACAACACCCAACCAACTGAGCCACACCGGTCGGAGCATAAGATTGTGCTCTTGTTTCAGATTTGTATGACATGTGTATAATGTCTATATAAAATATGTCCATATATGTATTATATATATTTAATTAAAGTATTGTGTTTCTAATTTTAGTGATGCATTATACTTTTAAAATTTTTCTAAGGGTAACAAATGATAAATTTTTTTAAAAATATTTTTCGTCTCCCTTGACTAAGCCATTTTCTCCAAGTTGTTTTTTTAATGTCTGACTTTCATATTAGATATTTTTGTCAGGTGTCTGATGATGTTGCTTTTATAAATGAGAGCACTGAAAAGCTGATTGGAAACTATGAGCACAAAGCTGGACCTTTTTGACTGGCTGAGCCATTCCATTCAAGAAAATATTATTAGCATCCTTCCGTCTTTGATGTGGGGGAGGCAGCCAGTCAGCTCCCCCAAGGCACCCTTCCATCCATTGCCTCAAGTTACAGTGTCCTGGGTGCTGAATGCGTGAAGTAGGCTAGGGCTCCACACTCCATCTGTAAATGTTTGCGTAATCCCGTTCTCTAAGTACAGAGACCATTACAGGCTTAGCTGGTGTCCCCCGCGCCAGAGAGCCTCTGGTTTGCCTTCTCCTGAGAGAAAACTTTTAGTCTTCCACTAATTATCTAGACGGTAGATTAAGAAAGGGCCATTGGGGTGTCTAATTTCTTCCTAAACTTTTTAACAATTCTCTTGTTCTCGCCCCCCACCTTCAGCCCTAATTCTGATGCCACCAATTTCTGAGCTTTTTGGAGATTCTGTGTGGTAAATCTACTTGCTTTTAGCTTCTCCCCCTGCCAATTTAGGATTCAGCTATCTTGAATCTGCTAAATTAGTTGCCATTCATTTGTTTTCCAGTTTCCAAAGCTGTGTATTGTTGTTGTGTGGTTGACTCCATCCCACACCCGAGACATGGCCCCTTTCACATGTGTGTGGCCTTCCAGGGGCCTCAGCCGAAAGCCTCTCCCCGCAGTCTGTCCACTCCGGCTGGCGCCGAACTCCAGCTCTCCTGCAGCGAGCGGCCTTGAACCCTGCCCTGCACTCAGCTGTCCCGCTGCAGAGACTGTTCTCGGCTCCATCCGAGTCTTGCCCTGGGCGCGGTGCTTCAGGAGTCAGCCAAGCCCCCAGGGGCGACTGTATTGATTTTAAATACAATACATCGACTTACTTATAGTAAAACTCAATCATTTTAAGAGTACAATTCAATGACTTTTTTAAAAGAGATTTTGTTTTTATTTGTTTTTAGAGAGAGGGGAAGGGAGGGAGAAAGAGAGGGAACGTGACTTTTCACAGATGTAAACAGGTGGGCAGCCATCACCACAAGCAAAATACAGAACATTTCCATCACCTCAGAAAGCATCCTTGTGCCCTCGTGGGGAATTCTTATGTAGGTTTGTGGGTCCCCTGCATCCCTCTCCCACACCCCCATTTAATGGCTGCCTTAGACACTATGTTCCAGTTTAGCAAATGTCCTCAAGGTGAATGCTGAGGGAAACGTTATACTGATGACCATAGCCCTGTACTAGCTCAATTCCCATGTACGCAAAGTGATGTTTAGTATGTTTTGTCCAGCTGCTCTAGTTGTTTACACAGAGGTCAGGGAAGCACAACTGTGATACCAGCCTCTCCATCGTGCCTGGAGCCAGAAATTTAAAAACATCTTTTTTAAATAAAATAAACAAACAAACAAAATAAAACAAACACAGACTTACACAAACAGAGACCAAAGGCGTGGCTACCAGAAGGGAAGGGGCAGCGGATGGGAGAAAAAGGTGAAGAGGAACACAGTCAGTGATGTTGTGAGCAGTTCGCACAGGGACAGATGATTACTAGACCCAGTGGGATGCTTGCATGCAGGGCATAAAAGTGTCAAATTACTAGACTCTGTGCCTGAAAACAATGTAGACAACATACTGTTGTATACCAACTATACTTAAATTTAAAAAAATACGTTTTTAACTACACAATTTATACATTTTTTAAAATATGCTGGCTAGGACAGAGAGCATGCAGGAAACATCTGCCAAAGTCTCTCAAATGGAAATCAGATGGGAGCCCTCATGTTTGGAGCCCTCTGGAACTTGAAGAACATTCAACGGTCCAGGCAGAATGGACCTACAGCCAGAAAATCAAGGTTTATGCTGCCACTTATTCACTGGATGGCCTCTGGCCACTCCTGGGGAGGGAGGCGTTATGATTGTCCAATCAACCACTTGGGGAGGCTGGTGACTTCAGCATCAGGTGGAGCTGGGTTTGCATTCTGGTTCTGACATTTACTGTGTGGCATGGGAAAGCCCTGGAACCACTCTCGTGCTTGGTTCTCCCGTTTACAAAACAGGGAGAGAAATGTCAACCTCAGAGGGTCATTTTAAGAGTTAAACAGAGAAGATGCTGTGTACCCTGTCAATACTTCAGAAACTTGGTGGACGTTATCTTCTGGACAGGCCAGCATCTGAACCCCCCTTCCTGCGCTGCATGAAGGCCTTCCTTTGCCTCCTGTTCCCCAGTATGGGAACGGCACTATCCCTGTCCCCTGGCCCCTGGTGGCCAGCACGGTCAACTGGATGCTTCCACGAAGCAAGAATAGAGAGTCTTGTTTTGGCAGTGCGGCTAATGCAGCACCGGGCCCGCTGGCATGGGGCCCTGGGTCCTAACCAGACCACAGCTGGGGCGTGGCCCAGAGGGTTGTCTGCCGCCATTTGCCCTTGGGTTTTGCCCATTTTCTCCTCATGGGTGTCCAGCCTTCATGATGATTCTGTGAGCTGCCTGTTTCCAAAAACAAAACAATAAAACTTTTCCACATCATTAGCCAGATTTAGTGCCTCTTTCTTGTTACCAGGAACTCTGATTAATACACCTGATTCCAGACAAAGGAAGTTATCAAAACAGGGTGGTGACATTTGAAAGGGCGGTGGGACCAGCAAAGAGAGGGGGCCGCTTGCTGTCCTGGTTGCTCAGTTAAAGACAGGCCACTCTTGAGAAACGAAAACACAGAGTCGACAAAAAATGGAACCTGAGTAGGTAGCATTTTCCCCCATCACATTAGCAAATGCACATCTGTGTGGAATTAAATTATAATAGCTGGTGTGGCCAGGGGGCCATGGGCCCCACGCCCATCACCGAGTGTCAGCCGCAGCCAGTCCCAATGTCGTCCGAACAGGGGTCTCACCTCCCTGGTGGGGAAACACTTTAAAGACTGCTTCCCACTGCCGTGAACGGTTTTCGCTGTTGTTTTTACAGGACGACGCGGGCAACAGTAGTCACTCCCAGGTGCATGGAGTTGCTGAGAAGTATGACTTGGCTGGCCTGTCTGCTCACTGCAGCGTTCTTTACAGAGCTGATCTATGGACGCAACCTGGAGGTCCGTCAGTAGAGGAGTGGATAAAAAAAGATGTGATGCATACCACACATGCACAAGAGACTTACTCAACAACACAAAAGAGATGGAATATTGCCATCTGTGACCACATGCACGGACCCAGGGGCTATTATGCTAAGTGAAATAAGTCAGAGAAAGACAAATACCGTATGATCTCACTTACACGTGGAATCTTAAAAAAAATAAACAAAACACAAACAGACCCATAGATATAGAGAACAAGCTGATGGTTGCCAAAGAGGAGGGTGCAGGGGCATGGAAATTAAAACAAAAAAAGCAAATTGGCTGTGCCTTTTTCACAAAACATGTGGTAAAATAGACATAATACAAAAAGTGTCACTTGCGCCACTTTTAAGTGTACAGCTCCGTGGTGTTCAGTGCATTCACCCTGCTGTGAGTGCGACCAGTCCCCAGAATGTTTTCATCTTGCAAAACCAGTGCATGACTCTGTAACCATTAAACAATAACTCGGTTTCCCCTTCCCCTCAACCCTTGGCAACCACCCTTCTACTTTCTTTCTCTTTTCATTTATTTTTTATTTTTATTTATTTTTAGACGGAGGGGAAGGGAGGGAGAAAGAGAGGGGAAGAAAAATCAATGTGTGGTTGCCTCTGCACGCCCTCTACTGGGGACCTGGCCCTCAACCAGGCATGTGCCCTGACTGGGAATTGAACCAGTGACCCTTTGGTTCGCAGGCTGACACTCAATCCACTGGGACATGCCAGCCAGGGCACTCTCTTTCTCTTTTTGATTATGTCAGATAACTCTATAGGTGGAATCATACAGAATTGATCTTGTTGTGTCTAGCATAATGTCCTCAAGGTTCATCCATGTTGTAGCATATGTCAGAATTTCCTTACTTTTTTAGGCTGAATGATATTTTATTGCATGTGTACGTAGACCACATTTTGTTTACTCATTCATCTATTGGTTGAATTTGGGTTGCCCCCACCTTTTGACTATTGTGAATAGTGCTGATATGAGTGTGGGTGTGTAACTACTCGTTCCTTTGTAGCCTGGGTGTCTGCTCACATCATCTTCCTTTGAGACTAAAATAAAATCAACTTGAAGTACACCAACCGCCCCCCATCCCTGTGAACAAAGAGAATGGAAGCCTTCCTTGATATGGTCACAGTATCAGGAGCTCCCCCATGTCTTTGAAGATCACAATGACACTGTCTCTGGAGTGCTAGGTGCTACACTATGGACTTCATAGACCTACCTCTTTCAGCCCAGATGCCCGTCCCAGGAGGAGGGTGAGGGCCCTCCTGGCCCATTTGGGTCTTTTTATAAATTAGACAAAGATGATTATTCTTTCTGACAGATACACAGCTGGAAAGCACACTGGGGGCTGGACCAGAGTCCCTGCTCAGGTCCTTGGCACCGCCCCGCTGTGCGAGCTGCACGAACTGTATATACAACACAATCAGTTGTACGTGAGGGCCCTGAGGCAGGCATAGCTGGTAACCCAGGTTTGTGGGTGAGGACAGCTTGAGGCATGTTGGTGAAAGAGTTTGCCTGAGGTCATATAGGGCCAAGGCAAGTTTAGAGCCCAGGTATAATGGGGCCTGCTTTTAAAATGTAGACCTGATTTATATTTAGATATGGTGCCACACTGGTAAGCAGTCAGGAGGCAGAGGGAGGGAGGGGAAAATGCGGGCAGGAGCCCTTATTGTGGTTTTTGCAGGAAGGATGAGCAAGGCCGGGTATGAGGGGAGACCCCCCAAAATCCAGAATTATCTTCTGAAGGATGGTCCCTTGTAATACAGGCTCCCCCCGCTAGCTGAGTGTTCTAGGAACCCAACTGTATCAGTGTACCAGCTGGCGTTGTTGTGAGAGGCTGTGTTCGGCCTCAGTGGATTTTTCTGAAGACTCAACTCATGTGCCCATTTCATGACGGGTGATTTATGAGCACACCTGCCCACACCTGACTGTGTGTTCAGCAGTTTTTGACCAAAAACAGCATGACCCCCATGCCCCACCCTCTCTATTCACCTGATCTCACCCCGAACGACTTCTTTGTTTCCCTGGATGAAAAAAGTCCTCAAAGGGAAACGTTTTGCCAATGTGGAAGAGGTGAAACAAAATACGGCAGAAGCACTAAAAGGCATCAAAATAGATGCATTCCGAAACTGTTCTGAGCAGTGAGAAAAAAACGTGTCAATAGATGTACTGCATCAAGTGGAGGGTACTTTGAAGGTGACTGAAGTTTGAACATGTAAGAAAAAACACACAGTTTTTTTTTTTAAAGATTTTTATTTATTTCTAGAGAGAGGGGAAGAGAGGGAGAGAAAATTGGCCTGCAACCCAGGCATGCGCCCTGACTGGGAAATGAATCTGCGACCTTTCAGTTTGCAGGCCAGCTCTCAATCCACTGAGCCACACCAGCCAGGGCTAAATACACAGTTTTTTATAAATAAACGCCAGGTTTTTTGGGTCCCCCCTCATAGGTAGGTTTAGGATGGGCCAGTCTGAATACGTCCAGTGGGCTCCGGGTGCGGGAGCGGTCCCTGGTTGTCTGGTACTTGGCCTTGCTGTAGCGGTTAGGGCAGCAGGATAGCGCCCCAAAGCGTGAGAGCCAGATAAAAAGGTGGTTGGGGTGTGGGCTCCAGTCGGTTGGTTTACAAATGAAAGGTGCCCTCACAGGAGGAATCCTTTACTCTCTCTAGAAATTGCCTGGTCGTGGGAGGGGCAGTCTCTCCAGAGTCAGCAAGGCCCCAGGTGTCAAAGTATCAGAATTAAAGGGCGTGCTTCTCAAGGGCCAATGCCCAGGTTCTTCATATTTTTGTCACCCCTCCTTCATAGTTTCTTAATGGCTTTCAAATTTTTACTTCTCTTTTGTTTTGGCAGTAGACCTGTTTCTCCAAACGCACTCTTGAAGCAGGCCCGACTGTTGAGGAGCGCGGCTCTGGCTGAGGGGCACAGGGAGGAGGGTATGATGTGAAGCCCTGCCACTAGGCACCACTCATTCCAGAAGCAGCCGTGGAGGCCCTGCTGGTTCCGCTCAGAGAGAGCGAAGGGGCAAGAGGAGGCCAGCCCACGAGCAGCTGCCCGGTGCTGGAGTGGTCCTGGGTTAGTGTTTTCCCACCCACTCTCTTTTTAAAACAGCTTTACTGGGACATCATTATCATGCCATGCAATTTACCCGTTTAAAGTATGCAACTTGGCAACTTTTACAACATTCAGAGTAGTGCATCTATTACCGAAATCAATTTTAGAACGTTTTCATCACCCCCAAAAAGAAACCTCATACCCAATCTTCCCACGCTCCAGCCCTAGGTGATTGTTCATCTCTTTTCTGTCTATAGATTTACCTATTCTGGGCATTTCGTAAACACAGAATTATTGTATATGTGGTCCTTTGTGAGTGGCTTCTTTCACTTAGCATAATGTGTTTTGTTTTGTTTTGTTTTGTTTTTTGAGAGAGAGAGAGAGGAAGGGAGGGAAAAAGAGAGAGAAACATCAATATGCGAGACAAGCATGGATTGGTTGCCTCTCATATGCACCCCAACCGGGGACAAAACCTGCAACCTAGGCATGTGCCCTGACCTGAAATCAAAGCAGCGACCGTTCACTTTGTGGGACAATGCCCAACCAGATGAGCCACACTGGCCAGGGCAGAGCATAATGCTTGTGAGTATCAACCACACTGTAGCATGTGTCTAGTACTTCATTCCTTTTTATGGCTTAATAATATTCCATTGTGTATATGTAACCATATTTTGTTTCTCCATCCATCCATTGACAGACATTTTGGTTGTTGATGACTTGCTATTATGGATAATGCCACTGTGAACATTCATGAACAAGTTTTTGTATTAACAGATGTTTTGAATTCTTTGGGGGCTATGCCTAGGCATGGGATTACTCGGTCATGTGGTCAATCTACCTTTTGACCAACAGCCAGACTGTTTTCTAGTGGCTTGTTATGAATTCAATGTTTCTGTCCCCCCAGCCCAGTCCATATGTTGATGCCTCAGTGCCCAATGTGATGGTGTTAGGAGGTGGGGTCTTTGGTAAGTAATCAGATTTAGAGGAGAACATGAGGGTGGAGCCCCCTGATGGGCTTAGTTCCCTTATAGGAGGAGAAAGAGACACCAGAACTTCCTCTCTCCATCCTGTAAAGATACAGCAAGGAGGCAGCCAGCCATCTGCCAGTCAGGATGAGGGCTTTCCACAAAGAACTAAGTCTGCCAGCACCTTGGCCTTGGACTTCTAGTGCCCAGAACCGTGGGGGGAAATGTCTGTTACTTAAGCCACCCAATCTATGGAATTTTGTCCGAACTATGGCATGACCGCACCATTTTGCATCCCCATCAGCAGGGTATGAAGGTTCCAATTTCTCAGCATCTTCTCAAACACTTGTTATTGCTCGACTTTTTGATTTTAGCCATCCTAATTGGTGTGCGAAAGGATCTCACGGTTTTGGTTCACATTTCCCTGGTGACTCACCTTCCCTCTCTTGGGCGACATCCTCCTCCTCTGCTAAGACAGAATCTAGAGGTTCTTCAAGGGTGCCTTTAAGTGTTTCATTAGGACCCTGAAGACTCACTGCTGAGGATGGGGATTAGGGAGTGTGGGGGGGAGAGGAAAGGAAGAGAAGGAGTTCAATACCAGCCCACAGAAACCATTCTAAAGAGCCTCTGTCACAGGCCGTCAGAGCTAGTGGGGCTTCTGCCTTCATCCAGTCCAAGCTTCCAAACTACGTTCAGCTGAGGAGATTGAGGTCCCGAGGCGACGCAGCTACCTAAAGTTGCCCTGCCTGTGACTGTGGGCTGCTTTTGTACCACAGTTCCCCCATCTGTATGATGGGGACAATATCTGGCTACCTTATGGGGTTGTTGTGAGGATATAAACAACACAGTAAGTACTCTGTAAATAACTTAATTTTAATTTCAGAACAATTACTATTTACATACCTATAATAAAAGAAATTCAAGCAGTATACAAAGAAGCATACGATGAAAAAGTAAGTTTCTCTTCTCCTCCCCCTCCTTGGGGGCTGCCACTATTACAAGCTTCCTGTCTAGTTTCCCTTCAGATATATTCCATGCACACAATAGAATTTATTTATCACATTGGACCCTACAGCTGGTGGAGATCATTAACTCGCCTGCTTTTCTAAGCTGGTCTTCCCCACTCTACCCCTTTACCCACCTTCTCCCACCAGTACACAGAATGTGGGGCTCCCTTATTTGTTCAGCTCCCCCTTCCTAAGCCCCGTCCACCTGGTAATGATTTCCTAGAGAGTCTCCCAGGGGTCTCCATGGGGACATTTCCTGCTCCGATCTCCATGGTAACTCTTTGGGTTGCCATGGTGACACTTAAGTGATTATTTGGAGACCCTTAAATAAATCATCCATGGTGGTATATGCTAGAAGCATTTGGCTCTGACTCTTATGTTCAGGGCCAGGGCTGGGGCCCAGGCCCCAGGCAGAAACAGGAGGAGGGGAGGCAGTTGTCAGGCCTGTTGCCCTCGGTTCTAGTGCTGAGAGGGGCCCTCTCTGGGCAAAGGCAGGATTGAACCTTTTGGGAAGTGGTGCCAGGACAGGCAGCCAGAGTTGTGCTCTCTTTGAATAGATGCTGCAGCAAGGAGGACACCCTTAATAGGACTGCGGGCTCAGGACAAAGGGCAGCTGCGAGGAAGCTGCAAAGTGGGTATTCACACCAGGATTGCTGGACTCCAAGGTCCTCACCACCTGACACCAAATGATGAGAGAATTTAAGATTTAATCCACTCCTTCATTTAATATATGTATGTCCAAGGACATTTTTTCATTGCTTTAGAGGGAGAGGGAGGTGAAAGGATGGGGGAGAGAAGAACATCAGTGTGAGAGAGAAGCATCAATCATTTGCTTCCCATAAGTGCCTGGACCAGGGATCGAAACCGCAACCCAGGTGTGTGCCCTGATCAGGAATCGAACCTGTAACGGTAAGGTTATGGGATGATGCTCCAACCAACTGAGCCACACCAGCCAGGGCTCAACCAATATTTTTAAAGCTCTACTACATGCCAGGTACTAAGCTAAGCGATGAAGATACAGCAGTGAATGAAACAAAAACGCTGTCCTCACGGAGCTTACATTCTGCGGGGGGCGACGGGGATTCTACTGGATATTAATTAACAGAACAAACAATAAAACGTATAGGTCAGATGGTGGTTTAAGTGTTGGGGGAGGGGCTAGGGACTGCTGGGGTAAGCTGTAGCACACACTGTCACAGGGGCTCCCTGGAAGGGAGGAGGGTGAGGTGTGAGAGGGGAGGACTCTGCCAGCAGTACCCTGCTCCTTAACGAGTTCTCACAACAGCTAAGCAATTTTCAGGCTTCCAGCTTCCTGGGTGCCTCTCAAGCTACACTGAAGTCGACAGGCATGGCTGAGTTTAATCTCTCTTCTACAGACTGGGAAACTGATAGCAGAGGAAGGGAAGCAGCGTGCTGGTGGCAATGTGGCTAGTGGCAGAATTTGCATCTTGGAGATCTTAGTCCAGGGCCATTTCTGCCAGACCAGTGGACTTATCACCAACTCCGCAAATTCATACCTACCCTGAGCACCAGGAGGCTGAATAAATCACTTGTTCTGTACAACTGGAAGGCTGGTATAGTGTGTCTGGGTCGGGGTGGGGGGAGTCTTGTTTATTTTATTCCTAATGTCGACTTCAAATGGTTACGATATGCTCCCCTGACTTGTCTGTGATGAATTGGTCATGCTCATTCTTCGGTGGTGGGACAGACTGAAGGTCATGATTCTCCTAACCCCTGGCTTCCCTGGGAGACAATACCTCCTCCAGGAAATGGAAAAGGTTGGAAGCACAGCACCAAGGCACACAATGTACAGTGTGGACTCTGCCCAAAAGTTTACTAAGAAGGCAGTGAGACTCAAGTCCTTCTATAACAGGCTCACTCTGCCTTTTCTGAGTGTGGATCCCCTACCTTCAAATAGGCCTTGGGTTTGGGGTCAGGTTCACAAGCAACAGAAAATGATTTCTGGACAGTTTAAGCCCCAAGAGGTGTATAGTGGAAAGTCCCTTGGACAGTGAGTGGATAAGCTGAGCTTCTAGCCTCAGTGTGTATAGGAGGCCATGGGTACTCTGGGGCCTAGGCTCAGCTCAGACACCAGTTTAGTTTCTGGAGGGGATGTGACTGGTCTCCTGCTGGTGGCCCTTGGCGGGTCCAGGATCTCCCCTTGCACGTGAGCTTCCTGCGCACTAGTCCCTCTGCCTCAAACATGCCCTTCCCCTTGCCCTTCCCATCCTTCAGGTATCAGCTTCAACGTCACCTCCTCACAGAGGCCTTCTCAGACTATCCAATTGAAGTAGGTCTCTGCATTTCTTCTCTTCCACTGTAGCTGTCTCTGCCTTAGTTCTTAGCAGTTTGTAACTACATATTTGTTGCTCTCTCTTGCACCAACCTGTGTTTTCCAATCTGAATACAATACCACTAGTCACGTCTGGCTGTGGAGCACTTGAAGCTTGAGATGTGCTGTAAATGTACAACATACACTGGATTTTGAAAACTTAGTATGTACAGTGTAAAATAGCTCATTCATAATTTTTTTTAAAAGATTTTATTTATTTATTTTTAGAGAGAGGAGAAGGGAGGGAGACAGAGAGGGAGAGAAACAGCAATGTAGGGTTGCCTCTCACATGGCCCTCACTGGGGACCTGGCCCGCAACCCAGGCATGTGCCCTTGACCGGGAATCGAACCGGGACCGTCTGGTTCCCAGCCCGCGCTCAATCCACTGAGCTACACCAGCCAGGGCTCATTCATAATTTTTATATTACTCACGTGTTGAAATATCTCGGATATGTTGAGTTAAATAAAACATGTTAAAATTAAGTTCACCAGTTCTTTTTTTTTAAATCCTCAACTGAGGACATTTTTTCATTACTTTTAGAGGCAGAAGAAGGGAGAGAGAGAGACAGAGATATCGATGTCAGAGAGAAACGTTGATCGGCTGTCTTCCCACACACACTCTAACAGGGAATCGAACCCACGACCCTTTGGTCTACAGGACCATGCTCCAACCAACAGAGCCACACCAGCCAGGGCTCGCAAGCTCATCTTTAATGAGGGCAGTAGAAAATTTAAGATTGCATATGTGGCTTGTATTGTATTTATGTTGCACAGTGCTGTGACTAGATCAATTCTGCCGGGAAAGGGTCATACAATCTGTTCATCGCTCTATACCTGGCACCTGGCACTGGGGCCAGGACACAGTAGGTGAGCAATAAATAGTGTAATTTATTGAATATGTTTGACAGTTACACTTTCCATCAGCCCAAATACATTCTGAACAATCTGCTAAGGGAATGTGATCTAATTTAAAAGTCACTTTACTAAAAACCCAACTCAGGCATGAAATTTGGAAGAAACAGAAACAAAGGGAGAGTGAGGGGTCAAGGTCTCAGTCTCTTTCTTCTGAAGAGGAAGTTTCTTGGTCCTACCCACCCCAGCAACATTCTAGTTCCAGGGGGTTTAGGGAGATATTCTGAGCTTTGTCAAAAACAAAACAAAACAAAACAAAACCCTGATACACTCAGAGGCTGAGACACAATTGTTTCCCACTTCCTGTTCCTCTCTTTTTCTTTGGAACAAAAGTGGGAACAGAAGCTCCCACTTTTAGGCTCACTCTGCCCAGAACCCAAGTGACATTTTTCAGCCTCTCTTGGAGCTGCGGTTCGTTAGTTCTGGCAGCGGGGATGTAAACAGTATTGATGAGTAACTTTCGGGAGAGTTCTCAAAAGTTATGGCCTTCTCTCCCTCCTTTTGGCTGGAATGCCTGGGGCTCCAACAGCCACCTTGGACCATGAGGAATGAGGACTGGGCCATACCTTCGGGATGGTAGAAGGTGAGGCTGAGACGGACCTGGTTCCTGACAGCTCGGTAAAACTGCTACATCAGCCCTGGAATGCCCCCTATTGGCTTTGTGTCAGAAAGAAAATCTTAGGTATTTAAGACTGTGTTGTCAGATTTTTTTGTCACCTTATTCTGATAACAATACCCTTCCCCTTGACTATCTGGCGTCTACTTGCTTCATATTTCTGTAACTGGAAGGGATCACTCAACTACTTTCAGAACAGAATACTTAAGTACTTACCAGAATAAAGTCAGTTCCGAGGTGACTTGATGACTTGATCTTTTTCTTTTTTTTTAGATTTTAATTATTAGTTTTTAGAGAGAAGGGAAAAGAGAGAGAGAGAGACAAACATTGATGCGCAAGAGAAACATCAATTGGCTGCCTCTCACACGCCTCCAACCAGGGACCTGGCCTGCAACCCAGGCATGTGCCCTGACTGGGAAGCAAACCAGCAACCTTTTAGTTCACAGGCTGGCACTCAATCCACTGAGCCACATCAGCCAGGGCGATGACTTGATTTCTTTATCATCAGATGTTGATTTTAAAAAAATTGGTGCTCTGGCTGGTGTGGCTCAGTTGGTGGAGTGTTGTCCGTAACTGAAAGGTTGAGGGTTCAACTCCAGGTCAGGGTACATGCCTAGGTTGCAGGTTCAATTCCTGGTCAGAGCACATATGGGAAGAAACCAATTGATGTTTCTCTTTCACGTTGAGGTTTCTCTCTCTCTGTCCCTTCCTCTCTCTCTAAAATCAATAAACATTTAAACAAATTTAAACAATGGCATTACCCTTACAAGGTACAAAGTTAAAGGTACAATAAAACACAGAGTAAAAAATAAGTCACCTCCACCTGTATCCTTTAGTTATCTGGTTTCTATCCCAGAGGCAACCATTACCAATTTCTTTTTTTTTAAAGAGATTTCATGTATTTACTTTTAGAGAGAGGAGAAGGGAGGGAGAGAAACATCAGCTTTCGAGTGATCACATGCCCCCTACTGGGACCTGGCCTGCAACCCAGGCACGTGCCCTGACTGAGAATCGAACCGGCAACCATTTGGTTTGCAGGCCGGCGCTCAGTCCACTGAGCCACACCAGCCAGGGCTGTTGATGAACTTAAATAGCAACCTTCCTTCTTTTTAAAAAGACAGTAATTTTATTTTTTATTTTGGAGAGAGGGGAAGGGAGGGACAAAGAGAGGGAGAGTAACATTAATGTGATTGAGAAACGTCAACTAGTTGCCTTCCAAACCTTCAATCCAGGCATGTGCCCCCACCAGGAATCAAACCGGTAACCTTTCGGTTTGTAGGACAATGCCCAAGCAATTGGGCCACCAGAGCAGCAAGATTTCCTTTAAAAAAGAGAGACAGAGGGGACTTCTGCCAAGATGGCGGCGTAGGTGGACGCACTGCACCGCCGCTCACAACCAGAGAGTTTAAACAACGAACTCAATAGCGAAAAATAAACAACCAGAATGGACAGAATCGAACTGAAGGGAAGTCCGACACCCAGGAAGTTGGAGAGGACGTACATCCAGGCCGGTAAGCGGGGCAGAACCGAGCCGAGGAGCGGAGTGAGAGGCAGTTTGCCCGGAGGAACTCACCCCGGGAGCGCCTAAACAAAACACGACCCCGAGCAACGGGTGAACCTCGCAGGCCGGCGGCGTAACCGGAGAGGCCAGTGGGAACCAGCAGGGCCGAGACTGGCGGAAAAGGCGGTGGGGAACTGGGGAGCAGAGGGTGATAGGGAGCTGCGGTGAACGGCAGACGCCATTGCTCCCTCCCAGGCCCTGCCCCCAGAGGAAACATCACAAAAAAGCGACCCAGGTTGCCAGGCACTGACAAACACCTAAGACTCCGACAGGTGCGCCGAGATAAAAAAGTATGAAAATGGCCAAAACGAAAGATCAGAACAAATTACAACTAACGGACGAAGAGATAGCCAAATTAAAAGATGCCCAGTTTAAAACACTGGTAATCAGGATGCTCACAACACTGGAAGAAATAGTTGAACAAATGAACAATACGATAAAGATAATGGAGGAAGATTTACAGGGAACCAATAGGGAAAAAAAGGAAGCTGGGACTCAAACCAATGGGATGGACCAGAAGGAAGAAACAAGAATTCAAAAAAATGAGGAGGGACTCAGGAACCTCAGAGACATTTGTAAACGACTCAACATCCGGATCATAGGGCTGCCAGAAGGACAAGAGGAACACCAAGAAATTGAACGTATTTTTGAACAGATAATAAACGAGAACTTCCCAGATCTGGCAAAGGAAATAGGCTTCCTGGAAATCCAAGAAGCTCAGAGAACCCCAAAGAAGCGGGGCCCAAAGAGGAACACACCAAGGCACATCATAATAACATTACCCAAGGTCAAGAATAAGGAAAGAATCTTACAAGCAGCAAGAGAAAAGGAGACAGTTACCTACAAAGGAATTCCCATAAGATTGTCAGCGGATTTCTCTAAGGAGACATTCCAAGCAAGAAGGGGCTGGAGAGAGATATTTCAAATCATGAGAAGCAAGGACCTACAACCAAGAATAATCTATCCAGCAAAACTGTCATTTAGAATGGAAGGGCAGATAAAGTGCTTCTCAGATAAGGTCAAGTTCAAGGAGTACATCATCACGCAGCCTCTACTATATGAAATGTTAAGGGGTTTTATATAAGGACTCATGAGAGAAGGCACCAAGGCCAGATCAGCTACTGGGGAACTCAGATCAGCCACAGCCAAGACGCTTGTGAGGTAAGCAAGCAAAATACAACCAGAGAAACAAATTGTAACCAGAAACATTGAAATTTAGAACAATTTGGCAGTAAGCAGAGGGGAGGGGGAAGGGGATAATGGGGACAAGGGTATTCAGGAACTGCTATAAAGGACACATGGACAAAACCAAGGGGGAGGGTGGAAGCAAGGGAGGGAGGTGGGTTTGCCTGGGGTTGGGGATGGGGGTAAATGCAGACAACTGTAAGTGAACAACAATAAAATAATTAAAAAAAAAAAAGAGAGAGAGAAAAGTTAAGTTCCACTTTATGGGACAGCATGCTGGGAATAAACCTGTATAAATAAATACATCAATTTTTACAACTCTCAATAAAAAATTCTGAGTCATTTTGGTCTTACCATCCATAATTCTTAATTTGAGATCACATTTACTTCATGGCTCAGATTTAAATGTTCAAGCCCTTAGCTGCATGACTACCAAATGTCAGTTCCCTTCTCTAGCTTTCTCCCTGTGCGGTATGAAACACTGAATCTGCTGACTGAGCAGAAGTGGGGCAGGAGTTAGGTCTAGGGAGACCGCAAGGGACAGCTCCTTCTAGGTGAATTAAAAAGAACTAGAGAATGGGGTTTTAGTTGTGAGTTACTAGACCAGGTTTTTCAGTAAAAAAAAAACAGTGATAGTCACGTATTTGCAAACATACTTAATGAGCAGATTCTCTGTGCCAGGCACTGTAACTAAGACCATATATGCACAGCCACACTGAAACTTCACGGTGACCCTGAGTTAGGTACCGCTACAAAGCATTCTTATACATGAGTAAGACAAAGAGAGGTTAAGGTCAAGGTCTCCAGATAGAAAGTGAAAATTGAGGTTTGAGTTCCAATAGTCTGATCAGAGAAACTTCATAAAACCCAGAATTAAAAAAAAAATGATTTTATTCATTGACTTGAGGGGGCAGGCTAGGGGGCAGGAGAGGAATAGAGAGAGAGAGAGAAAGAGAGAGAGAGAGAGAGAGAGAGGATTGAGATTTGTTGTTCCACTCGTTGATGCATTCAATTCAATTCATTGGTTGATTCTTGCATGTACCCTGGTCGGGGATGGAACCCGCAACCTTGGTGTATCGGGATGATGCTCTAACCAACTGAGAGAGCTGACCAGGGCAGAACCCAGGCTTTTAACCACAAGATGACTATGCCAGATGAGTAAGTCCCATATATGCAGGAACCTTCCCTAAGGTCTCAGTGTATCCAGCACACTGATGGGTACACTGGGACCTTAACAAATATTAACAAATTAGCAGATTAACAAATATTCATGGGATTAAATATCCATTTATTAAAGCTGTGAGGACGTTGGGGTTAGGGAGAGGATGGTAGCATGTCTCCCCAGTAACAGCAGGCTGTCCCCTGCTCAGGACACACCATCTAGCACCCAGACCCAAGGGAAGGAGGCCAGATTGGGGGCTTGAAGGGCCCTGAAGGGGAGGTTGGAACCTGGTGGGCAGGGGGCGGCTCTGGCTCCGAGAGGCCTTTCTCTTTGCCCTGGTGAGGCCCAATGTGCTGTGAGCCTGCCCACAGGAACAGGCTCTAGATTGTGCTGGATACACTTCCTACCAAGAACCTTTTTTCTTAACCCCTCTTGCTGAACTATTTTAAAATGCATTAGTGTCTAATTTACCAGTTTTATTGCTGTACTTCTAGTACCTAGAACAGTGCCTTGGACATAAATTTACCATTTTAGCTATTTTAAAAAAGATTTTATTTATTTATTTATAGAGAGAGGGGAAGGAGGGAGAAAAAGGGAGAGAGAAACATCAACATTCAAGAGAAACATCGATGGGTTGCCTCTTGCATGCGCCCAACCGGGGGCCTGGCCCACAGCCGAGGCGTGTGCACTGACTGGGACTGAAACCGGAACATTTCGGGTTTGGGGACAACACCCGACCCACTGAGCCACACCAGTCAGGACAGTAGGCCTTTATTTGTTGAATGAACAGTTAAGCTTGCCACCTGATCCTGGCCAGGTGGCACCTCCAGTACAGACTTGGGGGACACTGCCTTGTCTCTGCCGGGTCTGAATTAGCTACATCACTGACTGTTGGCCTGCAGCACCTGAGAGTGGACTCGCCACAGGGAACATTATTTTAGGAGTCAGAACCCACGTGAGTCTCAATCATCCCTTCCCACAACCTACAGCAGAGCTTCTCAACCTTTTTCATCTCATGGCACACACAACTAATTACAAAAATTCTGTGTCACACCAAAAAATATATTTTTTGCCAATCTGACAAAATATAGGTGTAGTTTTGATTCATTCACACAGATGGCTATTGTGTTGGACAACCTAAGGGAAAGTCAGTGCCCTGACTAAATAGGTATTGCATGTTTTAAAAATTCTTGTAGCACACACATTGAAAATTGCTGACCTACAGGGATGAATTGCTACGGTCTTACGTACAGCAAGTTTTTCCTCTTTTGAGTTTTGTTAGAAAAACAGAATTCTGCCAAGAGAGCAAAAATTTAAGGAAAATCATTATACAGTGTCAGGTTCCATCAGACATGAACCAATGCGAATACACATAGATAAACTCTGAAAGAGAAACACGCCATAGTTTAAACGACGGACACTGAGACCCTGGAATGTTTCTCCTACTTTGAAAGTGCTGAACAAAGCAGGGGTTGTAACTGAGTGGACAGCCATTCTAATCCCCTTGTACAAAAGACAGAAAAAGAGGAAAGGACTACACAGATTACTAGTTAGAAATATGTATCTGTTTAATGGATGAGATAGAATTTAAATGTTTTTCTTATTTCTTCCAAACACGTCCTGAGTAAAATGCTAACTATTGAGCTCACTCTTGAGATTAGATTGCTATCTGGTCTTCAAGCTCTGTGCTTGCTATGGCGCTGAATGCCAAGATCAGAGCTAATGATCACGAGGGAAAATTTCACTGCCCACCCATGGCACACAGTGCGGAGGCAACACCGCTGATGCCAGTGGTCCCAGGGGGCTGGCACTACTCCAGGAGAACCAGTGCACGCAGAACTCATCACTTCTCACTGGGCGGTGAGCTCCCTCACGTAACCCTTCTGTTCTGAGACACGCGGTGCTGTAACACCAAGCCCTCCTCTGCGCCAACTGCCATCACTTCTCACAGGGACTCATCAGCACCCGGGGGGTACTCCCTCAGGCAGGATGGGGCTCCTGGAGATGCGCCTTCACTACTCACAGAGGCACACAACTGCCACGATCTTCCTCCCCCACTTCAAGTATGTGTCACCCAGAGGAAAGTGGGCGCTGGTGTTCCCTCCTGCTATCCAAGCCCACCCTCCCTGGCCCTCGTGTGTATTCCCAGCAGTCCTGAGGCTTCCTTCCCAGGCAAGTTTCCACGAAGGCAGCTTTGTAGCCCTGGGGCTCTTTGCAGGTTGTGAGCAGCCCTGCCGGTGGTGAGGCCCCCAAGTGGCAACCCTGAATAAGTGTGGTAACAGACTTACTCCTTTGTCTTGAACCAGGCCAGCTCAATTCAAAGACACAGGGAGCTGAACATGAGGAGGAAAAATGACATTTTTTCCCACATCACTGACACCCTATGGAAAGTCCATAGGTCAATCTCCTGGGTGTATGGGGACCACAGCACCAAACAACAAATTTTAACATAATTTTAAACATGTATCTTGGCCAAAAATAACTCAGGTTAAGAATTCCTAATTCAGAACATCAGCACGGGGAGCAAGCACCCATTCTAACACGGACCAAAGTACCCTAGCAGCATTGACTCAGAACGAGAAATCAACTAGGGAATGTCCAAAGAATGTAAGTCTATAAAATACCACTTAAATTCTTTGAGACTCTGCTACTTTTTCTTTTATTACATCCATCTCTTTAATTGTCCAAACCATCTTCCTGCTCAACAATAAACTCCCATCTCTTTGGTTCGAGATGTTTCTTCCAGTGGCTTTATACAATGAGATAAGTTGGCTGAGTCATTGTATAAGTAAACTTCCTCAAGTGTGTGGAGCCAGAATTGGCGTCAAAGCCTTACTTCTCTTGCACTCTCACTTCACTCCCAACAGAGCAGCCTTGGTCTTGCAAGGCCCCACTGAGCAGGATGGTGTCAGGACAGTGGGATGAGGCTCCACAGGACATTCTCCAGGAGCAGAGGGGCTGCAGCTATCACCATTTCTTCTCTGTGGCCCTGGGCCAACCCGGCACAAAGGCAGCAGTCTCCAGGAGCAAATCTTTCCTGCTTTCCAGAAGACAAGCTATGTACTTTTCTTTCCTATGTTGCAGAACCCCCTTCAGAAACCTTGAAGAACCCACCAGCAAGGGTGCATTCACTGGCAGAAGCCTGAGTAGACCAAATGCAGGTCTTTTTTTTTTTTTTTTTTTTAAAAGATTTATTTTTAGAGAGGGGCAGAGGAAGAGAAACATTGATCGGTTGCCTCTTTCACCCCCAAGGGAGTACCTGGTCTGCAACCCAGGCATGTGCCCCGATCGGGAATCAAACCAGTGACCTTTCAGTTTGCAGGATGACATCCAACCCACTGAGCCACACCTGTCAGGGATAAACAAGGGTCTTTCTCAGATACCCTGATGGTTCTCTCCTCACAGCTGGACACATGCTTTATTGTTGTCACCACAGATTTCCTGGTCGAGGAGCCTGCCATGCCAAGTGGGCAAGTCCTCAGCTCCAGCTGGTGCCCACCCATGTGGGCCTCCATTCCTCTGAATTGACCCTTTTACAACCCTTACAGCTGGCACCTGCTGCCACTTTTTTTTTTTTTTAAGATTTTATTTATTTATTTTTAGAGAGAGGAGAAGGGAGGGAGACAGAGAGGAAGAGAAACAGCAATGTATGGTTGCCTCTCACATGGCCCTCACAGGGGACCTGGCCCGCAACCCAGGCATGTGCCCTGACAGGGAATCGAACCGGGACCATCTGGTTCCCAGCCTGCGCTCAATCCACTGAGCTACACCAGCCAGGGCCCCTGGGGCACTTTTTAAGCCAGCAGTTGTGCACCTGCCCGTTGCTTCAGGAGGGGTGCGGAGGGCACCCTGGCAGTGCAGGCAGCCTGGACTGGCCTAAGTCATCATCTCCATGTGTACGGACAGTCACCACCTCAGCAGGGCCTGAAGGCCACGAAGAACGGGCTTGACTCTGTCACACGGTAGTGACAGGTAGTGACACAACCTGGGGGACTGGAGGTAGACGAAAAGAACAGGGTGGCCAGGGCACCTGTGAAAGGCATTTCAGAGCAGCTTGGGCCTCACGATAGTCTCAGATCAATTACAAATCCTAGACTGTCTCATTTGCTTAACCAGTTTTTCCAGTGACACTTCAGTGCTCGCTTGCTTGGTTTCAAAAGTAAAACCAAATAACAAAAAAAACTCCAAATTTTTCAAACTGAATAAATAGCAACAATATTTACAAGGGTACATCAGATTGTGATTCCAGCATGACTGAGGAACAGGAAACCTGGGGCTGTGCCCTGGCTCTGGGGCTCAGTGCCCTTGGCACCGACGGGTAGACAAGTGAGGTGGGAAGTAGTGCAGATGCCTGGTGGGGCCTCCCTGTAAGTCAGGGAGGTGGGTGGGCAGGAGGCCTGGAGCTGTTCACAGATTAGGTTTAAACAAACGGCAGAGAAAACTCAGTCGTCCCTACCAAGCGGTGTGGTCACAGCTAGCGGGAGAGCTGCTCCCAGAGGTGCAGGGGGCCTTCTCTTATTGCTGACAAGGTGTGGGAACCAGGGCCTTTGCCCCAGGGAGCGCACCACTGAGGCAGCTGCTGGTCTGGAGCCCCTTTCTAGACAGGACAAGGTCAGGCATGGTCCCCCCTTCCCTGGACTATGTGACAAGGGGGATGTGGAATTCGTTTGTGTCGAAGATCAGGGGCCTCCTGGGAGGGCTCGGGTCTTTGTCAGCCTTGTGGAGCAGCTTGAACAGCCCGGTTCCAATGTTCATGGGGATCCCCATGATGATGCATTCGGACACCCCTGAAACCAACCAGAAAGAAGATTAGAGAGCTTCTCAACACAATGGTGGGCTGTTGAGACAGAAAGACTGCTGGCTGAGGAGCCAGAAACTGGGATTCGAGTCCCAGCTCCACTGCACATCAACGGGTTGAACTTGGGCTGGTCACTTTACTCCTCATCTAAGTCTGGGAGATGGCTGAGAAGCGCACGCCAGACACCGTGCATCTAGACTGGGGAGAGAGCTTGTACACGCGGGGAAGGGCAGTGCCCTCTCACAGCCCAGCTGCTGGCTGGAGACTGACGGCTCAGCAGTTGGCTCTGTCTTAAGCCAAAGACTCTGTAGCGGCACTAAACATAGCAAGAAGGCTAGTGAAGGATGCTCAGGGAACCCTGAGTTCGCCAGCCAGTGTTTCCTATCTTAGCGCCTAGACGAAAAGCAAACAGGATGATATGATCAGGCGACAATCCCCTCGGAAACAGCAACAGCCAGGTGTTCGCTGTGCTCAGGGGCCAGGCCAGGCCAGGATAAAAGGCAACCTGAGCCTTGGGAGATCAGAGCCCTAACTGCAAACACTCCGAAGGCAGGCAGGGCTCCTCAGAGAGCAACAGAAATAAGGATGTGGTGCAGATTCTATCCCAAGCTCCCTTTCAGCTTTCTAAGATCCAAATGCTGGGCTCTGTATCAGGCTTCTGGCTCTAAAACAAGCAAGTGTGTGCCTGCTGCGTTCTGAGCTCTATGCTATTGGGAAACCAGACAGGCAAACCACCAAACTGAAAACCAGCACACAGTGAGGACTGACACTATGTTACCATGTGTAAAGGACCAAGAGGAGGGGGATGATTTCAAAGTGGGGGTTGGGTGGCTGTGCCAGGTGCCTAAAGAGGTCAGCAGTGGAGAGGGAGCAGTGGGCGGGGGCACAGGAGGGCAGCGGGGCTGCAGCACAGGTCCTGGTGCGAAGGGTGGGGCGCTGAGTCTTAGCCCCCTTGTCAAGCAAACTTGCTCTTACTTTTTACCTTGGCTTTGGCCTTCTCCTGCCCCAATTTCTGTTCCCTTTTCTTGCCTTTCACCCTTTATTATCTGAAAGAATTATATAATTTCTTTTTCCTTTCATCTGCAACTTATACCCCTTTTGAAAGGCATTCATCTTAGGTGTGTGCTGACTGAGCCCCACTGGACCATCACCTGTCTGGCAAATCCACACAAGAGTAGGAGGTGAGGCCGGAAACGGATACTAGGAAGCAGAGATCTAGAGGTGAGACAGCAGCTACACCTGGGCTCCCTGCGTGGGCTAACGAGTTTGTGACTTTGGGAAGCTACTGACCTCCTACGCCCCAGCCCCTCATAAGCTCCCACTCAGGCCTGCAGGGGCTCGGTCTGAGAAAGGCTGAAGTAAAGCGGGCCCCTGTAAAGGATGCAGGGAAGAGCCGGGTGGCTCTTAACAACTCTCTTTTCAACAACTCCTGCTTACACTCCCTCTCTCCCAGGCCCTCATCAGAGAAGCACTGAGCGGTTGGGGGATAAGGCCAGTGCAGGGCAAGATTCTGCAGTCAGGCTTGATGGCAAGTTAGTTTCTTTGTTCTTCTCACTTGTAAAAGGGGTAAATACCTACACCTCCCCGAGGTGCTGAGATATGGGCATTTAAGGTGACTGGCACCGGGGCTCAACAAGCTGGCTGCCCTTCCCAGGCAGAAAGGACAACAGAGACACATGGCACTGCCCTTCTCCTGCCAGCCTTGGCATTGCACGGGCTGGGAAAGTTCCTACATGCACAAGGTTGATCTTTTTCTTCTTGGACCAAAGGGCCAGAGAGGCCCTTTGAAAGATGGGGGGATGCAGGATGCTCCAATTAAGCTCTAGAAATAAAAAGATTGATTGGTTCCACTTCCATGATCTGTAACTTTATTCTTAAAAAATAAATGCTCTGCCTATTCAGTTTGTTCACTTCCCAAAAATCCCCTGCCAGGGTATAAGTTACAGACGACCAAGGCCCCTAGCTATGATTTTAGAAACACCAAACCTACCACACACGGAGTCCTTCTGCCCAAAGTAGGCAGCGTCAAAGAGGTGGTCAGCCGTCTTCTCAAAGGAGGCCAGCATCAGCACACTCTCCTTCATCTTGGCCAGGCCAAACCTTGTGATGCCCAGGACTTCCCCCTGCGTCAGGGGACGAACGTGTCAGAGTGGTGCCCGTGCCACTTGTGAAAGCTTAAAACCAAACCACATCCACGGCATCCCCTCAACAGAATAAGCAAAATCTGCCCAATATAGTAGTTGCTCAAGTCACCACCTCAGGCTAGAGTAGGACCCTAACACTCTGCCCCACCTGTGTCTCACGGGGGCCATCCATCACGGATAACATGGACCCTCACACTCACAGGCAGGGGCTGTTGGAACACACAGTTACAAACTGAGAACTAGAGTCCAGACCCACCACACACCACGAGTGGAGCCACACCATTCCAGTGTTCGCACTGGAATTTCACCAGAGCAGCCAGCTGAGCACCATGCTTTGGTTTTTAGGGGATGGTGCCACCTTATTTTTGCTCAATGGACATCATAGCCATGTACTTTCCATATCTTAGCACGACAGCTTCGTTCTCCTGAGACTGACCGCCCCCACAAACCTTGTAGGTCATCAGGTCGGAGAGCAGCATCACGTGCCTCCTATCTATGCTCATGCCGTGGTTGACCATCGTGTACTGGATCTCATTGATGATAGTGGTCCGGGCAGCTTCAATGCCCAGAGTCTTCTCCACCTACCGAGAGCCAGGGTAAGTGGAAGCAGCCACTTCTGGGGTGCTACCCAACTTCTCCTAAGTCCTCCTCTGCCCCGCAGGTTCACGGCAAGCCCCATGCCCTTTCCCAGAAAGAGATGTTTCGCTGCAGACCCAGAGCAAACAGCAAGGTCTGAGGAGCGTGCCAGGAGCCAGCTGAGGGCCTGGAGGGAGCACCAAGGGAGACACGACAACTGTAAGGGGGCCCTGGG
Source organism: Micronycteris hirsuta (assembly GCA_004026765.1). NCBI lineage: Eukaryota > Metazoa > Chordata > Mammalia > Chiroptera > Phyllostomidae > Micronycteris > Micronycteris hirsuta. Next base: position 128,054 of record PVJI01000718.1, on the reverse strand, counting down.
TATGAGCAGTACCTCGTATGTGTTATTGGAGGTAGTTCGGGTGCCCTTCACACCGTGGGTGGCCATGACTGCCCGCAGGTTATCACCCTCCACCAGGAGCTTGTACTTCTCCTTTCCACTCTGCTCGTCGACGTGGATGACAGCTCTGGACACCTCTGGGATGCCCTGTACCACCACCTGAGCTCAGAGACATGGAAGGTTTGGGATCCTGTAGTGCCTATGGCCCCCACAAAGGCAGCAGCCTCAGAAACTGCAGCGGCAGAGAAGAACAGGGAACAGGGAAGCCCTGGGTTTCTCACTTGAATCATCCCCATTTCTCAGTGGTAGTATCAGTAGCATACCAAACCTAACAGTGCCTGTCTGCTGTTTCAGGGATTAGGGAGAAAAGCAGAAATTCAGGGAAGCATGTCCTTTTGGACCATCTGTTTGTATGAAAAAAACAGAAAGAAATCTAACAGACACAGTCGGCATGACAGTGCTAAGAAGAAAACGGGCTGACTCCTTAGGAGTGTGGCAAAGGAGAGAGGAAGAAATGGGGTGCCACCCTCAGTCTTGGTGGCGGCAGAGTCCTTCGCTGGCACCTCAATATTCCCGTTAGTGGTCCCTGTGGTCTCCCCCTTTACAAATCTCCTGGCACGCGGCTGGGTAGGGCCCTGAAGGGTGACTGCTGTCTCACCTTGGGGAGATCCTCTTTCAGGAACTGCAGCACATAGTACATGGAGCTCTTGCTGTTTTCTCGGGGGGTGACACACACCACAGCCTCGCCGTGAACAGCCACATCGCCTGGCTTCACACGGAGCTTGGACATGCAGATGGAATACCGCACCGTCTCAGCGTTTACCTGCAAGGCGGCCCGATGCCCAGGACATTATTGACAGTGGTTTGGAGCCTCTGCTTCCAGGGTTCTCAGTCTTTTTTCATCACTGTGCCTCTGAAAGCCTTTTTAGGCATTATTTTCCTAATCTCTCTCCCCACCATGAAATTTTTAAAGATTTTATTTTTATTTATTTTATTTTAGAGAGAGGGGAAGGGAGGGAGACAGAGAGGGAAAGAAACAGAAATGTATGGTTGCCTCTCACATGGCCCTCACTGGGGACCTGGCCCGCAACCCAGGCATGTGCCCTGACTGGGAATTGAACCGGGACCCTCTGGTTCCCAGCCCGCGCTCAATCCACTGAGCTACACCAGCCAGGGCCCCACCATGAAATTTTTATACCAGAGATATATTGTATATTTGTGTGCTGTATGAATATCTGTGCTTATTCATAAAAAGAGCATAAGGTTTTTTTATAGCCCTCCAACCCCCACCCCACTGAAAATGCATGCTCAGGTCATGGCAGTGTGCGTGGGTCGAGGGAAGTTGAGGGGAGGCCGGAGGTTGGTGGCCAGGACACTCTAAAAGCATCCGTGAAGCCTCCCCTTTGCCGCCGTCCTTACCAAAACCGCTACATTCCTTGAGGCTGCCCCACCCTTCTGGTAAAAGGGCTGCAGGTGGCCATAGCCAGGTTACAGAAATCCCCAACCTGGACAACTGGACACTCAATTTGGGTCATCTTTCACATGGATAACACGTGAACTTGGTACTAGAAAGAACAGGATACAGAATGTGTGAAGACTAGTACCGATTTTAACTATGTGAAAGAAAGAGGAAAGTGCCAGGGAGTTACTCAGTCTGCACCCTGAGAAGGGCTGATGATCTTGCAACTGCAAGGTTAACCCACCCATCCGACAACACGTCCCGAGCAACCAGGCGCTGTGTGGAGCTGGGAGCCACGGACGTGTAAGACAAGACAGCCCTGTGATCCTTCTAAACACTGGGAAGACAGACTAGGAGACCAATTATTGCAACACTTTGTCCCAGTGAATGGGTATTGTGGCCAGCACAAAATTTCAACTGATTCCCTGTATGTCTTTAGAAGGCAATGTCTGTCAGAGTCAGGTTTAGAAAAACAGAATGTGAAGATACAACAGACGCACACAGAACCACCAAAGGAAAGCCTCTGTGACGCTTGTGTCTTGCTTGGCCCCTGCCCTAGTTTATCAGTGCCTGGCTCCGGACTAAGAAAGGATGGCTTCCTCTACACATTGAATTATGTGACTCACTTCCAGTCTCAGAAGTCTAATCCGTTCCAGGGAGAGCTTGACAAGAATAAAGCAATCATCAGGAAGAAACACTTCTTCAATATACTCCGAAATCTGTAGTGTCAGAAGAGCAGAATGTTAATCAGTCACCTTCCCCTTTCCCAAGAGCGTTCACTGCTTGCTCTTTTTTTAAAGATATAGAATAGTGTGAACGTACTAACCAGTATATCCACTGCAACTGGTTTTATACTTCCTTGCAACACTGATCTAGTTTTCTTGTTATTAAGAGGGATTTTTCCTTACCTCTCCCAGGAGGGTTTTCTCAATTCTCCCTTTCACAAGGCGAGCGTAATCCGCATCGTCATCCTTGTCCAGCTGTGCTGTGATGATTGGAGTGCTGTGAGAAGTAAAGGGGGAACAATTGCAGCGCAGGGAGTGAGCTGCTTGCAGGCCGCTGCTTCGTTAAATCTGACTGCTACCGAGAAGCGTGATGCTAAACGCAACTGAAATTTATTGAGCATTCACTGTGTCAAGCACGCTTCTTCGTACATTCTCATTTAGATTTACTACTGTTGGAGCTCATGAGGCAAACCACTCTACCAGTGAATGAAATGACTTTCAGAAAATTCTTTCTGACCAGGTGAACCTACCTCTTCCTCTTTGGTCCTAATAAGTAGTTAATTTAGTTCCATTCCCTGAATAAATTGGCCCTTTGTGTATTACAGCTTCCTCCATCCCTTTCTCCCACCCCCACTACCTGCTCTCCAGGACACCTCCAGCTCCTTTAACCACTACTTAATCAGCTTCCATCCTCACTGTCCTGGGTGGTGTCCTCTGAACACACACTCCTGGAAGAAATGTGACCAACCCAGAGTTCCTGACGCCCTGGACATCTATAGTTGCTGTTCTACAGCCAAGTGTAATTCCTTCATTTAATGCCGTTTGTCATTTTTTTAGATTCCGATCACAGGTGAATCATCATTTTGTCATCAAATACACCACAATACATCTCTATCTTTTCTGGTCTCAGATCACCCAGAAATCCTATCATGAAATCATGTAGGAGTTACAGAATATGGCCACAGCCCAAGTGGTAGACACAGCAGTCAGGTCTGGTTCAGCTGGGAATATGACATCAAAGGCTTGAAATCTACCGTGACACACTGCTATCATTTTTCCAGTAGCACTTTTTTTTTTTAATGTTTCTCTCATGTGACCTGTGACCATTAAGAACAACTTTTTCAATTATGACTGTAACTGGTTTCAACCTATTTTTTTCTTGACTGTGTTTTTTAAAAAACTAAAATATGGTCAACACAAGCATGACACTGAAGTTTGAGACACTGCCCATTTTTAAGTAGCACATCTGACACGAGGATCACCGTTTCTTGAAAAACACGACAGGCAGTCTGAGAACAGAAGGGAAATGAAGGCAGGGCACCTGATGGCCTTGGAAGCGTTGATGATCTCTTTGATCCGGGGCACACCTAGGGTGATATTCATGGAGGCCACGCCTGCAAAGTGGAAAGTCTTCAAGGTCATCTGGGTGCCTGGTTCACCAATGCTCTGGGCACACAGCGCACCTACCGCAGAACCTGGTTCCATCTGTGCCCTGGAAGAAAAAGGTATGAATGAGAAGTCCAGCAAAACTTATGGGGAGAGGCTTCTGGTTATGTCTTTTCAATAGAAGAAATGCAGGTGCCTGGAGGGTCAGGAAGGAATTGGCAACGAGCCAGGCTGTGCTTGTGACAGAGGGAGAACTGGGCACAGATCACTAACAGGTACAGACAGGGAGACACGATGCTCAGAGGGGTCCGATAATGAAAGTGAGTGCTGTGTGGCGACTTGCGGTCAACGTGCAATGCCTGGGCCCAAACGTCCATTGCCCGAGGAACATATAAGAGCCTGCTAACAAATAGTACTGAACTGGAGACAGCAGGTAGCACCTGCCAAATATATTCGTAGTTTCTCTGTGGGGAGAAAACACTTGGAAATTTCTTTGTGTTATTTCTACATATTGGAGCATCCAGTCTATCTACGCACCCACTGGAATCCCTAGGTAAGAGGTGAGAGAACCTGCTGAAATACTGGCAGTCGGTAAGTGATGCTGGTGCAGAATTTTATTTTCCTGGGGAAACAGGAAGGATATGAGAGAGCCATGTGACTGCCTGGCAGTCTAACACAATTAGCATCCATACCTCATGTACTTGTCCCTACAGGTCTCTAGAAACTTTTCTATTTGGGTTGGGGTGATCCGGTCCAACTGGTATAGCACGCGGGGCTGGAAGAACAAAACCAAGTGCAGAGTTAGGGCTGACAGCACCCAAAAACACCTTAGTGTCCGTCCCACCTGTCGGGGAAGGCCGGTTACCTCTGTTGTGCCGTTATCGTTGATGCCATATTTATCTCTGGTTTTCTTGATCTTCTCAGAAACCCCCTTAATGAACTTTTTTATTTCCTGAAAGATCACACAGCAAACGTAAGCTGTATATTCCTCAGCAATTCAGATGGCATGATGTGTTTTATAAACTTCAGTAATATGATGAGCCCATCATATTTTAGTGACCGCTAAATATATACTACAAGGGATACACTATGGGTCAAGTTCCTATTTCAAAATGTTTTTCTAAAGAATACACAAAATCACCCACAGCCCAGACACATCACTCATTGGTTTAGGTGCTCTAAGGCCTTTTTATTCCAAAGGCTTCAGCAATGGCACGCACCAGCTACTCTCCTGGCTCTGCTATGTCGCCCTTGTACAGCACCAGGATCATCCTTTGTACCTGCCGCTTTCTCTTCTGCTCCCGGCACACCGCACTACATTCACACAGTTTGGACAGGTGGAAGTGTACCACTTACATTGTTAGTCTCTAGATTAATTTTTGAATTTCTTCTGAAGTTGTTATGATCAATTTAAATACTTAAAAGCTAAAGCGTAGCTTTGCAGACATCATATACATTTCCAACACATGCTCTGAGCTTGCCTTCATTGCAAAGGAAACACTCCCAAATCCAGCTTCTCCTTCTCTCTGACTCTTACCTCTGCATCACTCCCTCAGTCTCACGCTCCCTTCCCACACATTAGAACTTTGGAAGGACTCCTGGAAACTACTCTCAAAGCTAGAAGTGAAACATCAGTTTATTTGCTATTCTTGCTATATTTAAGAACCGTATTCTAAAAGAAAAAATAATAGTAACAAAGAGAAAAAGGAAAAAAAAAAGAACAGCAACGAAAAGGACTGAAAGAACAGTACTCTAAGCCCCAGAACGGTGACTAAGTGGAGCAGGGACGGTGAGAAGTACAGCCAAGGGGGTGTGCAGGGGGCAGGGCTAGAGACTGCGGACCTGACTCAAGGTTTTCTGGCAACTGCTTAAAGAGAAAAAACCATCTGTTTACAAATGATTATGTGTCTATGAAACAAAGCCAGCCTCGTGGTCACTCCTGGAACCAGAATTAGCGAGCACCTCCTCTTGGGGAGTGCTTAACAGAAGGGGGTATGGTGTGCTTTAATGAGCTACCACATCAAAGCCCTGCTCCTGGGGGGAGGTGGGCTCACACACGAGGCACGACAAGACTTCTTTTTAATTTTAATTTTTAATTATTGATTTGAGAGAAGAGAAACATCAACTTGTTGTTACACTCATTCATGCATTTATTGGTGGCTTCTTGTATGTGCCCTGACTGGGGATTGAACCTGCAACCTTGGTGTATCACATGATGCTCCAACCGATTCATTACTTAGCCAGGGAATGAATGACTCTTAAGAGTACTTCTCAGCTGAACTGATGGCACATACATACCCTGCAGGAGCAGTAGTCCTTTCTGAGAATATGGGGAGAGTGGACAGACTACATTTCCCCATAGCAGCTCTCTGGGAAATACAATTTCCCTTGATGATTTTGGATAAATCATAGTGAGAGCGAGCATGAACGGCACTCTGGCCAGCTACAGGCATCCAGCTGCATGGACAGACCAATGAGTGACCTAGCCCAAGGATGGACTGCATATTGTTGCTATAAAGCCTTGAGGTCTTGTTTCTGGATTCTGAGGTTGGTTGAGGGGGCCCAAGAAGACCAGCATGCCCTGCCCCAAGTCTCCTCAGTTAATATCACATAGCTGAAATCACCTAGTTTTGTCTGAAACAAGTGTTTTAAAAAGCAGACGAAGGAGAAAGGAGCACAGCCAGGTGTCCTCAGAGTCCTGCACAGTGCTGGTTCGCCTCACTCACTCATTTGAGCCTAGGGTGAGATAGGGCCTTGGATTTGCCCCGGGGCGGGGTGGCGGGGGGCGGGGACTGGGGGTATCCAGGCAAGCGTGATGGTGTAGAAGCCTTGGGTGAATGGAGACCCTGCTAAAGCCCAGTGGCAGCTGCCAACACACCTTCCTTGGCCTCCCCATTGGCTGTCCCCAAGTTGCTCCTACTATCCATGGTGCTAAGGTGGTCCTTGAGGTTGAAGTTTGTGCATTTGTCTAATCTTTGTGGAACAGCAGTTGGGGGTGGGGTTTAAGGGGGCATCCTTAGAGCCCAGGACACTTTCTAAAGAGCCATGATGGCTGGTGGCCAGTCTCGGTCTGGAAATGCAATAGCCCTTCGGAGTTAGGGAGTAGCTGCTCCTCTAGTTGTGACCCGGAGGTACCAGCGTGAGGAGGGGAACAGGTTTCATAAAACCTACTTTACAGTACCCATGAACAGCCTGACTACATAATTCCCAAAGGGCATGAAATGACTACTCTGTTCGCAACGTCTTTAAAATGAAGGTGCTGGGTGTCCAATAGGAAAACCTTGCACTACATTGTTTCTTTTTTTTCACTTATATTAAGTGCCTTATTGACAACAAAAATACTGTAGGAGGATTTCTTGATGTGAAAGGGGCTGTGTTCACTCCAAGGCAAGGCATTAGGAATTTTACTCTTACGGTAGCTAGTGGAGCAACTTCAGATGTTCTTAATAAAAGCTGTTTTTCCAAAAATAGAAGGAGAAAGTCATGCTTTATTGGAAACTGAAATTTCTACCTATCCTATCCAAGCTGTTTGATTTTACTCTGGGTATTGGTATTGATGCTTATTTCCCCTTGAAAGCAAGTAAGGAGAAATGGGTCTATAACAGAAAACAGTATTTGATGCTTTGTTTGAGCCAGGCTTTTCTCAATGACAGTAAGTTGGCTGGGAGGGGACAGGTGGCAGAGAGGTTGAACTTTGCTATTGTCTTGCTCCCTTGATTAAAAGGAGCTTAGCAGAGCCCTTGGTGGTGTAGCCCAGTGGATTGAGTGCCGGCCTGAGATCCAGATGGTTGCTGGTTTGATTCCCGGTCGGGGCACAGGCCTGGGCTGCAGGCCCAGACCCCAGTGTGGGGTATGGGAGAGGCGACCACCCACTGATGTTTCTCTCTCTTTCTCCCTCCCTTCCCCTCTCTTCTCTCTAAAGTAAATAATAATCTTAAAAAAAAAAAAGAGAGAGAGATCAGCAGAAGAGACTGAACCAGAAGTCTACTTTCACAAAAATAAACCCCATAAGGTACCTATAGAGAGCTTAACACTTAGTAACCCAGTTCTATTCCAACACTGCGAAAATAAATCTTTAGCCTCCCACAGACTACCTAGCAATTTCTGTTACTACCTTTTCTGAAAGTAAACTAGTCCATGGCTCACGGGCCCTTCTCAGGCAGCCACTGCACAGCTCAGTGAGCCCTCTCTCTGAGGGGGCGTGCATTAGCCCCACCACTCCACAGCAGAGGCCACTGGGGGGCTGAAGGCAGTCATGTGCTTGGCCAAGGAGACAGGCCTCTCCATGAGGTCAGATGCTTTCTCCAAAGTCTGCTCTTGGGACAGGGGTTTCAGCAATGTCATCTTTGCCCACTGAGAAGTCTGTATCCTGCCCATTTCAGTCTGTATCCTGCGAGCCCAGGTGACCAAGGGGGCTACCTGTGGAGTCCATCACACCTTGGTTGCCCTTTGTTCATGAACATGGCCTTTTCATGCCACGTTGCCTTCTTCTCATTGAAAAAGTGTGGGGATACATTCAGCCATTGTTGTACATACAAAGGACTTTTATTAGTTTGCAAGAACTTGAAAATTCTCAAGGGCCTCTTTTTAAAGAGAAACTCTCTAGGCTTACTTACTAATTATAAGTTGTAGACTGCATTTTCAGATATGGTCCATTATTGAAAACCAGAGAAGGAAATTAGAGCTGGAGAGGGCAGTGGAGCAACCTCTTCTGGAGTGACTCTGCCTAGCAGAGGGAATATTCAAAGGCAGGAATACCCTCTGCTGCTTTATTTTTTCTGTATGTCACTCAGTGTAAAGACTCTTTCATATTGCTCACTTCCTCCCCCACCCCGCTTGCCTAGGTGTTGTCGTATCCTCCTGGGCAAGCCCCTGAAAGCCCTCTTGGCTCAGATGCTGCCATCTGATCGCCAGGTGTTAAAGGCTGACCCACATGTTGGTGCAGGGAAACTGGAACGAGAGCCTGTGGCCGAGCAGACCTGGGGGACTTTCATCTGTGAGGAGCTCTGCACACCAAGGAGTAGAGAGGACACACCTAAAACCATCCCCCAGCTTAGGCACTAGACATGAGATTTTTTAGCTGCCACCCACAGGGACCCGCTTCCAGTGGCTTTGCTGAAAGAAATGACTTTCCTTACACAAAAGTTAGATATTCTGGAGGTTAACAAAAGAGCTCATTTTGCAGAAATGAAAACTGAAATAAACTACTAAGAATTCAGCTGCATCAACCCATGCATACTACAGAGAACTAACAATATGGCAAATGGCAGGCAATTAATCACACGATTAACCAGCAGTTAAATCCTCACACTCACGCCACAGCAGTCTGTGAGCACAGGCATAACCTCTGGCAGGGCCAGGGCTTGACGCCACTTAGGAGCTGCCTCTGCTCTGGTACGGAGTAGAGCCAGAGAACATTTCCAGGGCTCAGACAAATCAGTCTGGCCAGTGGATTTTGAACTGTCTTGGCAAAACTGAGTTCATCAGATTGTGAGCTTAGTGAAGGACAAGGACATGTGTAGTTATCTGTGTGTCCCCAGGATCTGCACAGTGTGTGACACAGTGATGGCTGAATGAGTGCTCGCTCACTAAATAAGCACTGCAGGTCAGGAGGCCACCAGTTAAACCTTGTCAAAGGCAAGAAAGGCACCAGTCCGAAGTGATGCACAGGGAAGCCGCGTCTGCCAGCACTGGGGCGGAAATCTGTTGTCTCTGGTGCTGGCAAACAGCTGGGCGCTGCTAGAGTTCACTCCTTTATGCTCAGCAGTCAGCATGCTAAGTGCGTTACCTCGTTGTATTTCTCATAGCCTGTCTCAGTTAAGGTCTTCAAGGGTAAACAAAGAAATAAATAAGTAAATACAATTATGCAGAAAAACAAAATCACGATTCTAATTTCTTAGTTAAAAAAAAACCCTACTGAAAAAATCAAACAAAGGCGCACAGCCTAACCATACTCTTGATTTTAAACATACTAAAATCTGTAAGATTCTCTTTTTCACTTTTCACACCTCAACATATGAAAGGAAGTATAGAGCTTCCTTAACCAAAAGCATTCTTAAAATTTCAATTTGTGGTTTTTATTTTTGATATACTGAAAGGGATTCATTTCAGCTGATTTTTTTTGCTGCATCTGAATCACCAATCAGTACACAAAGGAAGCCACACTGATTTCTGTACCCCTTTGCTTTTGGTCATAACCACAATTATAAATAGGAAGGAGCTGCTTGAGTGGGTCAGTGGCATTAAAAAACAAAAACAAAGAAAACCTTAAGGAGACATCAAGGTAACAATTCCCCAGAAGGAAAGGAAGGTGGGCTCCATAGATTTCTGATCCACACCTCAGTAGGAGAAAGAACAATTTAAAATGAAAGGTACTAAAACAACACCACTAATACAAGTTATTGGGATTCAAAATGATGGAGGGAAGAAGAGCTGGTCTGCAGGATAAGAAAGTGATTGTAGGGTGTTGAGAGGGGCAGGGTTAAAAAAAATTAGTTCTCTGGCTAAAGCATTTTTCTTCTAATACAAAAACACTTGTGTAAGAGCCGTAAACCAAGAAAGACGTAAGATAAACTCTTCATGTTGGCTGGTTAGATTTTGCTGAGGCTATTCTTGAATTTTTAACAAAGAAACACTCTTACATAAACCTCCCGGCTTATAGAATGCACCTGCTGGCACGCGGCACACAATTCTGTGACAGCCGAGTCGGGTGTGCTCAGCACGGGGAAGCTCACCTGCAGGAAGCTGTCCTGGCAGCACAGGAACTCACTCTTCTTCAGGATCGACTCAGTGGTCAGGGTCAGTTCGGTTTTAGAGAGAGCAGGCTCACTCTGACACGGGAAGACTGCCTCGAGTATTAAAAGGAAACAGTGTGGCGTGTGAGGGCAACCGAGAAGAGACTGATATTAAATGTAAGAATTTACAAGAGACAGAACAGCCTTTCTCAGAGGGATCTTTTAGCAACCTGTGATGTTTTTCCCCATTCAGAACAAATTTCAGACTCTACCTTTAATATGAAGGTGAAAACAGGGTAAGCTGATACTCCACCTCACACAAAGACTTCTGGGCTAGTCAGTGGATATTGTTCCATTACTCCCTAAACTTTGCCCAAACCCAGATTTGCATTAAAAATACAAACTGTTTACCCTGGCTGGTGTGGCTCAGTGGACTGAGTGCCGGCCTGTGAACCAAAGGGTTGCCGGTTTGATTCCCAGTCAGGGCATGTGCCTGGGTTGTGGGCTGGGTCCCTAGGTTAGGGTGTGCAAGAGGCAACCGATTGATGTATCTCTCACACATGGATGCTTCTCTCCCTTTCTTTCTCCCTCCCTTCCCCTCTCTCTAAAAGTAAACAAATAAATACAACCTTAAAAAAATACAAATTGTTAGGGGGAAGAGGGTATAGGAGACTTAATGGTAATGGAAAAAAATACAATAAAGATTAAATTAAAAAACTTAAATTGTTGTTTTAAAAAATCCCCAAATATTTTAAGAGTGAAAATATTCCTCTACCCTCAAGCTCATGGAATTTCCCCCAAATCTTAATGGCTACATACCATCCTAATGCACAGGCAGACCATTAGGTACCTGAGCTCTCCTACATGGACGGTTTGCTTCTACTATAAAGAACGCTGGGAAAACATTCGTGGCACATTTAAATTCAGATCAGTATTGTCAAACTACCTTCCAAAATGGTTGTTCTCAATTATACCCCCAGTTAAAACATGTGAAATGTGCCTGCTTTTCAACGCCCATGACTTTGTAACAGTGGCCACTACTGCACAGAAACCAAAGGTCTCTCCTACTGACATCTGGGCCCTAAATTTTGAAACTGAGAAAATATCTTTCTTTTAATGTTTGGGAAAATTATGCAGAGTAACACAAAAAGAAAAATACGAAGCCAGTAGTTGGATATGATTGAATATTAACTGTATGTGATTTTCTAAAGGGTACCTCTGTTCTAAAGAAATGTCCTCAAAAACACTCTAACCCGACAGAATACTAAATCTTACTTTGATGTTGTCCAGAACCCTTTTAAATTCCAAGGGTTCATCTTTTCCTTCCATAGCTGCAGGATCTAAGCCATCTCCCCCATAAATGAACTGTATAATATCACCCGTGGAGCTTCGGACTGTCAAATCATACTGTGAACAGAGATCTTCAAGGGACTTCACGAGCCTTCTCTACAGGGAAAGAAACAGAGGGGAAAAAGCTCACCTGCTTTGGGAAGATTAGTCACATTTACAGAGGATGAGATCTGCAACTCTAAGTTTCAATGTTACTAGTCTGGTAATCAGATAAACACATTTTATAAGGAATTCCTTAAAAAAGATTCGCCTGACCCCAAGAACAAGGCCAAGAGTGCCTCGCTAGCTCGTCCAGTGGGATTTAGAATATGCCCCAAGCTCCAGCACTTCAGTGGGTTTTAGAATACATGCAATTTAAACCGTATCAACCCCAATGGCATATGCAAACACTGTTTTCCTAGCCTGCTTTGCCTTCCCTCTCTTTTTCCCTAAGGTATAAATTAATGCAATGGCTTTGTATTTCTAAACACAACTTAATCTAGGACCCCTGTGGACTTCCATATGAATTACAGAGGATCAGGTGCAGACCCTCTTCTGGGACAGATGGGAAAGAAGAGAGAACAGGGAAGGCATTGTGCTTGAACCAGCAGGCAGCAGCCATTTCTCAAAACTGCTTAGGGAAAACCTCCCACTGGCAGAACACACTCCAGCCAGCAATGTGACAGTGGCCCAGTGAATTAAAGAGAAAGAAAGCTTCTTCCAGGCAACTTCAAAACAAAAATCCCTTATGCCAAAACTAATTTGTTCTAGGTTAACACACTGCTCTGGGAAAGTCGTACTGTACTCTAAAAGATAAAGACAAAAAAATAAAGTCAAAAGACATTCTGGCAGCAGTGTTAAAGGCATTTCAGTCTGTTGGGTTTTTGACAAAAGCAGCACACTCCAAAACTGATGAGGAGTTTCCCATCAGGAGATGATTAAAAGGGAAGTATCAGTACGAACACAAGAGGCACAAAAGTGGTTACAGAAAGAGGTGTCTATTGCCCTGAGTCCATGTTCACCCGCATCAACCTTGTTTGCTCTGGCCCACTCGATTATATCTCTTGATTATCAATCCTGGTTTCCCAGTTTGCAAAGAGCCATGTTTCTCAAACTGGGATCCACAGTGGAGAAAGGAGACACAAAGCAAGTTCATGGCCCAGCAACTTGAAGTGTTAATTTTACCCAGTGTTGTAAGTAGGTAAAAACATTAACATTAAAAAAAAACACACCCATGTGATGGAGTACACAGAGTGAAACTAAAAATCAGACTGAAAAGAAGTCCTCTGCTTGTGGTCTTGAGGAAGAACGAAGCGGGAATGTGCTTCCACTCCGCTGCCGTTAGGGTGCCCTTGTGGCAGCTGAGGAGGAGTCACAAGAGACCCTCTGGCCTCGCTGACCTGCCTGCGCCTGCCATCCTAGCACTGCACACACGGTGGGGAGCCTCCTCTCCTGCGGGCGGGCGCCAGAATGGGTTCTTGGAGTCAATCAGAATGATACTAATGGGCTACACAAATAGCTGCAAAGTGAGAAGCAGAGTCCTCTCGATGAAGAGGAGGTATGTGCTGTTATGCCCATTATCGTCATACATTAGGGAACAGAGGCTCAGTGAGGTTCAGGGTGTGTTCCAGGATGCACCTCCAGTCCCCGTGCCCCTCTCACAGAGCCCTGGTATGTGTGGTTCTGGCCTGGTCGTGATCATTCGAGGAACGTAAGCTCTGGAATATTAACACTACGCTTTTTTGTTGTTTATTTCTAGGGCACCTATGTTTCTTAATGATTCCTTTTAAAGACCAAGACAGGATAAATTTTAGCTCATGCACAAAATATGTAAACACTCAGCAGTCCAAATCCACAGACAGACCTGTCCCACTCTGTTGCTAATGGTCTACATTCCTTTAAATTACCTGCATGTATCCTGTTTCAGCTGTCTTCACGGCTGTGTCAACTAGACCTTCCCGGCCAGCCATTGTGTGGAAGAAAAACTCGGTTGGTGTCAAGCCAGAATAAAAGCTATTAGCCACAAAGCCTTTGGCAGCTGGAAGCTAAAGAAAGGTAGAAAACAAGAAAAATCAAACAACAACAAAAAGTTCAAGGTCCACCATTCCAAAATCAGAAAATGCCACACCTTCAAGCTATAAACACTTGGCCAATGCACTTTCACGAACTGAGAGGTTTTAGATACCCTCTCCTAAAGGAGAAATAATTTGGCACAACCCAGCCTTACCAAAGACAAGGAGGGTGAGGCCCAGCCAGGGTTGGTGCTGGTGCCAATGGCAGGCAAGTGGCTTGGGGGAGGGAAACCAGAGGCCGGGTTGCGACCGACAGAGCAGGCAGGCAGTCATGGCCTCCAGGGGGCGCTGCCTGACCACAGCAGCCTGCCATGTCCAGCAGAAATGACGACTCCCCTACAGACAGCCCTCCTGTGGGCCGGGCCTGCCCACCTCCCCAACACAGCCCCGTGCTGCTAATGTTTGTGGAGTTTCATCGTGGGGTGCTGAAACGCCCTAAAACTATCTTACGGTGGTGACCACACCACTATGTGAACATACAAGTCACTGAATGGGTGCCTGTGACACAGGAAACGTATTTTAATAACACTGTACAAAGTACATACATATATAAGACACTATGTGAAGTGGCCAAACAGCCTTTGATTGGATAGGTCTTTGTCACTTAGAGGACAATCTAGATGCACAGACCAACTTCCTGCTTCCTTATTTTGTTTAAGGGTCAGCTGCTGTACTCACAGGCATTTCTAGGCAAGCACAGATTTCCAGAAGTCTATTCTAGCGCTGGTCCAGGGACTAAGCAGTCTGGACGCCCCTGGCCTTTCCTCTGAGTCAGGCTGCCTTACAACTGTGAGCCTGACAAACACGGGCAGGTACCGTTCCAGTAATCACTTATCTGCCTGACCTCCGTGAATTCTGATCTTGGGCAGAGGATCTGAACTGCTCCTGCGGCACCTGATACAGACTATCCATGTGTCTGGGGGTGGTGGACATTTGTGCCTTAATAGGAACAACAGCCGACTCCGAAGCCAGAATTTACTGAGTGACCAAACCTACTTTTAAGTTCCTTAACTACAGATTTATTACTTGTCTGCCCCCGAATCCCAGAACAAATGTGCCTCGGCACAGGTCTGTCTCCTGCTCACACTAGTGCCCAAACCACAAAAGTTAATAGAATTCAGAAGTCATTTTCAAGCTGAGTTTGAAAATTCCAGAGATAACCTGAAATTTCCTGGTTGGTTTAGTGTGGTTTACACTATCACTATTTTAAAATCCTTATACTTTTATATAAGTGCCCCCAAAACAAACGTACTGGTTGAACATATATAGAAGGTAAGTTCTGGTTTGATTACTCAAGTTGGATGGGAAACTGAAATCTTCCTCCTCAGAAGGAAAATATACAAGGGGGCACTGCCCAGGTTTTACAGCTCTGAGTCGAACGAGGCTCCTTGTCCGTGACTCAGTTTGGACTGAAGAGGGAGTCACAGCCCTGAGCAGCGCCCACCCTTACACAACACTCCCGGAGTCGCTTGGTTGGCAGCCACAGAGCTTCGATTACTTTCTTCTGCACTGCCGATGGCTGTCCTTCAAAGTTCTGCCTGATCCACTACCGCTTACCTTTGAGTGTTTTTCAAAGTGAGGCAAGGACCTGTTTTCAAAGCCATCTGGCACTCGGGAGCCACTGATGGCTTGCTGTCCCACACAGGCAATCATCTGTGATATGTTAATGAAGGAACCTGGGGAAGGAGGTCAGGAATGTAACATTCATTTACTGAAATAACATTAACTGAAGTGCAAACAGATCTGTGGGATAAAACAGGACCACAACACAGCACAGCCCCTTCTCCTCGATAAGTTCATAATCTAGAGTAGAGCTATCAGTAATGCAGGAAAGGCAGAGCAAGCCAGCACTTCAGGACTGGAGGAAAGACTTCCAGGTGCATTTCAAGAAGCAACCAGGTGCAACTTTTGGAGGACATTATGAATGAGACACAAAAAGGGTTGGTGGGTGGTGGCTTCCAAAGTGTGTGGAAGCGTGGGAAGCAAAGACATAGGAATGGGAATGTGGGGTAAGTACCAGGAGCAAAAGTAGGCTATTCGGGTGAAAGGCAGCAAAGGTTGGAAGCTGGACTTTATCTATAAAGCACGTACAGAAATAAGAGAAGCATGGAGGTTTGGGATTTAAGCACAGTATCATGAAACCTAACGCTTTAAGGTAAATATGAAATTAAAGCATTTTGCCCCACCAATAAATACTGTATATTATTTTAAAACTCCCTAGCTTTTCAAAAAAGTTGTTTTATATCTACAGTGGTGGGGCAGAAACAATAAATGTGTTATATAAATTTTAAAAAATTGATTTAAAGTTGCTCAAAATATCTTGAAACTCAGAAACCCACACACATTACCAAAGAGCTCCTCCAGAAGAGTTAAAACTCCCCAAAATGCAAATAATTCTTTTTGTATGTACATCTGACCCTCGAACAACGTAAGGGTGAAGGGCACTGGCTGCCTGCACAGAAATCCACAAATAACTTAAGTCAGCCCTCCACATATGTGGAGTCCCAACTGAGGATCGAAAACACAGTTTATTTTTAAAAAATCACTGTGTAAGGGAACCCACGCAGTTCAAACCTGTGTTGGTCAAGGGTTATTGGCAGATGGTTTAAAAAGATGTGCTTCTGTCCACAAAAGGTCTGTGTGAAGCCACAATTCTTACGTTTTCCAGAACCACCCAGCAGCCCACACGGAGCAGGCAACGACGGCAGCGGGCAGCGAGCACGCTCACCTTTGGAGCCACACAGAGCCATGGTCAGGGGGCTGTTGCTCTTGTCCAGCTCCCGGAGGCAGGCGCTGCCAGCGTGGTCACGGATCACCGACAGCTCCTTCAGGATCAGAGCCTGGTGGGGGACAGGGAGACGTGTGGGGGAGCCACCGCGCTGGCTCTGCCGAACACCCATGTACACTCTGACATTTATGGAAATTTGAAAAATTTAAGGAAGATGTCAGATTTCCAAAAGATAAAGGTTTCAGAGCCTCGGATCAGGACGCCCTATATATATGGACAGGGTTCCAAAATCAGTGTGTAAGGTAAAAATGATTAGTAACAAACCCTTGAACAATCCTTTAAGTAGCAATAAAGCAGAATGTACATGGCTTTGTGTACAGGAATCTTACCTATACAATAAATATCTGCATCTGTATCACTGTGTGTACACACATGCCTAAATAAATGTATACAGTGTAAGATAATACTTGTACTACTTATAAAATTTGTCTATTTTTTTCTTGCCAAGAACACAACTGAATTCCCACAAGTTCACCGTGTGATGAGATGACTCTACAGGAACGTTCTAGTCCATGAGCTCATCCAGATTGTTATTCCTCAACTCACACTTAGGATGCTGGATCACTGAGGAGTCACGGTTCCATTAAGAATGAGTGCTGCTGAGCCTCGAGTAAATTTCTAGGTGAGAAACATCCATTTCTTTCCCTCTCTCTCTAACACTTAAATGAGATTAAGACTGAGTAATAAGGGTGAGTACCTTACAGAACTTTTTAAAAAATTCTATTCATCAGAAAATTTCTTATTGCTTAACCAGCCTTTCTTCCATTCTGAGGCAAGTTAAAGTCCTAAGCCCAGGCTACAGGGGAGGCAGAAGGGAGCCAGGTAAACCCAGTGCAGTCAGACTGCTGACGCCGGCTGCTTCAGAGAAAAGGCAGGGCTCTCCAGGGACGGTGGAGATTCTGACTCTGGCATGTGCTGGTCCTGTTGGCAGCTAACCTGGTTTCACATGTGAGGGAGTGGGACAGCACTCTCAACATGCACTTTCCATCTTCTGTATCCACGTCTCTTTCAAAGACCACCCATTTAACAGCTGTGGTGCTGGCCTCCAGACAAAGGATGTCGGAAATGGAAAGGGCAGAAGCACTAAGTACCAGCTCCAGAAGGGGCCTAAGCATGATGTTGGAACAAGAACAGCCCCATGTGGCCAAATGAACAGAGAGGGCTGTGCTTTCACCACCTAGAATGTGGGGAAAGGGATGTAAGGGGCCTGATCGAAGGCCTTCTCCTCATTAAACAAATGAGAACATGCACAAGCAGCACCAGGCCAAGATGAGGCTGAAGCACCTTTACTTCACACTCCCCTCTGCTACCTTCCCCTGTGAGCATGAAGTGGTTGAACTAACTGACCCGAAGAGCCAGACTCACCTCCAAAGTCTCCTCGGCAGTGCAGCCAGGCTGCTGCTGCAGTTTGCCTGTGTTTAGGGCTTCAATGTACTCATCACATTTTTTGTAGCCAGCATTCAGCAACTCATACTTGGCCTTTAGCAACCCTTGACCAGGTGTGACGTCACCAATCCCAATTGAGAATCCACGGTTTGCTGTAGAATAGTTGGCAGGTAAAGCAGGAAGAAAGAGTCATGGATGTTAGTCAACCTACTATGTAGAGATAAGTTTATAACATCAGAGAATCAGTCATAATTTATTTAAATTAAAACTTAGCCCTGGCCCAGAGGCTCAGTTAGTGTCATCTCAATGCACCAAGGTTACGGGTTCAATCCCCTGTCTGGGCACATATAAGAATCAACAAATGATTACATGGATGGGTGAACAACAAATTGATGTTTCTCTCTCTCTCAATTAAAAAGAAACGACTTATATCAGTCCTAGAGGGAGTTACACAATCATGACTGAGACGCACTAACTCCCCTCGGAGACCTTACTACTTAGTGGGGAGCATGGTGACATCCTAACTATAATGCAAAGCAGATTGCCATTAAATACTAGAGAGTAACTGAGAGGGCCAGCTGTCGAAAGTGAATCATCTGCCTTCTGGTTCTAAGACAGCAGCATAGGGGCCGAGACTCTGCCCCACACTCCCAAATCCTGGTTTCTCTTCCAGAAATCACTCCAAAACATAGAGGATAAGGAACAAGTGTAAACTCCACCTTGAGAGAAGTATACACCATCAATAATCTGAACCCTAATATATGTAAAAGTGAGCAGATGAGAGGTGGGGAATAACATGCCTAAAAGTGGCTACAGAACTGAGGACCAATGGAAAGGCTCAGGAACTAGATCACCAGGTTCTGCAGATGCTAGAGATGGTGTACGTACTGGAAACAGAGAAACCCAGTGTAAAGTCTGCATCAAGTACAGGCTACCGGCCTTACCCCTGTGGGAGATGAGAACTTAGCACACCAAAGACGGAAGGAGGAGACTCTGGATTGGGGGTAGTAGGTGCAGACAGGTGGGGGTGACTGAAAACCAGGCACTGAGGGAACGTCTTCATATTCGACGGCTGTCAGACTCCTTAGCCCCTTTCCCTGTCCAGTTCCCAGAACCCTGGCAGCCAGATCTCTATCCTCGGGAAGGAGGTTGAGATTGAAAGATGTCTCTGGAGAAAACATTACTAATAGGGATATTAGGCAGGTCCTCAATCAAAAAGCTGGTTTCCAGCTCAATTAAGAGAACCAGAGGCCCATCAGACAATCAGCTCCATTTCTAATCAATGTTTTAGTGCCTCACTCATAAAATATGAATGACAGCCAGGGAATCAGATTATTTGAGGAAAGTTTTTAACATGAAAGACAGAAGATAACAAACAAAAAGACTATTCAGGAAGCAAATAAAACTGACTAGTATTCTCTCAGAGTGATAGAGAAGATATACCTGGGGAACAAGAACAGGAAGTCTTAGAAAGGAAAAGGAAGAAATTAACTACCTCTGGATAAGAACAGTAGGTGGAAATTAAATACATAACAATAAAAATATGGACAAGGAAAAGAAGATAAAATCAGAGAGTCAATGCAGGAGTTTTAGTCAGCAATTAACAGAAATTCCAAAAAGAAAGAACAAAGGAAATAAAGGAGAAAATTATCAGAAAAATAATATAAGAAAATTTCCAAAAGTGAAGGATACAGTTACAGATTAAGAGAGTTACAGAATGCTTAGTACAATGAATGATAAATCACCCATGCCAAAGCTGTACCACTGTGAACTTTCGGAATGCGAATAAAAAAAAAAAAAAAAGGATTCTTAAAGCTTCCAGAATAAAAAGAACATTCAAATACAAAAACTTGGGAATAAGAATGGAAATACACTTTAATAACAACCCTGAAAGCTAGAATAGAGTAGAGCAATAACTTCAGAAATCTGAGGGAAAATAATTTCCAATTGAAAATTCTATATCCAGCCAAATAATCAAGTGGAAAGTAGACTAAAGATGTTTTTGAGCGGCAAAAATTGCTTGACCCATGGTATGCTCAAAACATGAGAAAACAAAGGAAATAGGACAGTGCAGGACACAGGAAAACATCTGAGTACCTGGTACGACTGAAGGGCTGAATCAGTGGAAGGCCCAGAGGGCTACTGTGAGTGGAGCCTTGGAAACAGCCCATGAAAGGTCCTTCATGTAACACAACCCTGTCTGGTAGGCAACGGGAGCCACTACAGACTTTGAGAAGAGATTGAAAAGCAAATGCGAATCTGCTGCCAAATCAGTCAGTGTATCACATTAATTTCATTAAGCATAAATATTTAGCTTGCAATAAGTACTCTTTTCTCTGTGTGTGTATGTGTGTGGGATGGGAAGAGGGGGATGAAACAACAGCAGAAATCCCTAAAAGCACAATAAATGGAGCGATAAGGCGAGGATGCTGATATACTCACAGAGGTAGACAGGCGCCAGCCTGGCAAGCCGTGACATGGCATCTGCAGCTTCGTTCTGCCCCCAGTCTCGCAGCAGAATGTAGAAAATATTGTTCTTGGACCCTGATCCCAGTGTTCCTTTGTCCATGCTGCCAGTCATCAACTCACTGTTCTGGATAGTAACGTCTGGGAGGATAATAATGATTACACATTTAAACAAACAAACAATCAATATGCTTTGCCTCATTCCAAAAAGAATTTGAGGTAGTTGAGAACATTTATTCCCAAATTGAAAGCTAAAGCAAACAGAAATTCTCCTTAAATTTTTCTTTGGTTCCGGGGAGGGGGGAAATCTAGCGACTTTTAAAAAGCATGGAAGGCCCAGTTAGTTACTTTACAGTCCTAACTCTGAAATATACTATTTGGCTCTTTCTCGTCATCTGTGAACTGTGAATGACAGTACCAAGCACTTGCCATTTTTATGTCATGGGGATATTTTGGGCATCAATGAAATCATGTACAGCAAAGTGCTTTGTAACCAAAGTGGAAAGCACTATGTTATTCACCTAAAATACCGAAAACTAACAGTGGCACCATCATGAAGAGCCTATTCAACAGAAAAATGAAATTCTTTTCTAGAAATAAACAAAACACAATTTAAAACAATAAACCAAAATATTTAAATATCCAGGGAGTATATTTTCAAAGGAACGATTACAACTTGAGAAAAATCAACGCTCTTCAAACATTTCATCTTCATTATAAGACAGCAGAAATCTTGGCCTTCAGGGAGACTCCATAGTTTAGTCCTTCAGTGTAGAGTCCTACAGATCTTGTCACAAGGACTTGCTAGCCAAGTCCAGTCTTGTCAGCAGTCTGGGGTGAAATAAGGAGCTCATGCCAGAAAGTCAATGCTGGCTCAATGGCATTGGTCTCATTCCAAAAAAAGAACCTGCCTTGTTCTGTGGAACATAATTTGGGTTGAATTAGCCTAGATAAATCCGTTGGCTTGCACTTAAATACTCTGTTATACCTGATCTTCATGTTGTCAGAAATTCACTGACCAGGTAAAAACAATTAGTCTTTTTTGTTATACTTTTTAGTCATACTTTTAGTCAATGAATGCATTTTTGGACATAAAATAATAAATCATATACTTTAAGTAATGAGATCCATGTTGATGGAAAAAAAACAAACAAAAAAGGCAGAATAAAAGAAACTGCATTAAATGACAGAAATGAAACAATATCACCTGAATTAAAAAAAAACACACATACAAAGTGAAAAAAAAAAGACACAACCTAGTCACTTAAGAAACAACACATGTGAAGAACATTCTAATCACTAGATCATGTGTCTACAGGATCTCTACCTTTTAGAGAAATGGAAAATCACATCTGAGAAGAGAAACACCAGCTACATTTCCCTGAAGAACAAACTTCCTGCCTAAGCCTAAGGCCTCAGAGAAATATCGAGTTCGCTTGCTAGGTGAACTTAAGTTATTGGTCACTTGCTTTTCTGACCCCCTTCCCCTCTCTCGTTGCTGTAACTCACAGGAATCATTGACACAGAGATCTTCTCCTTTGCCACAGTACTGCTTGCCCTTGGTTCGAAGGTTGGCCCTCACTGGGCTGTCATCACTAGGTCTGAGAATGACACTGAAGATCTGCTTTCCCGTCCACAGGGTGACAGGCTGGAAAAAAAAAAAGGGAGCCAGAGCATCAGCTGGCCAAGCCTGGTCTCAACCCCCTTTCGCACAAATAAGGCAAGACTTCAGCGATCACATGCAAACCCAGCACTGCACGGGTATGTCCGTATGGGCATATGGGGGTGGAAGAATGGACACACACATACAGTTCCTGCACAAACCTTTAATATTGTAGGAGGTGGGAGGCGAACTTTAATTTTCTCATCCTTGCCAACCAATATTGAAGCAATGATTTGGCAAGCCTTGGCTCGATCAAAGAAAGTGTCCTTAAGAGTGAGGAGATAGGCACCTAAAGATATTAAGAAACACACACACAAAAGGAATGAAACTATGAAAAAAATCACATTTCAATTTTATTTCATTTTATTGATTTATTTTTAGACAGGGGAAGGGAAGGAGAAAGAGAGGGAGAGAAACATCAATGTGTGGTTGCCTCTTTCTCGCCTCCTACTGGGGACCCGGCCCGCAACCCAGGCATGTGCCCTGACTGGGTATCCAACCCTTTGGTTTGCAGATGAGCACTCAACCCACTGAGCCACACCAGCCCGGGCACATTTCAACTTTAAAATAAATATGTAAGATTATTAAAAAAGTGACAAAACATACAGCTGCTTATTGGCTCTCTCCTCCAACTAGAAGTAAGCTCCACAAGTAAAAGGACTTTGATTTACTCACTGCTGTATCCTCAATGCTTAAAAAATGGTCTGGTCTATGGTGGAAGCTCAATAAACGCTTGTTGATTCAATGAATAACCAACCAATACAAAACATCTCAAGTAGGTTCACCGTTAAGCTTAGTAAACAAGGAACAGAATTAAACACAGGCAATAAAATAGCCTTTCAAGTTTTCACATAAAAGCACTGTGAATGAGAATCAGTGTTCCACAGTCTCCTTTCAAGTGAATTTCACAAACCCACCTGTAAGAAAATCCTGAATAGCAGCAATTAGTGGTTCTCCATTCCTTGGAGTTACAAGATTTGCTTTAGTCTAAAAGAAAAACAAATACGGTAAGCTAGCCATTCTTGGAGGCACGATGCAGTCTGAAGATCTGCACTCCAAGGCTGAGAAATGGAAGCCAAAGGCCTTAATTCCAGCTTTGAGACTAATTTCCATTTCCTTTATCTGTCCAGGGGAGAGAAGAAATACCAGCAAAACAGACCTCAGAGGTTCCTACTGGCACTAAAATAAAACACTGAGTGAGGTTGTTTTGGACTCTTGTAAAGACCTCTACCATCCATCCAAGACTTTACTGTTATTAATAAATGCACTTCTCTAAAAAAATTTCACTTCTATGAGTGAACAGTACTGTTACCTTTGAAGTGAATCAATTCCACAATTCTCCACAATGATGGCAGAACTGTTAAATTTCTCTCAAGACAGACATGTACTAATAACAAATAATTCAACAACAGCATTTAATTAAAATTTAGTGAGTGCCACATTGGGCAGAAAAGGATGCTAGCTGTTCAAGGCATAGGTAAATTTAAGGGAGGTTCTGTGTGTCAGAGTGCATCTGCTCAGCTCTTGATGTGGAGGTGCTCATGTGCATTTTATGGGTACCCTGGGCCTCTTCACGCAGAGCAAAAGGCCCTCCAAGCAGAAACCTGTTCCTGCCTTCTTCTGAACCACTACTCAGAGCAGTGATCCTTCAGCTGGGCAGTTCACTTCCGGTTCAGAGAATTTCTCTGGGGTGGGATAGCGAGTGGTCCAGGGTGGTAACAAAGTATGTAAGACTGAGAGGTGCACATTTTGGAAAAGTTTCCTGGGCAATCTGGGCTACATTCAAGCTAGAGTCCACCCTGGCCCATTGAGACAGGACTGCTGAATTGGTGCAATAGATAATCTTCTCACATGAAATTGAGGGGATTTGTCTAGATAGTAATTATGGATTCTTCTAATCCAACATTCTTTCTTAAAGTCTGTGTTTTATTGTTTTCACTTTTAATCAATGAAATATGTTGCAATAACAAAATGGATCTATGATAGCAAATTCAATGGCAAAGTCTAACTGGTTGTAGGCACACAGTTGTAGTTGTTATCAGTAGTAACATTCTAAACACCATTTTTTAATTACAGAAATAATATATATCCATTACAGAAAAAAAAACCCCTAAAAACATAGACCATAAAAATACCAAAATCCTGAATGTGTCAAACTGTCAAGTAAAAAGAACTACTATTTTAAGGTTTTGGTATATAACGCTTTCAACTTTTTACTGTGAACATTTTTACAAACATATAAGCATCTATTTACCAATCAATTATGTATACAACTATGTCATCATTTTTAAGTGCCACAAAGGGTTTCACTGTATGGCTGTGACATTATTAATTTAATCCATTTCTCATAGGTGGAAACTGCCTGTGTTCTAATATTTCAAGTAATTTTGCAACTCTGATTATTTCCTCTGGAGAGCTTACTAGAAATAAGTGGAAGTCAGGAAGAATGACTGTATTGATCTACTTACCCTTCGACTACAGGAGTGCAGAAGAAGAACTCAGTCATGGTTACCCATCCACCATGGATATCAGCCACCCGCCCATGAGCCATTTTGTCCTCTCCATCACCCACCAGTTCCCAGCACTGAACTCATCACCATTGCCACGGGCACGGGCTCTCTGGAGAAAACAAGCTGGTTCTTGTTTCCCCAAGTGTGACTGTACCACAGGGCCTTTGCACCCGCTGCTCCTCTGCCTGAATTATTCTTTCATTGACAGTCCCACTGCTTATTCTCCCACTCCTTTCAGAACTTGGCTCATATGGTACCTTTCTAGTGGCCCTCCCAGACTATCTCAACGTAAAACAGAACCCTTCGCATTCTCTTCCTTCCTTATCTTGCTTGATTCTTTTCTTCCTAGCACTCATAACCACCTGACATATATGTTACATTCGTTTATTCTCATCTCTCCCCACTCAAATAGGAACGAGAGCAAGAATGTGGCTTTCTTATTCACTGCTATGTTCCCAGAAGAGTACTTGGCACACAGTAGTGCTCAACAAGCGTCAACTAACTCATTTTAAAAGGCCAAAGAGTATCAAGGAATAATTCAAAAAAAGATTCTAAAAGCACAAAGATAGCCCTTGAGGGATTAATTTTCAAAGTAAAACAAGAAAACACCTTAAACTTTTAAACTTTCAGCAACGGAGGGTCAATGAATCATGCTGTGCTAACTTGGTGAGACACTGTAAAGCTGTTATAATCAGTCGCGAAGACGCTACCGCAAACAGAATAGTTATAATATGTTAAGCGGAAAAAAAGGCTATTTAAACCATGACAGCAGCCATTTAAATCCATGGATAAGGAATAAACTAATTAAAGAGGTAGAAATAAAGAAAGCTGTAATGTGTAGAAACTTTGCCTTATTTAAATAACTTCCATTACTATGCTAGAATGTTTAAATGAGAAAGAATTAAAGTTTTTAAAAGTTGAAGATCTCGGTCTATTTTAGCACATAAATTTCTTAGAATTACTAAATTCTTCAAAGGATAATTTAAACATGTATATACAATATAGGCTACATTAAATACTTCATTTATCAGAAAAAATATGTCAACTCCTATCATGAAGAACCCTGGGGAGGGCCACGAATACAGCTCCCTTCCTCCCATTCCAACCAAATCCCCACGGACTTTAATCATCTTTACTTTAGAATTGATACTATCACCCTAAACCAAAATAGATTAGAAGCATCATATCAGAAATGGTAGTGTTTTGCGGGGAAGGAACTCTTACAACCAGAAGACACATCAGTTAATAATACAGAAAACTAGAATACTGGAAAAGCAAAGACCTAAGTCCTAAAAATCAACAGGTTGGGGCCACTGAGTTCAGGAGAGAAGAGCCCCTCCACAGCAGGCGCCACGTGCCACTGTGCTGTGGCGGGTTCAGGGGTGAAGAGTCAGAACAGAAAGAGCCCAGCTGCAAGCTCCTCAGAACAGGCGACTGCCTCACTTGTCACTCAACAACTCTAGCATCTAACGGCACTCCTCACTGTTAACAAAATAAAATGGTGATAAAAGTCATCACAAAAATGACTATGTCTTTAGTGTGCCCTTTAGAAGACAAAGAAACATATAATATACTTTAGGAAGGTTTCCAGTCAGAATGTTCAATAAAATGTATTGATGTTCTAAGAATCTTTAGCTACCGGAATCTACTTACGCAAAATACCTTTTCCCATGGTACCCAATGGTTACTATATTGCTGCACTCTTGTCTCATCTTTTCATAACTGGTACTCATGTATACATCTTCTCTCAGGGATGTGGGAATTCTTTCCACACGCATGAAAACACGCAGTCCCAAGAATCACGTGTGTCTGAGCTCGGCTCCGCGTGAAGAATCACTCCCGTGTGGGCAAGCGTGAATTATGTCAGTGGAAAAGGAATTCTCTAATGGGAATTTGGCAAAAATGTATCTTAAGAAATTCTCTGACTTGCTAAGTCTCTCCCTCCCGGAGTCAAGAGACTTAAGTTAATGAGTCCATGAAATTCTTCTCTGTCTCAATGTTTTATGGTCCTAAAAATTAACAGCCCTAGTTAGCTTACCCTCAATTTACTTGTCTCCTGTTTAATGTACTACCCCGGTCTGTCTGCCACCGGACCTGAATTTACAACCTAATGTTCTATACCCTAAATGTTTACCTTACTGAGTAAACCTACCCCTTATCTATTCCCTTCCCATATATCCTCATGACCCAACTGAAAACCCCTGTTCTGCATAAGCCAATGAATAATCAGTCCAATGTAAATGTGTCCTAAAGCTTCTAATAAAAAGCCCGGCTAAGCTATGCCCGGGGTCTTTCAAAGATGGAGGGAAAGACCCGTGGCTCTGAACTCTTTTCTACCAGCGTGTCTCGGTGTGAGATTCTTTTACGCATTTGGTTACGGTCACCCACGGATTTTGCCGGACAAAATCCCAGTGACACAGGGACCCACATTACAGGTCGGAAAATATCAATCCCCCCCCCCCAATAAGCACCTATTATAGATAACTGACTCACTTATATATACTATGGGGTGTTTTCCAATAGGGTATGGTCCTCTTTCCCTCCTTTTATGGGGCTATAAATGGGGCTGCACCACGCTACTTACACCCATTAGAACAAGGGCCTCTGCTTTAGCTTCTTCTGTTTGAGGAAGATGAAGATTCATTTCATCACCATCAAAATCTGCATTGTAGGGTGTACACACACACTCATTAAATCTGAAGGTGCGGTGGGGCTTGACCCTGGCCTGTGGAATACAAGAGAAGGACTTAAGTCATTTATCCAAAAGCTTCTTAATTTCAAAACATTAAAACATCACTTTCTGGAAAACGGAAATGTAGATTAAGGAAATAAATTGCTAGTAGGTTCTGTCAAATGAGGTATGTCATTTGTAGACTCACTCATCAATGCCAATGCAGTGAACTTGTTTTAATACTGTGAAGCAAACAGTAACATTGGAGCCATGTGAGGGGCTCCCTCTGGCCAATGACATCAGTTTGATATTAAAAAGATTTATAGCAGAAACTAATTAAAATACACTATTGGGTTGGCCAAAAAGTTAGTTTTTTTCCATACAATGCCTCTAGTAGTGTTTAGCTGTCTTTAACTTCATTCGAAACAATTTTGTTACATTGTATTGTGAGCATTCGAAAAAAGAATTATCAAAATTGGTAAACTTTTGTGTAGCCATTTAGTATTGAAGATGGAAGAAAATATGCAAGTTTTCTGCATACTATGCTTTATTATTTCAAGAAAGGTAAAAACGCAATGAAATGCAAAAAAAGATTTGTGCAGTGCATGGAGAAGGTGCTGTGGCAGACTGAACATGTCAAAAGTGGTTTGCAAAGTTCCATGCTGGAGATTTCTCACTGGACAATGCTCCATGGTCAGGTAGACCAGTTGAAGTTGAGAGCGATCAAACTGAGATATTAATCGAGAACAATCAATGTTATACTATGAGAGGGAGAGCTGACATACTCAAAATATCCAAATCAATAAAATACTGGTGAAAATGAAAAATGTGTCTTTTATTTTATAGAAAAAACTAGACGGACTTTTTGGCTCACCCAATATATAAAAATCCATGAGTTTATTGTGACATTAAGGAAAAAGAAAGCCAAAACAAATAAACAAATAAAGAACCTAAAACAACTGAGTTGGAAGTAACTGAACACCAACTTTTTACTGCCCAAATTGACAATAAAGGAAAAAGAAATAGGTATTTAGGCTGCCTTTCCTTTATGAATTGTATTTCTAGGTAAGCAAATAGACCTAGTTTTTCAGTTCAAGAATCCTCTGTATTAAATGTGGAAGAAATGATAAATCAGAGATTCACCATTTGGTAGCCCTAATAAACTAATGTAGGCAATGATCATAAATTAATGAAATTATTAGAAAAAAGGCTGATGAGGAAGGAACCTTTCAAAAAGACATCAGGTGAATTCCCTAATGTTCTGAGCACAAGAGTGGAGCATTCAGATAAGTTCAGAGTGGAGCCTCTTCAAACAAGCCCTCCTGGCAGTGGCAGGCACCAGCAACAGTTACACTTGTCGAAAAGTTGAACCTGAACCTGATCATGTCTTGAGAACTAATTTCCAGTTTATTGTAATAAAAGGAAGAATGAAGAAACATTTAACGCTACACAAACTAAGAACATGGGATGATCTTGAGGACAGATAACATGGTTTATTCAACACTGAAATTAAACTTTAAAAAAGGACTGCTCTAGATCGATAGAAACCTAAGACATGTATCAACGAAATGTTGTGTGTAGACTTTGCGTCCTGATTCAAACAAACGAGCTGCAAACAGATTTTTGAGACTCTTGGGGAAATCTGACCGTGCACTGAGTACTGGACTGCTCACTGTGCGGTGTGGCAATGGCACTGTGGTTGCTGCGTGTTGTACAGAAGTGCACGGAATACACATAAAAGAAGGGCATGGCTCTCAGTTTATCAACGAGGGAAGGAAGACATAAAACAAGTGAGGCAAAATCAAGAAAATTATTGAATAAAGAGGATGGGAATATGTGAGTTCATCATAGTATTCTATTTTTGTGTAAATTTGAAAATACTTAAATGAAAAAATTCTGTTTAAAAAATTGCTCCACAGACAAGCAGAAGTTTCTAGAAAAGAAAGGCTTCTATTCCCCCTAGATCCCACAATCATAACCTCATAGTCATAAACTGCTGCTTTGGTATTTCCACCCCTAGGCAAAAGGACTGGTGTAATGTGTTCACAAACTATTGAAAAATGGAATCTACAAAAACACTACTTTAAAAGCTTATTTAAACACTGCTTATAAATGCTCATGGATTTAACAGCTTTGAAGATAGGAGAACTGAAGAATATTTAACAAATTAAAGTTGCATTTCATTTCCATTTTAAATTTCCAGAAAAAGGAGCTACTGCTGTTGCAAAACTAAATCACCAAAAAAAATATGGTTTAGGGTCTTAATTGGAGGACTAATGCAAAGGAAAATCTTTTAAGCATTTTAGTATGCTAAATTAAATCGAAAGTCAATTTTCTGCCATATCTACTTTACATTAAGTCTGTGAACTATATGTATACATTTAAGTTTGCAAGTGAAATCATGTTAGTCACTTTCACACTAATTTTCAATTAGTTTCTCTGTTTTACTATGTATGAATATAACATTATACATATAAAAACACTGAATAGGAGCTGGAAATTTTAAAGTTTCACTTGATTAAAAAGTGAAAGAAAGGAAAATCAAAAGTTATGAAAATCTGAGATTACTGGCAACTTTAATTTCAGAAGTCTGGAATTTAGCACAGCACACACAGCATTCTTTCCAGCCCACAGCAAAGAAAACCAGCAGTTTCAGACTCACCAAATGCGCCATAATGCTCAGTTTGTGCAGCGAGGGCTGCCGGTTGAAAAGCACCACGTCCCCATCTATGAGGTGTCTCTCCACGATGTCCCCGTACTTGAGCTCCTGAGCCATCTTTTCCCTATTTCCGTATTTCAAGAACCTTAACATACAATAATAAACATGACTTGTGAGAACATAGTTCCCTCACCGAGTTTCTCCCTCTTTTTATCAAGATTCAATCTCTAATGGTCGTATTTCATTGAATCTAAGGTGTCTCCAGAAGCCATCAATTAAACTATGACATATTAATTGTAAGATAGAGCTTAATTTATCCCAATGTGTTTGTTCATTAGATCCAATCACACCAGATGCTAGGAAACAAATTCACACTGCGTGTATCTTCATTTGTCCAACAAGGCAAATGATATACGTAGGCCCACTGCAACTCAAATACGTACTTTCCACATGCTACAATGTCCCCAAAACTGTGCCCTGGACTGCATTCTGTGGCTCAGTATGGCAAGAGTGAACGTGGTCATGAGGAGGTGGTTACATCCAACTAGACTGGGAAACCATTACCTTTTCATCTGCGTGTGTCTCTGCTGAATGAAATTGGCTCCTGGGTGAACTTCAGGTCCATTTTGAACCAGTCTCCTCAAAAAGTTGATGTTTGCTTTGTTTACCTACAAGACCACAATGAGATACTATTAGATTATACTTCCTATACTTCTACCAGTTGTATACTGTACGGAACTGAATCTTCACTTTCTCTGTGTGGCTCCAGAAGAAAGGGCGGCAGCACCCTGGGCATCCTGCTGCTGAGGGTCGGGTGCAACGACAGTGGGTTGGCAGGAGGAGCCCAGCTTCCAATCTGCACTTGGTCACTCGCTCACTAGATGACATGGCCAAGTCCTTCCCTGGCCTTTGGTATCTCATCAGTAAAATGAATGGGCCGGACTGATCTCTAGGAACATTCCAGCACACGTGACCCTAAAAACAGGTGGCAACCTCATCTGCAATAATTCACCACCGGCTTCCAAGGTTTAAAAGCGGTGGCGCAGGAACCAGAGCCCCTGCCCTGCATCGCTGCGTCTGACCACCTCTCGGACACTGGTCTCTGGGACACCATCGCAGAGAAATAAACTCTGGATCATTAGTAACTCAGCTGAGACACTTTACACAAGTTTTACCAGAACCATCTGTGATCTGGGCTAATTATAAAGCTCAAGGCTTAAGCCTGTTAATATCCTCCTGTTATTACACCTTCTATACCTCAGTTAAGAAAAAAGTACTGCATGTTTTACACTCATGAGGAGTGTGAATTGAGTGTAAAGTGGTACAGCCTTTCTGGCTATGCACCAATAGCCTTAAAATACTAAAAGCAAAAACAAAAGTTTTTTGTTTTTCTTTGGTCAATTGAAGCATTTTATTTACACACATGTATTACATCCCTAGAAAAAAGAACCCCAGGATATTCCCTCCTGTGTGTTTCTGTCTGGCTTCCTCACGGTCTATGACACCTAGTGAGGCTGTCGACTAGCACAATGAAACCAAACTGACGGGACACAAGCAGGCTGTCCTGCCACTTTCCCCATCTTCGAGTTGCACATCACACCTGGGGCCGATTATTCCACACTTGTTCAACCTGCCCACGAGATTCAAAACAACTTTCCCAGCTCTGTGGTCATCAATAATTTCAAATTCGCCAATGTAACCTGTTCTGACGGAGCTGCATCATCACAGTTAGAAACCAGACAATGACTTAGGAGCATCACCTGACAAGAACCTGGCATCTGCCTCTCTTTTCAGCATTGTTGACACTCTTGAGAGCATCAGCCAGGACATTCATGAGCACCATTATGGCCACTATGAGGAGATCCTGGTGCCACCAACATGGGGCCGCCAACCGACCAACCACCTTTCTGGGGATCGAGAGCTCTGGTTCCTACCATCACTGTGCCCTGTGTCCTGAAGGTCAGCTCCGCATGGTACTGGATTCTAAAGTTTTCAAAATAAAAATCCGTCCCAAGAAAATTAACTGTATATGGTGTTTATCATTTAGTTACTTTAAAACATGAGGTATGAGATCTTGTCAAGATGGAGGAGTAGGTAAACGCAGCTCACCTCCTTGCACAACCACAGCAAAATCACAGTAAACGACAGACCAAAGATCACTCAGAACTCTCAGAAATCAAGCTGAATGGAAATCTGACAACTATGGAAACAAAGAAATCACATCAATCCAGAAGGGCAGGAGATGCAGAGGCACAGAACAGGTGGGCCCCACACCCACATCTGGTGGATAAAAATTCAGGAGGGATATCTTGGGAGTGAAGGGTCCCGGCCCCACATCAGAACCCGCAGCACAGAGTACGAGTGCCGGGAAGAGAAGCCCCCATAACTCCTGGCTGTAAAAACCAGTGGGATTGGAGTTGGTGAAAAAAAAACGACTGGACTCCCTGCAGTTCCTTTCAGGGCCTGCACTGAACTTACGCAGACACACTCCCTCTGATCTCCGGCGCCACCGGATAGCAGGCTGAAAGGCACCAGGGGCATACGGAGAGGAATGGAAGTGTCTGGCGTCAAGGCGAGAGCCGGGGGACAGTTCTCTCCTGACAGAAAGGCGGGCAGAGGTCATTGTGCCTTTTCTGAGCCCTCCCCACCCTGGAGCCACAGATCCAGCAGGTGGGAGGCATGTCCAAGACCCTGTCAACCCGGCTTACACTGTTTGTTTTGACCCGGTATTTACCTGAGGCTCTGCCCCACCCAACTTAAGGGCTGCCCCCAGCCCCATACCTCTGGCTAAATGGCTCGGCAATGGCAGCAACCAAATTTGGATCACAGTTTGGCTCCAGCTGGAACCTCCAAACCCAGCACAAGTAGCAGCCAGCTGCAGATTGCTTTGTAGCTCACACTGGGTGGCTCTGGGGCAGAAAATAGGTGGTGGCTGACCCTAACCTGCACACCATCACACCCAGTGGAGAGCTACAGACCATGCTGGAGTACCACCACCCTGTTCCAGCACAGCTGATTCTGAGGGTGGAGGTTGGTGGCCAGTGGTCACAGCCAGTCCTTGCAGCTGACTGGCCTGGGCAAATCCCCCCTATTGACTTGTCAACAACAATCAAGCTTCAACTACAAGAGGAGGGTGTACTCAGCCCACAAAGTGGTGCACCTTGAGTACCCAGTTTGGGTAATAGGGGAGGCTGTGCACTCAACCCTACAGGCCACGCTACCAAGATAGGGAGTCACAGCAGCTCTACCTAATACACAGAAATAAACACAGGGAGGCTGCCAAATGAAGAGACAAAGAAACATAGCCCAAATGAAAGAACAGATCAAAATTCCAGAAAAAGAACTAAACAAACTAGAGATGAGCAACCTATCAGATGCAGAGTTCAAAACACTAGTTATAAGGATGCTTGAGGAACTTAGTGAGCACTTCAACAGCATAAAAAAGAGACAGGCAGAAGTGAAGGATGGACTAATGGAAACAAACAATTTACAGAGAATCAACAGTAGAGTGAATGAAGCCAAGAATCAAAACAGTGATATGGAATATAAAGAAACAAAAAACAACCATGCAGAAGAAGAAGAAAGAGAATTGAAGGAAAAACAAAAACAAAACAAGGAGAATGCAAGCAGCCTCTGGAACAACTTAAAGTGAACCAACATTCATATCATAGGGGTGTTGGAAGGAGAAAAGAAAGCAAGGAATTGGAAATCCGTTTGAAAAAATAATTAAAGAAAACTTCCCTTATTTGGTGAAGGAAATAGACATGCAAGTCTGGGAAGCACAGAGAGTCCCAATTAAGATGGATGCAAAGAGGCCCACTCTAAGACACTTCATAGAGAGAATCTTAAAAGTAGCTAGTTACCTACAGAGGAGTCACATAAGACTGTCAGCTGATTTCTCAAAAGAAACTTTGCAGGCTAGGAGGGATTGACAAGACATATTCAAAGTCATGAAAAGCAGAACCTACAGCCAAGATCGCTCTCCCCAGCAAAGCTGTCGTTTAGAATCGAAGGGCAGATAAAGAGCTTCCCAGACAAGAAAAAACTAAAGGAATTCATCATCACCAAACCATTATTCTATGAAATGTTAAAGGGACTTATTTAAGAAAAAGAAGATAAAACTATGAACAATAAAATGGCAATAAAAACATACATATCAACAACTGACTCTAAAAAACAAACTAAGCAAAGAAGAACAGAGTCAGAATCATGGATATGGAGAGCATTTTGATGATTACCAGATGGGAAGGATGTTTGGGGGAATGCATGAAGAGGTGGGGGGATTAAGTACAAATTGGTAGTCACAGAATAGCCATGGGGATGTAAAGTACAACATAGGAAATGGAGGAGCCAAAGAACTTACACACATGACCATGGACATGAACAATGGTGGGGGGACTGCCTGAGGGAGTGGGGGGTGCTGGGACAGGGTGGCAAAGGGGGAAAAATTGGGACAACTATAATAGCACAATCAACAAAATATTCTTTAAAATGGGATATAAAACAACACAGAAAGATGTCAAAGATGACATCACGGGAAAAAAGTTGCAGAACAGTATATTTAACGGATCTATGAGCACACACTCAGTTGTGGTTATATATGCTGTAGACAGCACACATGGTGAAATGTGTATAAAACATGAATCGAACAGGAAAGATGTGTTGCTAATGCACACCAGACTGTGGGTTTGGTAGATTACTGGGGATTTTCTGCTGTCTGTTATTTGGAATCTTAAAATATAATGTAAAAGACAGGATGCAAAACAAAGAATCAAGTAGCTGAATGGTACTTACTTTCTCAGGAAAAGTTAGAATTTTGGCCACGTGAACTGGCACAGCTACCTCATCAATTCGGAGGTTGGGGTCAGGTGAGATAACTGTTCTGCCAGAAAAATCCACCCTCTTTCCGGAGAGATTGCCTCTAAATCGACCTAGATAAATAAAAATGTGTCATAGGTCTCCATAGCGTAAGGTTTGCCATTTAGGGGTAGTAGGAGCAGAAAGACAGAGGAAAGTCTGAGATCTCCAATTTGATAAACTGGACATGCATTCAAAAACAAACAAACAAACAAACAAACAAACGGTAAACTGTTTCCTATACATTTTGCTGGCGACATACCTTGCTTTCCCTTCAGGCGCTGGACAAAGCCCCTGGTCCATTTCTTGGGTGCCATGTTAAGGGGAATGCCAGAGAGCTCACTGTTGATGTAGAGGGCACACTGTAGCTGCAAGAAGTCCCAGTCTTCCATGATCATCTGGGTCTTAGCTCCTGATATCCGATGCTAAAAGTGAGCAGAGTATGAACAGAAACAAGCCTTGTCAATTTGACTTTCTTTAGCACAAGGGTTTGCATAGACATACTCTAAACCTTAGGGCTTGCAAATACGGATGGGAAGCACTGACCTTTTTAATGACATCATTTAGGAAAATGATTTCTGTCAATTTCATCGTCAGATCATCTTCATTGGTGCCAGACTTCAAGTCGCTTACAACAGAGGGTCTGATACACAAGGGGGGAACTAGAAGTCGTGTGAGAATCAAATCAGAAGGCTTTCCAGCCTCTGGGTTCATAAGAAGAAGAGGGACATCTTCGGCTGGGATTTGCTTAAATAAATTCAGAACTACCAAAGGATTCAAGTTTTCCTGTGGGAAGGAAAGAGAGATGTTAATTTCTCATAGCCACGCTCTCCAGCCTACTCACCACTTAGAAGTGGTACAAGTGATGACAGAGGTTTCTGTTAATATGGTACGTTGTGAGAGCTCTTAAAATATGCATGCCTTTCATCCCAATGATTTAAACCAATAATTCCATTTCTCATGATGATTCCAAAGAGTATGATTTCAAAAATTAATGCAAAGTTTCAGCAACAAGAATGTTCACTAAAGCTGTTCTTAATCGTGAAGTTGGAAACAGTGTGACAGGTTACTAGATACAACCATGAGATACCCATACATTGAAAACTATGATACTATTAAAAAGAAAAAAACACTATGGAAATGTAGCTACTGCCATGAAATGTGTTCACAAAATACCAGTAAATGAAATAAACACGTATACGATGTGGTCTTATTTAGGATGTACAGCTATACAGAAACAAGGAAATGGAAGAGCTTACCAAGGTTTTAACAGTGCTGTCTTTTGGTGAGTGGATTTATAATCATTTTGCTTCTATTTTTACATTCAAATGTTCTGTAGTAAACTTATATTGATGTGTATTAACTTCACTTAATAGAACTGCCATCCTGTAAGAACTTACTCATAATTAAAGAACTAGGCAAACTATCAGAGATATTCAAAGATCAAAGGTAAGAATGATCAGCTTGTGTCTTACTGCTGCTTATTAATTTTTCTTGGGATCAAAGATTGTGTGACTGAGAATATGTGCTACAAGCAGAACTTGCTGGTATAACTTAATGAGAAGGGGAACAAAGTTAAAACTAAACAAATGACTAAGTATCTACTGCCCTTAGAACAGTGCTGCCAAAGAAAGTAACTGCGGTCCCATCCTGGAGAAAATGGCAGTGAAGTCAGGGAGAGGGAGGCTTTTCCAACCCACATTTTTGCCCAGAGAAGAACTCCCTTTTCCTCAGTGTCCCTGTCTCCCAGCAATGGGTACCTCACCATACCCCTGAAGCAGTTAGGGAGGGAATCTAAAACTGTTCACAGAATTCTAGGAAAGCGACGAAGACATCACCTGCAGCACCAGTCAGCACTAGACGAGCACACCATGGGGCTGAAGGCCATCCAGGAGGGCAGAAGACTGGCAAGAGTCTGGAAACCATCTCTTTGCAAGAGCAGCCACCCCAAGAAGTGATGTGATGAGAGCCTCCCAAGAGGCAGCTGGAAGGGGCTGCTGACTTATTCTATTGTGCACCAGAGAGCAGAAACCAGGGACCCATGCAGAGACAGTAGAGAAGGACTAAGTTTTGTACAGGGCAGAACATCGTAATACCTAGAGCTCCGAAGCGATGGGGTGTATGCTGCTTTGGTTGGTGGTGAGGGAACACGGCTGGAAGGATGTCAGACGGGGCAGTCCATCACTCAGTGTGCTAGGGACGTCGTGACATTTTTACCTGGTAGGGACACATGACTGATGGCATCTATGGAGGGACTTTTGTCTGCGGATCCACCAACCCCTGGATTTGTATTAAAATTGGAAGTAGATATACATTAGTCTTCCGGGGGTAGAGTCCAGAGGTTCTGTTGAATTCCTAAATGAGTGTGTAACCCAGAGAAAGTCGACAACCACTGCATCAGGGTCTCTTCCAACTCAATCATGCTGTGCTGCCCATAAAGGCAGGGGTCCCACATTCCTGAACATTAAATTGACTAGGATGAGCCAATGATCTTCAAGGCCCTGCCATACTTCAGGCATCAAACAGGACATCAGAAAAATGGATCTTGTTACCGACCAAGCTTACACAGAAGAAACCATCAAAAATATAAGACAGAGTACAGTGTTATACAAGGCACGGAAATGTACACATAGTTGAGGGAAGGCTGAGATCTCAAAGGGGGTCCAGAGAGCAGAGGAGGCTACATGGAAGCAGCTAAGGGATGGGGATTCTGCTGATGGAGAGGAGGAGTGAAGGACAGCTTCCTCAAGCCGAAGGGACACTATGAGTCTGAGCACACAGCAGAGGTGGGAGGAAGACTATCTGTCTTATCGTGATTGTTACTATAGGAATGTTAGTAGCAGTGATAACCACTACTGCAGCTGGGTAAGATGCTCTAAGCACTCGTCACATGCCAGGCACTGTGCTAAGTACTCGATCTGGAATTCATCTGCTAATCCTCACAAAAGCCCTAAAGCGGATACTGCTGTCATCTCTGCTTTATCGTTGAGGAAACTGAGGTCCAGGCTGGGTCATGTGTCTAAAGTCACACAACAGGTAAGTGGCCAAGCCAGGCTGGGATCTAATCTGAGATCTGTCTGACCCCAAAGCCAAAGTTCTTAACTACTACCCTAAATCACCTCTAGGGTGTTAACCTGGGTAAAGTCGGGCGGTGGGAGGGGGAGGGGGGGTGTGCACAGGGACGTGGTAGCAGCAGGGTAAATGTCCCAAGAGCCCAGCTTAATGCTCTACAAGAGTGATTCTTAAATGGAGGGGGGACATCCTAGGCCAAGCAGTTTGGGAGACTTTTCCAAACAAGACGGTTCCTGGCCCTTGAGGAGAATCACTAACTGGGGAGACTGCCAGAGAGGCGGTCCTCCACAAGCAACGACAGTGGCTGCAGGTGCTGGGCAGAGAGCCAGCAGGGGAAAGTGCTGGTAGGATGTCAGGGAGGCTGACCTGAGAGCAGCAGAGTAACTACAGGGGGGACCGCAAGTAAGGCTACACCCAAGAAAGCCCAGCCACCCTCATGCAGACTGACCAAGGATGTTTGCCAGGCCTCCGACAGCTGCGTGCAGGGCCGCCAGACTGGACAGCACTGCCCTTTCATGCTGCAGAAAGACATGATCAACCTCCTCTGCAGTAGCTTCACTTGAACTACCTTGCAGACATCTCCACCTGAATGAATCACTGCTGCTCCCCCTTCCCGTTTCCACAATTATTCCCCTGATGCCCACACTCAGGTGCTCACGCAGCTCTGATCACTCCCTCTCACCCATGCCCACAGTGGTTGGTCACCAATTCCCGTCCCTTCTCACTGTGCACAATGACGCTGGCCTCTGACTCCACTATCACTGCCCAGGCTCAGGGATGGCTTTCTATTTTTCTTTTTCAATTCAAAGCATTATTTATACACAGTAAATCGTACTATTCTTAAATATTTTTTAAACCTTTACACGTATACACCTGTGTACATATATATCACCATTCAGATCAAGATACAGAATGTTTCCACCTCTCCAAAAAGTACCCAGACACCCCTTACACTCCTTTTCGAGTCGGTGCCAAGCCCTCATCCCAGGGCAACGGCTCTCCTGGTATCTGTTACTACAGATCAGTCCCGCCTGTTCTCGGACCTGATCCAAATGGAACCCTACAGCATCTACTCTTGGACATGGCTTCTTTCTCCCAGCAGGATTCTGAGATTCTGCCAGGCTGTGTGTCAGGAGTTCATGTCGCACTGCCAGATATCCCATTGTGTGGAGCTATGACAGCTGTTTACCCTCTTGTTGACAGGGATCTGGGATGTTTCCAATTCTGGCTTTTTCTAATAAAGCTGCAATGAACATTTTTGTACAAATATTTTTGTGGACATATGCCGTCCTTTCTTTTTAGTATATACCTAAAGGTAAAACTGCTAGATCATGTGATATGTGTGGGTTTAACTTTACAAGAAATTGCCAAATTGTTTTCAGAGTGGTGGTAGCATTTTACCCTTCCACCGTGAAGACATGAGTGCCCATTGCTACAGATCCTTCCCTACACTTAGTTTTCTGTTTGTGTTTTTTTTAACACTTTAAATTTTCTAGGAAAGTGTGTGTGTAGTTTTAGTTAGTTTTCCCTGATGACCAGTAACATTGAACAACTTTTCATTGATGTATTGGCCATTTGAATATATCCTCTTAGGAAGTGGCAATTCAAGTCTTGCTCCCACCTTTTAAAACCAGGTTGTGTTTTCCTTAGTGATTTGTAAAAGCCGTTTCCTATGGTCTGGCTGTGAGAGTCCTGTCAGATTTATGCACTGGGACTGTTCCCTCCCAGGCAATGTTTCATGCTGGTCTTTTGAAGAGCGGGCAGGTTCTTCTAAAATTCCGCCATTTATTCGCCACGTCCGTTCCCGGTTCAAAACTTTCGGTGGCTCCACACTCCCCAGGGCAGGATGCCCTCTACAAAGTGGTCTCATTGTTTGCCGGGGTCTGCACGCCAACTGCCTGGGCAAGGATTCTTGCTCCATCACTCCCTGTCATCTGGGGCAACGCCGCCTTAAAGGCTGCCGGGAGGATTAAACACAGGGTGGGGCGAAGGAGGCTCGCGGCTGTCTGTACGGAGAGTGATTTGGCGGTCAACAACACGATGGTAAACCGTGCTTTGCACGTCCACAACCGCAAACCTCCTTTGCCCCACCCTGTGTGAGGTACCCCAGCTAAAGAACTTGGAACAATGCCTGAGGGTAACAGCAGCCACCAAACGCTTTTATTTCTATCGCTCTCTGGTCTTTCAAAGAGAACCTTGGCTCCGGAATGAGCCTAGACACTGTCCCCCAGACATTCTGAGCTCACTGCCCTAGACTCTTTAAATCCTACTGACATTTAAGAAGCAGCTTAAACAACATCTTTCCTCACAGTCCTCCCTAACCAAGTCCAAAGTGAAATTTTCCTCCTGACTTCCCACTGAACTTATTGTCCTTGTCATTCTTG
This sequence comes from Micronycteris hirsuta, assembly GCA_004026765.1. Classification (NCBI taxonomy): domain Eukaryota; kingdom Metazoa; phylum Chordata; class Mammalia; order Chiroptera; family Phyllostomidae; genus Micronycteris; species Micronycteris hirsuta. The sequence goes on along the minus strand of PVJI01000718.1, from coordinate 87,875 downwards.
TGACAGTCAGCACTGGGGCGTATCATATTAGTTACCTTTACACAGATTAAAGGCTACCTACACACCTAACCTGTGGGATCTTTGACTGCAGACCAGTGCCAATGCTCCCCATCGGGTCTGACAGTCCAGTACTCAGTAGCCACTCAACTAATTTGTTAGTTTCGTATCGTATTCTAGACAGAACTACACGAATTAGGAACTAATGAAACTCAGAGCAAGATAAAAACATGACATTTCATAAAATTCTACTGGTTAAGTGTGTACCAATTAAAGTAATAAGAAGTACCTACAATTATCTATGTCTTACAATTCAAGTGAGAAATAATATCTTTCAGTTTATGCTCTATACAGCTATAGCTTTACAATCTTTTACTACAAAATTGTAACACATTACCTGGACAATTGAAAATTTGTTAGTTATAAGGCCAGGCCACATTAAACTCAGTGCTAAACAATTGCCACATGAAGTATTCCTGGAGCTCTAACTTAACTGAACTTACTTTGGAATCAGGTGTATGTGTCAGATGGCGGAGGGACAGAAAGTGTGCATCAAGACCAAGGGGGAGCAGGAGAGGCAGGAAGAGGGGAGGCATGCATATCAGGCTCACCTGTGCCCGTCCCAGCAGGGGCTCCACTTCTTTGTTATGCTCGATGGCGGTTTCAAAAGACTGAAGGAAATTGGATACGACAGGATCTACCACTTTTTTGTTGGTCTTGTATTTCTCATGAATTATCTTCAGTAATCCACATTTCTTTACAGTACCTATAAGAATTTATTTACCAAGGTTCAATACATTAGGTTCTGGGTAAGGCTGCCCTGAGGTTGCAGCCCGGTTAATGAAGTCACTGAAATTGCTACAGCAATGAAAGATGAGAGATGCATTTCCTAACAGTGCGTTAGTTAGTAGGCTCTAAAGCCTAATTTTTAAGAAAAGAATCCACTCAGACAAACTGCATAGAATTAATAAGCTAAGCAGAAAAGAATTCATGGGAAGGGTCATTGCTAAGCCTTTCCTGCATTTTACTCACCATTAAAAGCACCACAGTGATGGCAGATGTTTTTCTTTCGGCATTTATCAGAGATTTTCTTCTTCAGTCCTCGCTTTTGGAGGTAGGTGAGGCCAGGCCTCTTCAGATAATCTAGAAACTGCTTCTTCTCCTCCTGGGACAGCATGATATGGCAGCAGGTTTTGCAGATCATCTTTTGAAAATTAAACAAAACAGATAAAAGGACAAGAGGATAAAAAGTCTCATCTTTTTAAAATGGCATCCCCACTCCTTGCCCAGGACATGTAACTGAGTGACCACTTGCACGGATCTACATGAAGATATGTATAGAGAGGCAGGCCATGTTCATGAGAATGGTAGCTACAGTCATAGCTGGCTGGTAGGATTTTTAAGTTTGTTTGTTTTTTAATGCTGTGCTGTTCTGTACTGAATTATTATTTTATAATATGTATCTACCACCTACTAAAGGAAATTCAAGGAATAAAGAATCCTTAAGACATTTAATTTGCTTAAGATAAAACATTATGTGTTTAGTCTAAAAATTTTCCCTAGGTGTGTCTCCTACCACTCCTAATTCCTAAGCTCATTGCAATGTCCCTAACTGATAACTCCCAAGTTCATGCCTGGGATATGAACATGTAAACGCTTACCTGTAAGATGCCTATGACTGCTCTGAAGTACCCCACGTGAAAACATGGCAGTTCCAAGTCAATGTATCCGTAGTGGCCCAGACAGTCAGCCAAGTTTTTACCACAGGTTTCACAAGGACGGTCCTTCTCACTGGTACCCTTTGATAAAAGCACACCCAAAAATCAATGAAGACTACTGGACAGCAAAGTGGGGACCAGTACACACAGGTGGCCAGGTGACTCAGAATCAGAATCACCTGGGAAGCTAAAGTATACTTCCGTGTAACTGACCGAATGCTGGAGGTGAAGTCCCTGCGATGTGCAGGGGAATAGGGTGGATGGAAAGAAGTTCTTGTTTCTACCAATCTGGTAAGTCACCAGTTTTATCAGCAAGTCAAAACAACATGTGGAACCGGGAAGTGGTAGGGGTCTTACCATCCTGTGGTCAAGAACCCCATATAGCAAGGGGGCATGGTTGTTGTCCTGGCTGTACAGGTTCTTACTCACAACCTGGATGTGTGCCTGCTGGCGCATCTCCTCAGGTGACTTCATTCCAAAACAGATGTGGCTTCTGGAATGAAAGGAAACAAGGGAGCAATCATATCAAAACCATTTACCCAACATGGCCATTACATATGTGACCCACCATAGCCAACCATATCCTTCTAACTCTTCACGGGCGCTGCTCCCCCACTACCGCGTAATCAAACCTCTCCCACTTTTCCTTGGGGAGCGCCCCTTCACCTGCTGGAATCATTCCCGCTCTATCAACTGAAATGGTGCTCGCCAAGGTCACCAAGTCCATCTGCTTGTTGCTAAATCTAATAAGAATATTTTCGTTTTACCTAGCTGTAGCATTAGCAGGCAATGCCTCCCTCTCCCCTCGTCTTGAAATACTGTCTTCTCATGGCTTTGGTGACACCATATACTCTTGAGTTTTCTTCCCTTCTCTGGCTGTTACTTTTGTGGTCTCTTCTTCTACTGCCATCCCTTAAATATTGGCATCTCTCCGTACCTAGGATTATAGGCCTCATCCTCTTTTCATACTCCACATTTCTACTGACTAATGGTATCACTCGAGTAAATGCTGATGTCAGTTTATCTCTATCTGTAGGCCAACTACTACTTCTATTCAGCTGGGGACCATACAGACACCTTTTCTGGGCACCTTCGTTTGGATATCCCACAGGCAGCTCTAAAACAGGACCCAGTACTTTGTCTCCCAAATCTGTTGCTGCATTCATTTTCCTCCCAAACTGGGGATTTAGCGTGCCAGGCACCATTCTGAGCGGTTGAGAATACAGACTAGATAAGACAGACAAGGTCCCTGCCAACATGGAGCTCACAGTTCAGGGTGGGCAAGAGCGATAATAAACTGATACACAAAAGTGAACAAATACAGAGAATTAAAATGATGTGAAGGGTTAGAGAGTCTGAGGAGCCTACTTATGTTATGTGGTCAGAAAGCCTCTCTGTAAAATTGACTTCTAAGCCGAATTTTGAATAAGAAGGGATGAGCAATAACATGATGCACTGGTTGGACATTTGAAATAGAGTGTAAATAGAGCAAGGGTCCTAGGACTGGAACAAGCTTGGCATTTTCAAGACACCAAATGAAGGCAGTATACTACAGCACAGAAGCCTGATCGTACAGGACGAAGTTAGGGAGGTGTGCCGGGACCAGGTTCCACAGGGCTTGGGGGACTATGGCAGGGACTTTAAATGTTAGTGCGATGGAAACCTTCTAAATGATTTTAAACTAAAATGTCAGGGATGTAATTTGCATTTTAACAGGGTCTCTTGGGTTGCTTTGTGAGAACAGATTACATCTGAACACAGGAAGGGGTCGGAGAGGCTGTGTGTGGCCAGGGCATTTGGAGAGACAGCCTAGTAAGGCACACGTTCCCCATTCTAGTTAATGGCAACCATCCACACGACTGCCCAAGCAAGAAATTCTGTGTGTCAATTGTATTTCTCCTTACCAATTTTACACCCTATATCCCTTTCGAATCCACTTCTCTCCAATGACTCTACTGCTCCAGTGCAGACCACCATCATCCCGTGCCTGGATCCCTACAGCGGCTTCCAAGGTCTCCCTCTTATTCTCTCTCTCTTGAATCATTCAAAAGACCTTTTAGAAGAACTCTTATCAAGCCACTGCCCTGCTTTATTAAAACCCTTCAAAGGCCCTGTACTGCCCGCAAGATGACTCTGGAACACAGTTTAAAATCTGCTTCCGTCTCATCATCCACCCTTTCTTCCTCCAGTACGCTTCATGAACAAGGCTATTTAGTCTGTTTTCTTCCGCCTGAACCTCTCTCCCATTTGGTGCTCTCAGAGGCCCCTATACCTGTCCCTGTCCTTGCACTTGTCATAACCACTGTTGACTTGTCTACCTTCTGCAACTAGACTAGGCAGTAAAGTCCTAATTCCAGTTGTACGTCTAAGGCCTATCACTGGGCCGAGCACACAGTACCTTCCTCAATAAATATGTGCTGCCAGGACTAGTGATTTTCATTTTTCTACAGGGCTCTAAGGAGAGCGGTGGTCTAATGAATAAGCTCTGAAGGAAAAGGCCCACAATGGTAGCCTTACTTCTGAGACTGCTATCCATCGCCGGTGGTACAGTCCTCTACCTGACAAGTCTATCCTTTTGATCAGCAATACTGCCTCCCAGTCATGTGCTCTATAGCAAAACCAGGATTAGACAGTCCCTGCCCTAGAATGCTGCTCACGCTGCAGTGGCGAAAGATTTGTGTAAAGAAAGGGTTTATCGTTTGACCTCGGGAGAACTCGAGCTTCGGCCCAGGGTGTACCCATCCCCAAGGCTCACGGCACACCCTGCCCAAGCCCAGTGACCACCCCTAGCCGCAGTCCCCTAGATGCTGAAATGCTCTCTGCCTGATCAATATTCTTTGACTACTCTGGTAGTTCTGATCTCTGCCCACACCTTTGGCTGATTCCCGGCCCGCTTCTTCCAATTGGCCCTCACCTCAAACCCTTAGAAACTGGGACCCCTGACCTCAGCAGACCTCTTGCCCCTCATTTCTCCGCCCTTTGGCCAGTGTTGCTCCATCTTACATTTTCTTGGCCACATCCGTCTCCCGGAACTGCTCCTTCACCATGGTGGCAGCGGCCGGAGTACGTCCTCGAGACTCCGGGAGTTGCGTTAGTAAAAGACGATCCCTACACCTCCGGGGAGTGCTTCTCGACTCGTTACTGACCCAGCCACAGCAGCCTCTCGGCCACCGTAAAACGCCCCACGCGGCCACTTCCGCTTCCGCTACACGCCGGCGCGTCAGTCAAGAGAGGCTCCGGACACGCCGATTTTTTAGTTCTATCTTTGCTGCCATCTTGCGGCAGTTCTTTGAAACTGCAGCAGATTTTGTATTTTCAAAATCCCATTTCAGCCCCATTTCTCCAGGTCATCTGACACCTGCGGAGAAACTACAACCCATTGCCTCAAGACTTTTTAGACAACCGGAAAGCCAAAGATTGCTAAAATGAAAAATAGTCATCAACATTAATCCCATCTTAATTAAAGCCTCTAATTGTTTAAAGAGAGTTGGAGGCTAAAATGAATCCTTCCAAAGAATAGAGAGCACCATCTGGACGACCAACAAAAGAAATAAACAGGGCAGAAAACACGGCCTTATATGCTCCTCCAGTTCACAAAATTATTTTGAAAAAGAAAACAATTAAATCCATATTCTTGATTACAAAAACAGAAGGTGAAAATGTCAGTTCAGAGTGAAAAGTGAACCATGACGAGCTAGGGAAACAAGATGAGGGGAGAATGGAAGGGAAGGTCATTTATGTATTGAAATAAATTGCTTGCTTACACTCTGTGACAACCTGTTAAAGGTGATCCTAATGAGACTAGCAAGGAAACCGCACCACCATAGGACTCAGCCCTACAGAACCGAAGATTTCTTTACTATTTGTGAAGAACTCCAAACAGAACCCAAGAAAGTGGATCAATAACTTTTGAATTTTATAAAAGGATATCATCTAATTTTCAGACTCAGTGAATTCCCACTAGTAAAAACAATAATGTCACACACAAAAAGCAAAGCAAATCAGATTTTCCTAACCTATTTCAGCAGTTAATCACTTATTGTATCTTTGGAGTAATGTTGACAATTCTTTAACAAGACTTGATGAATGACTAGAAGTTGAGAGCAAAGGTTCTTGAACTACCAAGTTCTGTGAGTTTGGTAAAGTTATTTAACCTTACTGTGTCTTAGCTACTTACTCATCTATAAAAGGGTTGCCTAAGAGGTTGCTCTATTTCTTAGAGCTGGGAGGGTTAAATGGCATAATGAAGGTAAAAATAATTAGAATGTAACATGCACATAGCAATCACTCAGTGAATATTAACTATTACTATTCTGAAGCACATAGAAAAGCTACTCTCAAACTTGCATCCTGGTGTCCTGGTCCACACTAACCTTTGGGAAGTTCTTTCCTAACATTGTCTTTGAACATGAACACTTTTATTCTTTATGTTTCTTTCACTTTGAACAACTAAATTTCTGGATCAAGCAAGTACTGATTAAAAGTTCAATGTTTGTAAGAACTAAGATTTGCACAAAAAGATAAAGAACTATTCATCTTTAGTCAGAAAAGTCATCAGAGAATCTCAGAAAAATGCTAATTGGCAATAAATCAAAATAGTTCGTGCACTTGAAATAGCAAAGGTTTTGACTCAGAGTTTCTTTAGCTGTCAAATGAGGCTGATGAATAGGGACTCCTACCATGTGTTCCATCTTTACCAATTTCTAACTAGCTGGAGGTAATTTTTTCTTTTTATTTAATATTTTTAAACCTCATTTTTCAATTACAGTTGACATTCAATATTTTATATTTGTTTCAAGTGTGTAGCATAGTGGTTAACAATTATATAATTCATAAAGTGGTCCCCAGCTGAACTTTACATTCCTGTGACGATTTTGTAACCAATTTGTACTTCTTAATCCCTTCACCTTTTTTACCCATCATCCCAACATCTCCCCTTCTGGTAACCACCACTCGGCTCTCTGTGTCTGAGTCTCTTTCAAATTGGTCTACTTGTTTATTTTGTTCTTTAGATTTCACGTATAAGTGAAACCATTCAGTGTTTGGCGGGAATTAAGTCATAACTCAGTGTACACAAACTTTAAGTACAGAACTTTAAGTTTCTGTACACGGAATTATAGTTCAATTCAATATGTTCGATAACGTATTGAATTGAACTAAAATTGAACAAGTGCTCCTGTAACCTAGTCAGCTGTTAACTGTTCCGTCTCCGGATTGGCCAGTCCAGAATTCCGGGGCGTGGCCAAAGTGGGTGAGGCGGGGCTTTAGGCATTTTCAATACGGCATTGGCAAGGTCCGCCTCGCGGTCTGGCCACGCCCCACGCCGGCTCCGCTTGGGGTCCTTCCAGATGCGTTGATATGATTGGCCGGAGGAAGGCGGCTCTCTTTTCCTCCCTTGCTGCTTGAAGATCGGCAGCCATCATGGTGAGTCTCCCAGACCTGTGCGGTCATCCGCTGCATATCTGAGCCATCTGTGGTCCCCCGCTTTCCCCGTCTGTGCTACTGCCGCCCGAGGTCTGGTTGCTCTTCCCTGGCGGCGTCTGACGGAGGCCGGTTGCCGAGGGCCCGGTGCTGCCGGCTTGGCTCTCCAGGCTGCGCTGCCTGTCCGGCATGCCGGGCGTCAGAACTGAGAGCCCCGGGAGAGAGGGAACGGCTGCTGAATTTGTTGGCTTCGTAGAGCTTAGAGGATTGGTTGGGGTGGGGTGAAAGACGTAGCGCCTGCAGTCGCAATTTGGGATGGGTAGTTTGCTGGTGACGGCAGCCCTGGAAGTGAAGAGGTGCGGCCATACCCCGGGCGAGTTCCGGCGAATGCAGCCGTTGCCCTGTGTAAGCCAGAATGTTGTCAGCTGTTTGGATGTTTTTGTTACACGTTGGGGAAACTGATGCCCTAGAAAAAGAATCCGTTATCCTTAAGTTGTGACTACCGAGGCCGGCCATTCGAACCGTTCAGCACCAGTTTTTCAGTCCGCTTCACTTGCGAGCCATTTTTTCCTGACTCCTTACGTTTGTAATTACGTACTGTTGAAGTGGACAAACTATTTGGTGGGCTTTTTCAAACAAATTGAAATCTAGCAATTAGTCCTTGGTATGTGAAGCCTCTCCATCTTTTTGGTAAAATTTTCTTTTAGTGTGAACATGGCTCTATACCGACGTCCCTTGATAGTCACTGTGGGAAGGAGCTGTTGGGCCATTCCGAAGGGAGTCCCGTTTTATGGGCTGTAGAGTTGGTCATTCAGGAGGGGCAGTTTACATGCAGGTCAGTGCAGTGTGTTGTCAGATCAGTGCAGGATGCTGTAAGCGCGGCACTGTGACTCTACGGGCTTGTATTACTCCAGAGAGACTGTTCTTAACGGGGGTGGGGGGTGGGGGTGATTGCTCCAAAGGGGACAATGAAAGTCTGGAAACACTTGCTTACAACTGGAAAGTGGGGTTACTACTGGCGTCCAGTGATTAAAGGCGAAGGTTGCAACTAAACATCTTAAAAGGCTTAGGACAAGTCTCTGGACCAAAATACCAATAGTGCGAGGTTGACATACCATGCTCCAGGGTGATTCCCATTAGAAAGTGAAATGACGTGAATAGATTCACACAAAGCTGTTGACTGCATTTTCTTGGTACTTAGTTTGTGTGTGTGAGGTGTGCCCTGGGAGTTAGGCATTGTAAGTGGATTACGAGGAGATGGAAATTTGTGCCTTTTTTCTTTGTATTGAAGCTTTGCTGCTGTGTGGCCCCTGCAGCTGAGTAATTCCATTTTAAATATTATTTAATTTTTGGTAATTATGCACATGTGGTTAGTGGCTACTGATTTGAACAGTGCAGTTCTAGGACTTGGGAAATCACAGCAAGACCAAGGTTGAGTAGTTTCATTAACTAGTATGTTATGTTTTCAGAACGACACAGTGACTATCCGGACCAGGAAGTTCATGACCAACAGACTACTTCAGCGGAAACAAATGGTAAAGAAGGGGCACATCAAAGTTTGCTTACTTGTTCTTCACTTTGTGTGTGTGTTTTCATTGCCTTTTTTTTAGAGGGAGAGAGAAAGGGAAACATTGATGGGATTGGCTACTGTCTCACACAGGCCCCAGTGGGGTTCAGCCCACACCCTGGGTATGTTCCCTCATCTGGAATTGAACCCACGACTTTTGGGTCTACTGGACAAGGCTCCAACCAACTGAGGCACACTGGCCCAGGCAGTCATACTTCACCTTTAAAGATGTATTTCATATTAATAAATACCAAACTTGATACTTCCTTTTAGGTCATTGATGTCCTTCACCCTGGCAAGGCAACAGTACCGAAGACAGAAATTCGGGAAAAACTAGCCAAAATGTATAAGACCACACCAGATGTCATCTTTGTGTTTGGATTCAGAACCCATTTTGGTGGTGGCAAGACAACTGGCTTTGGCATGATTTATGATTCCTTGGATTATGCAAAGAAAAATGAACCCAAACACAGACTCGCAAGAGTACGTATCCTTATTTTGTTCAAGAGCTACTGAAGACATTTTTCAGTGGCATTGTATTGGGGAGGGACCTAAGGGATAAGGAGGAAAGGTTCTTTGATACAGGAACCGGGAGAGGTGGGGTCTGCAGCTTTTGAGCTGGGTCTAGAAGGGCAGATAAAAAGTAGTATTGCAGGAGATAAGAACTGGAAGTAGGGGTGAGTTTGGAAAGGTAGGGATGAGTTGGCACCATATAAAGTATTGGACTTAACTCCCATAGGTAGCCAGAGACCACAAAGGTTTTTTTGATAATTTTCTGAATGCCAGGCACTAGAGTAAACTAGAGTAAGCTCCGCAGTAGTGGGCTGGGCAAGCTTCTGAGCTTACATTCTGGACAGTAAACTAAACTAGCCAGTGGACTGTTACTTATATCTGTCACTTTAACCCTTTCCCTCCCTGCTTTTAGATAAATTTTCCTGTGGAAGAGCTGTGAGGGAAGTTGCCGTGGCGTGGTAGACAGACACTGCACTCTTTAATTGGGTGGTCTGGGAGGTGTTGAGGCGGCATTGAAGCTGAGATCCTTGTAGAGATGACGAAGCAGTCTTAACAGGCAGCAGGAACAGTGAGTGCAGACGTGGATAGAGTGAAGATGAGTAGTTGGTGGGAGCCATCTGTCTGTGAAGGGTGGGCAGAGCACTTGGTAAAGGCTCCTCTGTCAGCTGAGAGTAGTAAATCTAGAGATGCAGTGAGACCCTTGGTTAAGAAGGGACCATTGGAGAGAAGTCAAAATGCGGTAACCTTGGGAGCTGTAGGTTCAAGGATGGCCAGTAATAGCTCAGTCCCCCGAAATTACCAGGTAGGGAGTGTTGAGTGAACATTTGTTTCTTGTGCTGTTGTACACAGTTCCTTAATTTAATGACCCTTTCTGTTCAAGTACTAAATGTACTTGAAAAGCTTCAGTATGGGGAGCTTCATTTATTGAGCTCCAGGCTGGTCTGTTTCCTTACCAGATTAGTAGGTAATGTTTTGCAAGTCACCTGTATATATTCCTTTTTCCTTCAGCATGGCCTATATGAGAAGAAGAAGACCTCAAGAAAACAGAGAAAGGAACGCAAGAATAGAATGAAGAAAGTCAGGGGGACTGCAAAGGCCAGTGTTGGTGCAGGCAAAAAGGTATGGTTCATCAGGGAAATTACAGAAATGTCAACTGCAGGTCTTTATTTTCTAGAAAAGAGGGGCTTTATTTTTTTAATAACTTTTCTTAATGTTTCTTCCCTTCTACTACTTCTGGATCACAGAAGGTAATGTATTTTGAGAAGCTACATAATTTAGTATCTTAACACCACCTCAGTAGAGTAGCTTCTTCCACAGTAGCTTTGCTACAGCTCACAGATTAGCACAATATGGGGGCCACATCGGTTCACTGATCATCTTGGTAGGTGCCTTGCAAGCCCAATCAGGGTTTTCATTTTACTGCTAATTGGCATAGACTTAACTGTGGGAGCAGATCTAGTTTTCTGAAAGTAATTTTAGAATGGACAACTGGTTTAAGAAAGAGTTGAATCAATGTGGCCCATGTTTTCCTGGCGTGCTGGAGAGGCAGTTGAAATCTCAATTGTCTACCTCTCCTGTTAGCCAAGACTTAAGTGATTTTAATGATAGCAGCTTTTTACCAGCTTTGCCTAGCTAATTGTAAACAGTTGAATTAAGTGTTGGGTTGTTAAATTAACAAATAATCAAGTGTTCTGTGAACTTTTTTTTTTTTTTTTGCCTTTTCCCTCTACTTTCTTGGATTTCTTGTTCATCAGAAATGAAGTGTCTGGCAGGTACTGAGATTCTGAGCACGGTGTGGGGATGCATCACCTTCACTGAGTTTGCTTTGATGCTTTGCATGTTGGCTTTTGAACTACAGTTTTATAGTATCATTTATTATAACACCACTATTGTGTTTTAAAATGGCATATTGTGAACAAAGGAGAAAAACTTTTAATCACACTTATTTTGGAAACTCAAAAATGCATGTTAGATGGTAAAGTGACCCAGTGGAGAAAGGTGGATATCCTGCTAAGTAGGCCTTTTAACTTGTACTTGGGAAGCTGTGTCCCAGAAGATTACATAATCAGGAAGTGGATTTAGTTAACACAGGGCTTGGGAAGGGTCCTCTCACCCAGTTATGAGCAGTCTTCCTTGGGAGCTGGAGATTGCTCCACCCTCGGGCAGCTCGATAATAAACTGGTCCAGGAAATATGGCAAAGCCACCGTCCTGGGATCATCCACTCGGCTGCCTTTTACCCTATCCTTTACCATTCCATTGGTTTTTACTGATCTTCAGCTTTTCATCTAATGTCTGTCTTTAATTGAAAAATTTCCAGTACAATTGTATATTCACATCAAAGCTGTTGATAAATACGTTTTTCCCGCAAGTATATAATGTGGGCTGAGCCTGGGTTGGGGATAGTCGGGTTTTGAAACTGGTGGTCACTGACCCTGTGTGCTTTATGATTCCCTGCCAGGCCGGGCAGTAAACCTGTTCTGCCTGCCCAGAGCTCAAATCACATTGAGTTCTCAGTGCTGTGAAATTAATAGTAACAAACTGCCCAAGGAGCTGCTTGCTCCTTAGAGGCACTCCCTGTTTGTGAGGCTTATACCTATTTACAGAAGTTCTGGAGGTTGCAGAAAAGATTCAGTCAATGTATGCCTTCTGATCTATAGCTGAAGGATATGTAACATATTCTTCATTCAGCCTGAGTCTCAACGTGTTACTGCTCAGTGGTGACAGGTACAGAGAGGCGACCTCAGGAGACCTGAGCCATCACTGTTCCTACTTAAAGTTGCACTGGTGCATTTCACTAGCACTGCTCTGAAAAGTCAACTGCAAAATGAATGCATAGATGAGCTCATTTATTTTTTGGCTTAAAAAAGGCAGGCATATTAGTGTTCCTTTCATTTCAGTTTTGTTTCGATGTTGGAATTGGTATTTGCTTCTACCTTTTGGGTGCAATAAGAGTTATTTAAAATTAAGGAATAAATAATCTCATGTTTGAAGAGCAGTTAAAACATTTTTAATTTAGCTAAATTCTCTTTTAATACTAATTTGCACTACTTTTGTTGGCTGTGAATGGTGGCTTTTAAAGTATTGAACTGAGATGAGTTTGAAAAGACTTGTTTGACCATTTAGAGCTTTCATATTGTGGTTAAATTAGACTTTGGCCTGGGATGATTACCAAGTGTGTCAGTGGTGCGAGTGTGCTCACCACAGTGTTGCTGGGCAGAGCGGGGGCCCAGGGCTAGGTATGCCTACTTCATCCAGCGGTGGGCCGGGCTGCCTGGGTTTCCATTACCACTGCACTGACCTTTCTTTGTGAACTCATCCTGCCGGCCACCTTGTTTGCATACGAACCATAGTAACCAGGCAAGGTATTCTCAAAATTCGGAGTGATAAAATCAATGAGTGTGTCCAGAGTGTTCTTTATACCGTTGCAAAGAACAAAATGATCATCTTTAAGGTACCTGATTGCATGCACTTAAATGCAAGTTATTCTGGAGTTTAAAAAAGGACTGTTAATGAATGTTTTTTTCCCTCTTCCCTTCTCCTTTCCCTGCCACTGATTCAGTGAGCTGGAGATTGGTCAACAGGTATAATTCAAGCTTTTCATTTAGATCACTAGACTTTGTTTACTGACTCAGTAATTTAGAAGTAGAGCATGTGAAATAGATTAAGAAAGTAGATTTACAAATGCTCTCAAGAGTTGTAGCCTATTAAATGCTATAATAGTGACATGATTTTGTTTTTAAAATTTAGTAATATTTAACTCACTTTTTTGTTCTGTTCCTAACCCGAATGCTTTATTTGTTGATGCTTACATTGTGTTACAGTCACACAAACCTAACATAGTTCTAGGTTACTAATATTTGTTCTGCACGGGTGTCGTTAATTGTGGAGTTTGTTAAAGACTTTGACCTCTAACTTTGAAAGTTCAGTTCCTCAGTTGCTAACTGTTTTTTTTTTTTTCTTTGATTCACAGAAGGAGTAAAGATTCTTCAGTGACTATCTGTGGTGATTATGCAGATTTTTCATGAGAAGATTAATAAACTAAGGATTTTTATGTGTCTGGTTCTTTGAGATATATTTGGTGTACTGGGAGTGTAATTAGTCCGCTGTCTTAGCAGGCTTAGCTTGCTGTCCAAGTTCACCTGTTCCATTAAGCACTCACTGGAAACGTGGGTGTGATGGGGTGGTGTTTATCCTTCCGTTTCATGACACAGAGATGTCAGGTGTAGAGTCGGGACAACATGGGAGCATATAGAGCCAGCTGGAGTGCTCATGTTAATATTAGTCATCAGTGCAGTTTGTCTCCGAAAGAGATACTTAAAATTCCATTTTGGTCTTTGTAGAGCCCCACTTTGTTCTTGTTACTGAAAGATGATTTTCTGGCCTCAAAAACCCAAAATCGTAGGTCACATTTTCGTTTGTCCTGAAAGGGATCTATCACAATTGGTATTTGCGAGTTGTAGGTTTACGTTTGGGATTTGAAAGAGGCGCTCGTGTAATGGAGATTTGGATGTAGTGTGTAACTGCTTGTTAAATCTGATGATGATTGCTGCTTATGAAACAGAGGGTTACCTAGTGCTGCTTTTCTTTTCCCCCAGGATGCTGATTTCTCATGGCTTTTGCAGGCACCAGGATTGTGGTCCTGAACTTTGAGTTTTTGGTTAGTTGTGTGGGTCGAGGTGCCTTTTGAGAGGATAGAAAATGAGTGGGTGTGAGGGGAGAAGGGTGGTTAGTGGCTTAGGGTTTGAGATGCCGTTTTATTTTTTCCTAACATTGATGCTTGACAGGCTTGCACTTTGGGTGGTTCTGTTTGGGGGTCAAGTTTACAAATGCTGTTGGGACCCATTGCAGTGGATGAAACGGTCCAGAGAAACCTTAGGAAGTAGTACAGGATTTGAAAGACCTGGTTGGTTGGGTACAAAGGGGATCCAGGAATAAAGGAGGAATCATGAGGAGGCATATTGAGTGTTCAGGAGGGAATGGGGAGACGCCTTCACTGAAGATGGAGCTAGACCGGAGGCTAGGGTGTGAACAGGTAAGTGAGGGGCCAGGGTGTGGGCCTGGGCTTGGGCTGGGGCAGGGTATAGTTGCTCTCCTTGTGTTCAGACTGCATACCTAGGTTTGTGGGGCCCGTGGCCTGTTGGGTTCCCTTGCTAGGACCAGGAAGTAGCAGAGGGGTAGTAGGGAGAGTGGAAGAGTGGGGGCTGTGAATCCGTAAGCTTCAGTTTTCATCCAAATAGGAGGGGGATTTGAGGTGAGTGGCGTTTTTAAAGGAGCAGTACATGGAGGGTCGGGTCATTCATGCCTGATGGCAAATGTTGCAATAAGGGGTGGAGTTTCCTGTGACTGAGCTAGGGTTTGAGAGCTGAGGACTGGTGTGCAGCATGCAGGGGCAAGACTGGGAAGATGTTGGGAGAGGTTATATTTGGGCTGACTGGGTAGGCAAGAGGTGAAGCTGGAAGTAGGGGTGGGAGGGGTGTGGTCTCAGGAGTAGGTGGTTACAAAGGAGCAGGTCTAATGGAAGTGATAAAAACTGAAGGTTAAGGGGTGGTTTTCACAGTTGAGTACTAAGGACTGATAAGACAGCTGCAGGGAGCCTGAAAAGAGGTAAAGGTCATCAAATCTAAGATGTAGGAAGAAAAAAATTTTATTTTTTGAAAGTTGTAAATTCTGATACCGGGTAATCGTACAATGACCTGTTTAGCTGCTGTCAAAAAAAAGAAGAGCCCTGGCTGGTGTAGCTCAGTGGATTGAACGCAGGCTGGGAACCAGAAGGTCCTGGTTCAATTCCCAGTGAGGGCACGTGCCTGGGTTGCAGGCCAGGTCCCCAGTGAGGGCCATGTGAGAGGCAACCATACATTGCTTTTTCTCTCCCTCTCTGCCTCCCTTCCCCTCTCTCTAAAAAAAAAATAAAATCTAAATAAATAAATAAATAAAATCTTAAAAAAAAAAGAAAAAGTAGTCCAAGCTGGCTTGGCTCAATGGGTTGGGCATCGACCTGCAAAGCTAAATCTTCCTGGTTCAATTCTTGGTCAGGGCACATGCCTGGGTGGCAGGCCAGGCCTTTTGGGGTTGTGTGAGAGACAAGGGATGATTTTCTCTTTCTCCTTCCTTTCTACTGTCAGAGTAAATCTTAAAAAATGTCTCAAGATGTAGAGTTTGTGTGGTTGGTTTTGGGGGGGAGGTGGGTGATGTGCTCCAAGAGGGCAGTCTGTATCCTTAACTCTGGCAGGGCCTGCTTTTCTGGGGAGCTGCTTGGGCTGGGATATCGTGGAAGTCACAAACTGGCAGTCTTCGTCTGTAGGCTTTGTTGGACAGGCAGAGCATTTTGAAACAAATTTTATGTGAAGGTCCAGATTTTTAGCCTCTTTAAATACCAGAGGAAGCAACAGCTCACCTACCTTCCTGCATGATGACCCTTGGTAAGGTTTAGAGGTCTGGCTGGGAGCGCCAGGATAGGTGTTAACAGCTAGCCTGCACCCTCACCTACCTGCTTGCTGGTCCCGCGTTCCTTCTGCGTACTCCTTTCTGCTAGTCCAGCTGAGTAAGTCATCTGGGCCCCTGCTCAGGTTAACTTCTCTTTAAATTTGGCCTTCTAAGGGTATTTTGCTGTGCTGACCCAACTCAAGACTATTTTGATGTTCATGATGATGCATCTTTGAGAACAGTTTGGAAACAAGTGCTAAGAAACTGACAGGAAGCGCAGGGACTTGCAGGAATTATCTAAATTGTGGACAATTGTGCTATTGAACTTCTGGGTTCTTGGAGATTCAGCACTTTGTTGGCCCTGACAGTAATCACACCACAGTGCTGCTGTCAACAGGCTTTGAAAGAGCCTCCATAAACATGCAGGTTTGACTTTACTAATGAGCCAACAGGGAGAGCACATCCACTCCCACAACTTGGTACTAGTGGGGGCTGACTTTCTGAGAGGTGGCAAGGATCTTTGGAGAGTGGCGAGAAGCTCGAGGTGGTTCTGAAAAGGGCAGTTTTAAGCAGCCTAGAGAATACTGGGGTGCTTTACAGCTTGCCTTAGAACTACACTCCTGAATTTTGTAGCTTCATGTGCCCAGGCAGCTTTTAGTAATGCTCTGCTCTTTTCCTTGGCAGTTGGATTATTTCAGGCTCTCCTTAAAAACACTTTAAATATATCACTCTAATCTGTGTAGTAACCCTGAGTCAGGTCCTAACTGGACCCGTGTTGGAGAGGGGTTAGAGCAGTTAAATAACCCAACTAAGTGATGGGGCTGAGATTGGGACAGTTTGTAAGTCTTTGTTACGCATTTTTATTCATGCACTCAAATATTGAGTAACTTTTCTGCAGGACATAAAATGTGTAAGACTCATGATTTGTATATCTACTATGTTCTCAGCAAGGTGTCTGTTGCCAGGGAATTATTGAACAAGTTACTAGATGGCAAGTAGAATCCCTCATTTACCTAGCTGTGTGTTCCTGCTCTGGGAGCTGGGTCAAGAAGCAGTCCCTCCCCTTAAAGCTCAGAGTGGGTTTAGCAACTTAACCAGTCTCATGGCCTGGCTTCTGCTTACCATGAAGGAACAGTAGGGACCCAGAGAGGGGTTGGGTATTGGCTGGGTTTTGAGAGAACAGCTGAGGCAAGACACATGATTGAGTCTGGACACACAGGAACAGGGGGCTCACTCGGGGCCATGAAAGATGCAGAGGAACACGGGAGTGGGAAGAGCAAGCAGCTGTGGTAAGGTGTGATACAGTCGTTCTCTTGGGGAAGGGGATCAGATTGGGGAGGGTAGGAGCAGAGTGGGCAAGTAGGCATTGTCTTCGTTACCAGTGAGCTGGAAGGTCCCGTGGTGACTGGTGGCTACCAGCAGTTTTTCACAATGCATTTCTGGTAGGAGAAATTCCATTTCAGAAACAAACTTGAGGGTGGTTGCAAGAGTACAGAGGTATCACTCGATTCATTTATGCTGATAAAGCAGAGAGGCTTTCCCGAGTTCTAGAGGTCTGTGGTGTGGGTCTGAGTGAACCAACTTAAATACTTCATCGGTCCTTCCATACCCTCTCACCCATAAACTTAAGTATGCTAGACTGTGGAAGTGAGCTGAGCTGCACCGCGCCCCTACCCCCCGCCCTGCGCCCCAAATAACAAACTGGTCTGGTTAGGAGTTAGAGTGAGGTTCTGGTGGGAAATGAGATTGGGAACAGGTCAGGGAGGACCTTGTATGCCAGGCTAAGGATTTCTCTTCAATATTGGTTGAATGAATATGGTGGAAAATTAGATGTTCAGCAGTGGATTGAATATTCTTGACACGTGCTGAGTTCCTCTGCCTGGCAGATACTTAGCCTGTTGGACTGTTCATCGTGTATGTAGGAGAGAGAATTTGTGCAGGTTGGTAGGGATTGATGAGATGGCATTCAAGCAGTTTAGCTTGGGGAAGGACTAGACTGGAATCTGGAGACCTACTTTCTGATCACCCATCCTTCAAGCAGCTGGACCATGGAATGGCAAGGGACTTCCCTTTTCTGGGCCTCCATTTCCCTGTCCAGATGAGGTATACGGGCTAGATAAGTGGTTTCCAAGCCTGGCATGTGGGGGCTTGTTCAAAATACAAATGCCCAAGGGTTCTGGTCCCAGTTTCCATACTTAGTAGTTCGTGGCACCCAGTATCTGAACTTTTAACAACTTCCAGGTGATGCTGCTGGTCGGCTAGGCTAGGGAAACTGAACTAAAGAGTTTCTTAAGTCCTTTCTGTCTCTGAGAATTGTGTGTCTTTGAGTAGAACATGGTTTCTGTCCTCAAGAAACTGGCATATGAACAGCGATACTACTATTACTTCTGCTAATAAAATAGTTAATGACAGCAGAGTCCTGGCTGGTGTAGTTCAGTGGACTGAGCACCTGACTGCAATCCAAAGGATTGCCGGTTCGATTCCCAGTCAGGGCATATGCCTGGGTTGCGGGCCTCATCCCTAGTAGGGGACATGCAAGAGGCAGCCAAATCTTGATGCTTCTCTCCCTCTCTTTCTCCTTCCCTTCTCCTCTCTCTAAAAATAAATAAATAAAATCTTTAAAAAAATAGTTAATGACAGCAGAATAGTTTTCTATTTGCCAGGTACATAGTAAGCCTGTTAGATGAATTACCTCATTTTTCATAACTACTCTGTGAGGGAGGTATTGTTATCTCCGTTTTATTTTATTTTTTAAAGTATTTTTAGGGAGAAGGGAAGGGAGGGAGAAAAAGAAGGAGAGAAACATCAATGTGTGGTTGCCTCTCACGTGGCCCCCACTGGGGACTTGGCCTGCAACCCAGGCATATGCCCTGACTGGGAATCGAACTGGTGACCTTTTGGTTTGCAGCCCGCGCTCAATCCACTGAGTTGCACCAGCCAGGGCTGTTATCTCCATTTTATAGAAGAAGAGATTGATGCTCAAAGGGGTTAAGAAACCGGGTCAAAATTACACAGCTTTGGCATTCTATGACATGTCTGGGGACACTCATGGAATTTCTCAATAAGGAGCTAGAATTTGTACTGAGCCTTGATGGGTGCAGAGAGATTAGCTAAGGCAGTGGTTCTCCCAAAGTGGTTCTGAACAGACAGCAACTGGGAGCATGTTGGATAGAAATGCAAATTCTCAGGCTTCCCCCCACCCAAAGAACTACTCAATCAGAAACTGAGGGTGGTGGCCAACAGCCTGTGTTTTAAGTCCTCCAGGTGATTCTGGTGCAGTCTGAAGTTTGAGCAACACTGAGCTAGGAGGGGAAGACTTTCCAGAGGGGACAGCTGTGGAGACTAGGAAGGGCAGTACTATAGACTGCTCCATCACTGACCTTCCCTTTGGTGGAATAAAGAGGTTTGATGAGCCACGCAGATTCCCACAAGGGGGCACTGTGGGCACAGGCTTGGATGCTGCCTGCTTTGTTGTCACGGTTGCTACCCTTGTGGAAGCGTGAAAAAAGCCTGATGCCACATCAACTGGAGAGGTCACTCTTTCTTCTCAGAGAAGGTCTGATGGGGGTGGTAATCTTGTTTATGGGATTCAGCCCTTGTAGGGAAGCTGAACCTGCAGGGCTTTCTGCTGTTCACACGTGCACGGCAATGTCTACCCATCCGTGCTGCAATGTCTGCAGATCCTGTGCAGACAGCATTCCTCTTGTAGCTCCCCAGCCAAGGGGCCTGCGATTTCTTAGGGAGGAAGAATGCTAGAACCCCAGAGGCCCAATTCTGGTTCAGTGTTCTCCCCGCAGTGCAATGTCTCTGTCACGTTCTTTGACAGTTTGGGTAGGGGGCCGGAGTGCTGGATGGATACAAGGCCTGCCTTCAACCTTTCCTGTGCCAAACCATACTTCGTGATCTCAGGCAAGTCCCCTTTCTTCTCTGGGCCTCAGTTTACTACTCTAAGATGAGAGTGGAGCCGAGAAGGTGACTTTTAGCCACCTTATTCTAAGAGCAAGAAATTGAAAGGTAGAAAATCCTGCCCTGGTGAGTTGAGGAGGAGACAGTCTTCTGCTCAAGGAACTCGGACTGCAAGGCAGCTAGCTGTAAGCCCTGCTGCGCCACATCCATCTCCTGTATCCCTTTAAGTAAGCCTTGGCAGGGACTTGGTGCAAGGCAGTAAGGTGGAACCTATCAAATTGGATTCTTAAAAAAGTCCATATCTTTGGACATCAAGCATTTGCCTCTATAGATTTCTATTCTGCATTGCTTGGAGGAAGGAAAGATTTACACCCTGTTCTCTCTCAGCTGCAGTGTATATTTCTTTCGAAGATACATTGCTTCAGAGGGAGGGGCTGCGACAGTGTGGGGGCTTCGGCATTCACCTCAGTAATCCAGGGAGGGGCTCCCTGCACCTCACAGTGACCACTCACCCAGCTGAGCCGCTCTGCCTGGGCAGTTAGTCTGTGGAGTTATTTTTTAGAAAGCTGTAGATATGCACATGGCAGAGCCAGAGGGGACTCGAGAGAGAGTCTGGTCCAGTCCTCTGTTGCTGGTATTCAGGGCGTCTGGTGAGAATTTGCCTGACGTGTAGGCAAACACCGAGTTGCAACTCTCCTTGGTGGAGGGAATATGAAACAGGATGCCTCTTTCCTTCAGGCCCCACACAGAAGGAAAGAAAGCTCTCAGTTGATCTGGCACCTCTGTTTGGCATGCAGGGAGCACTCCATTGTTTTCTGCTTATGGATGAGACCACTGAGGCACAGAGAGGTTAGGTGACTTTCCCCAAGTCCCTCAGCTTATCAGTGGTGGGGAGAGGACTGAGCTTCAAACCTTTTCACCTTGAGCTGGCTTCCCTCCTGATAGCAGGTGAGCCACTTGCTGCTTAGTGCCATTTACCTTTTTAAAAAATGTTCTACCCTTTGGTGTTTTTTTTAAATTTTCACTTCATTGAGATGTAATTGACATATAACATAGTTTAAGGTGTATAATAGCATAAATTATTTGATATATGTATATATTGTAAAATGATTACCATTATAAGTCTAGTTAATATTCATCATCTCACATAGATATCATTTTTTCTCATAACTATTAAGATCTATTCTCTTAGCAGCTTTCAAATGTGCAATATGATATTGCTGACTGTCACCATCATTCTGTACACTACACGCCCAGAACTTCCTTACAACTGTAAGTTTGTCCCCTTGCTTCCATTTCCCCCCTTCTGCCCTTCTTGTCCCCCCCAGCACTGCCTTTGGCAACCACAATCTGTCCTCTGTTCCTCTGAGTTTTTGTTGTAAAATTTCTACATGTAAGTGAGATTATGCACTACTTATGTTTTTCTCTCTGACTTATTTTACTTAGTATACCGTCTTCAAGGTCCATCCAGGTCATAAGTGGCAGAATTTTATTTTTTGTGGCTGAATAATATGTGTGTGTGTGTGTGTTTGTGCTTACATATATTTTCTTTATCCATGTCTCCTTTTGCAGGCACTTAGATTGGCTATTGTTAATAATGCTGCAATGAACATGGAGTGTGGATCTCTTTCTGAGTTAGTGATTTCATTTCCCTTCCACGTATACCCAGGAGTGGAATTGCTGGTTCACATGGTCGTTTTCAATTTTTGGAAGAACCTCCATACTATATTCCACAGTGGTTTCACCAGTGCATTTCTGCCAACAATGCACCAGTTCCCTTTTGTCCATGTCCTTGCCGACACTTGTTGTCGCTTGTGTTTTTCATGACAGCCATTCTAACAGGTGTAAGGTGGTATCTCATTGCGGTTTTGATTTGAGTTTCCACGATAATTAGTGATGTCGAGCACCTTTTCATGTACCCGTCGGCCATCTGTATGTCCTTTGAAAGACTGTTTATTCAGTTCCTCTGCCCGTTTTAAAAACTTTCAAATTTTTATTTTTTAATTAGTCTACATTTAATATTATTTTGCAATAGCTTCAGGTATACAGCATAGTAGTTAGACAGTCATATAATTTACAAAGCTGTTCCTCCAATATTTCCAGTACCCACCCGGTCCTACACATGCTTATCACAATATTATAGACATTTTCTCTTTCTGCTTTGCCACTGACAGTGTTAGCTCCATTCTGTAAGATGGTTGCCAGTTGCAGTGGCAGCTGCCAGGGCTGGGATGAGGCAATAAGGGGCCTAGGACATGAACTCTAAGGAGGTGTGTACTCAGGGTGGCGCAAGTGAAGGTGAGCATTTTCATGACCTCAAGATTTCCTCACTCTATAGTCCTGGCCCTGGGGCTAACTGTGCCCTCTGTCATGTTGGTGAGAGAGACTGCCTTCCTGCCTTGTTTTAGTTATGGCAGGCTAAACTGTGACAAATAGGTCCTATAATGGAATAGGCATAAACACAACACAGATTTATTTTTAACTCTTCTAATAGTCCAAGGCAGGGTGGTCACAGTCAGCAGGAAGATTTCCTTCCAATTCTTCACAAAGGCCTGACCAGAAATCCACCCTTGTCACTTCTGTTCCTATTGCAGTGGCTGTGGCTTAGTCTTCTGGCACACCTACTTGCAGGGAGGTGGTGGAGGGGGCGGAGAAATACAGGCTAGCTCTAGCCCAGGCAAAAGTGAGGAGCATGGTTTTGAGGGACAACTACCAGTCTTTGCCATGGCAGGAAGAAGTAAATGGATACTTCATAGGGACCCTTTGAACAGAAGTCTCAAGCAAAAGGGGGAATTTGTTGGAGATGTCAAACAACCAAAATATGAATAGGCAAATGCTGGCGGCCTCCCTGAGCATGGGACTGGAAAGTATTCCAGGGTAAGTCAGCTTTTTCTCCTCCCTCCTGCTCCCTCTTCAAGGCTACTCCACATTCTGTTTTCAGGCTGGCTCTTTTTGCTCTTCTGTCCACATACATCATACCAGGTTTCCCGCTGCTTCCCATTGCAAGCGTCCAACAACATTAATTAGAACCTGCATCCTCCTTGTCCCTTCCCAGGAATGAGATGTTGACTGGCCCGGTCCAGGAGAGGGGTCCATTCCAGGTCCTGCCAGCTCATGGATACCACTCACCACTTATCTATGGCAGAGGGAGCTCTTGCTGGGAAAACAGAGGAGGCTGCTATTATGGCCATGGCAGCTCTCCCTCGTGTTGCTGACTTCTGCTTCTCTCCTGAGACTCCCAGACTATACCACGTTACCACTTAAAAAAAAACACCATACTTTAGAGACTTGCGGCCAAGATGGAGGCATAGATAGATACATTTTGCCTCCTTGCACAACCAAAAGAAGGACAATGACAAGTTTAAAAATAAAAAATAACTAGAACTGCCAGAAAATTGAATTGTATCAAAGTCTGACAACCAAGTAGTTAGAGAAGAGCATCGTCCAGACCGGTAGGAGGGTGGAGATGCAGAGCTGGGGTGGAGAGGTCTGGGGCAGGTGAGGTGGTGGTGGGCAGATGGGACGAGGCAGTGGCTGGAGGACTGGGTGGTCCCAAATTTGCATGTGGATAAACTGGGAGGAACAACTGAGGACCAAGACAGACTCTACAACCCAGGGTTCCAGTGTGGGGAAATAAAGCCTCAAAACCTCTGACTAGTAAAACTATGGGGGGTTGTGGCAGCGGGAGAAACCCCCAGCCTCACAGGAGAGTTTGTTGCAGAGATCCATAGGGTCCTAGAATGTACACAAACCCACCCACTTGAGAATCAGAACTAGAAGGGTCTAATTTGCTTGTGGGTAGTGGGTGATGTGACTGAATGTCGGCTAAGAGCCAAGCAAGTGGCATTGTTCCCTCTCTGACCCCTTGCCACATACAGTGTCACAAATCAGCAACGTGGGTTGCCCCGCCTGGGAGAATACCTAAGACTCCCCCACCTTGCTACATAATAGGTGTGCCAAGAAAAAGAAATATGGCCCAAATGAAAGAAAAGATCAAAACTCCAAAATTGAAAAAAGCGATGAAGAGAGAGCCAACCTATTAGATGTAGAGTTCAAAACACTGGTAATCAGGATGCACACAGAAATGGATGAGTATGGTTGTAAAATAAAGGAAGTGAAAGCTATGCAAAGTGAGATAAAGAAAAATGTACAGGGAGCCAACAGTGATGGGAAGGAAACTGGGACTCAAATCAATGGTTGGGACCAGAAGGAAGAAATAAACATTTAACTGGAATGGAATGAGGAAACAAGAATTTAAAAAAATGAGGAGAGGCTTAGGAACCTCCAGGACAACTTTAAATGTTCCAAAATCCAAATCCTAGGGGTGCCAAAAGGAGAAGAGCAAGAAAAGTTGTTTGATGAAAATTGTGAAGAACTTCTCCAATCTGGCAAAGGCAATAGACTTCCAGGAAATCCAGGAAGCTCAGAGACTCCCAAAGAAGTTGGACCCAAGGAAGCACATACCAAGGCACATCATAATTACATTACCCAAGATTAAAGATAAGGAGAGACTCTTAAAAGCAGCAAGAAAAAAGGAGACAGATACCTACAAAGGAGCGCCCATAAGACTGTCAGCTGATTTCTCCAAAGAAAACTTACAGGCAACTGGGGCTGGAAAGAAGTATTTGAAGTCATGAAAGGCAAGGAACTACATCTAAGATTACTCTACCCAGAAGAGCTATCATTTAAAATGGAAGGGCAGATAAAGTGCTTCCCAGATAAGGTCAAATTAAAGGAGTTCGTGATCACCAAGCCTTTATTATATGAAATGTTAAAGGGGCTTAGAAAAAGAAGATGATAAAAAATATGAACAGTAAAATGACAACAAACTCACAACTATCAACAACTGAACCTAAAACAAAACCAAAAACAAACTAAGCAAATAGCTAGAACAGGAACAGAATCACAGAAATGGAGATCATATGGAGGCATACCAGCAGGGAGGAAGAGTGGGGAGAATGGGGGAAAAGGTACAGGGGATAAGAAGCATAAATGGTAGGTACAAAATAGACAGGGGGAGGCTAAGAATAGTATAGGAAATGCAGAAGTCAAAGTTATATGTACGACCCATGGACATGAACTAAGGTGGGGGAATGCTGGTCGGAGGGGTGGTACAGAGCAGAGGGGAATAAAGGGGAGAAAAAATGGGACAACTCTAATAGCATAATCAATAAAATATATTTTAAAAACATTTAAAAATAGCTTTATTAAGGAGACTTCTGGCCAAGATGGAGGCGTAGGTAGAACCAAAAGATGGACAACAATTTAAAAACAAAAAACAACCAGAACCGACAGAAAATCAAACTTTATGGAAGTCCAAAGAGTTAAAGACACATTCATCCAGACCGGCAGGCAGGGTGGAGCCCGTGGAGAGCGTGTACGGCAAGATGGTGGTTTGTGAAGTGGGGTGCGCAACACTGCAGCTGGCCAGAGGAACCATGGCTGGTGGACCCGGACCCAGTGGGACCGAGGCTGGTGGAGTGGATGGTCCCATATTAGCGTGCAGATAAACCGGGAGAAAAAGCTGGGGAGCGGAGCAGACCACACAGCCCAGTGCTCCAGCGTGGGGAAATAAAACCTCAAACCACTGTTTGAAAACACCTGTGAGGGTTGAGGCAGCAGTGGGAGGAACTCCCAGCCTCACAGGGGAGTTTGTTGGACAGACCCACAGGGTCCTAGAACAAGCCCGCCCTTGTGGGAATCAGCACCAGAAGGGCCCAATTTGCTTGTGGGTAGTGGGGAAAGTGACTGAAAGCCGGTAGAGAGTGGAGCAAGTGCCATTGTGCCCTCTCAGACCCCTTCCCCACAGACAATGTCACACGCAACAACGTGGATTACCCCGCCCTGGTGAACACCTAAGGCTCTGCCTCTTATAGTAACAGGCGCGCCGAGGGGGGAAAAAAAGGCCAAATGAAAGAGCAGATCGAAACTCCAGAAAAAATACAACTAAGCCACAAAGAGATAGCCAATCTATTAGATGCATAGTTCAAAACACTGGTGATCAGGATGCTCACAGAATTGGTTGAATTTGGTCGCAAATTAGATGAAAATATGAAGGATACGCTAAATGAAATCAGGGGAAATATGCAGGGAACCAGTAGGGATGGGAAGGAAACTGGGACTCAAGTCAACGGTGTGGACCAGAAGGAAGAAAAAAACATTCAACCAGAACAGAATGAAGAAACAAGAATTCAAAAAAATGAGGAGAGGCTTAGGAACCTCCAAAACAACTTTAAATATTCCAAAATCTGAATTATAGGGGTGCCAGAAGGAGAAGAGGAAGACCAAGGGATTGAAAACTTATTTGAACAAATAATGAAAGAGAACTTCCCCAATCTGGCAAAGGAAATAGACTTCCAGGAAGTCCAGGAAGCTCAGAGAGTCCCAAAGAAGTTAGTCCCAAAGAGAAACACACCAAGGCACATCATAATTACATTACTCAAGATTAAAAATGAGAGAATCCTAGAAGCAGCAAGAGAAAAGGGGACAGTTACCCACAAAGGAGTTCCCATAAGACTGTCAGCTGATTTTTCAAAAGAGACCTTACAGGCAAGAAGGGGCTGGAAAGAAGTTTACCAAGTCATGAAAGGCAAGGACCTACATCCAAGATTACTTTATCCAGCAAAGCTGTCATTAAGAATGGAAGGGCAGATAAAGTGCTTCTCAGATAAGGTCAAGTTCAAGGAGTTCATCATCACCCAACCCTTATTATATGAAATGTTAAAGGAATTTATATAAGGCATGGAGGGATATCAACAGGGGAGTGGGAAGGGGAGAGAGGGGAAACAGTACAAAGAATAAGTAGCATAAACGGTCGGTAGAAAACAGACAGGGGGAGGTTAAGAATAGTATAGGAAATGTAGAAGCCAAAGAACTTATGTGTATGACCCATGGACACGAACTAAAGGGGTGGAAAGTGTGTGTGTGGGGATGGTGCAGGGGAATAAAGTGGGGGAAATGGGACAACTGTAATAGCTTAATCAATAAAATATATTTTAAAAAATCATTAAGATTTTATTCACAAATACTCATCCTTTTAAAGTATGCAGTGCAGTGGGCTGTGGTGTGTTTGTAGGGTCGTGCAACCATCACCACCACCTAATTCTGAACATTCTTTCACACCAAGAGGAACCCATTTAGCAGTCACTGCACATTTCCTCCAAACTCTGCCCCCTAGTCTGGGCAGCCACTCATCTACTTTCTGTCCCTATACATTTGCCTATTCTAGACAAATCCATTTTTTAATAAATGGAATTACATAATATATAATCTTTTGTGACTGAATTCTTTCACTTAACACAGTTTTCAAGATTCATTCATATTGTAGTGTGTATCAGTACTTGATGACTTTTTAAAATGCAGCTTTATTGAGATATAGTTCACATACCATAATATTCACCCTATGATATATATAACTCAATTGTTTTTAGTATATTCACAGAGTTGTGCCACACTCACCAGTATCTAATTTAAGAACATTTTCATCACTCCAAAAAAGAAATCTCTTACCTATTAGCAGTTTCTCCCCATTCTCCCTCCTCCCAGCCCCTGACAACCATCAATCTGCTTTAAAGTCTATATGGATTAGCTTTTTCCAGATATTTTATATAAATGGAATCATACCATATGCATGATTTTGTGCTTGTCTTCTTTCCCTTAGCATAATAATGTTTTCTAGGTTCATCCATGTTGTGGTATGCTATAGTCCTTCATTTTTTTGATTGTCAAATAATATTCCATTATATGGATATACCATATTTATCCATTCATTAATTGATGAACTTTTTGGCTAACAAAAAAAATTCTGGGGAGTGTTTGAAATCTTGCTCCCAAGCATATGTCATCAGTTTGGCTCAAATAAACTCTTATAAAATATCTAAAAAAAATTCTGCTGCTACGTGTTATTTACAATTGCTAAGATATGGAAGCAACCCAAGTGCCCATCCATAGATGAGTGAAAAAGAAAGCTGGGGCACATATATGCAATTGAGTATTACTTAGCCATAAAGAAGAATAAAATCTTACCATTTGTGACGGCCTGATGGATCTAGAGGATAGGTATTGTGCTAAGTGAAACCAGTCAGAAAAGACAAATATCATGTGATTTCACTTACATGTGGGATCTAAAGAATAATGTAAATGAACAAACAATAGAAACAGACTCATAGGTACAGAGAACAGACTGATGGTTGCCAGAGGCGAAAAGGTGGGTGAAAATGTGGAGAGACTGAGAAGTTCAGAATGGTCAAGGAGATTGAAGTACAGCACAGGGAATACAGTCAATAATATTGTAATAACTATGCATGGTGCCAGGTGGGTACCATACTTTGTAAAGTATGGTTGTCTAGTCACCATACACCTGAAACTAATACAAAATAATATTGAATATAAAAACAAAAAAACCTTATAGACAACAACAACAAAGTAATTCTGCTGCTATTAAAATGTATGGGCAAGTTTCGTGTAGACACACGTTTTCATTTCTCTTGAGTATATACCTAGGAGTGGAATTACTGGGTCATAATGATAACTTTATATTTAACATTTTGGGGTGCTGCCAAACTATTTTCCACAGAGGTGGCACCATTGTATGTTTCCATCAGCAATGTATGAGGGTTCCAATTTCTCTACATCCTTGCCAACATTTGTTATTATCTGCACTTTGATTTTAGCCATCCAAGTGGGTATAAAGTGGTATCTCATTATGGTTTTGATTTGTGCTTCATAATAACTAGTGGTGTGGAACATCTTTTCATATGCTTATTGACTGTTTATGTCTTCTTTAGAAAAATGTCTATTTAAGACATGTTCTTTTAAAGTTGGGTCATTTGTCTTTTTATTGAGTTGTAAGTGTTCTTCATATATTTTAGAGATTAGTCTCTTGGAAGATATCTGTTTTGCAAATGTTTTCTCCCATTCTGTCTTTTCACTTTCTTGATGGTGTTCTTTAAAAAGCAAAAGTTTAAAATTTTGATGAATTCCACATTATCTTTCTTTTGTCACTTATGCTTTTGATGTTTTATCTAAGAAACCATGCATAACTCAAAGTCACAAAGATAGCTTTGTTTTATTTTATGAATTTTATAGTTTTAGCTCTTACATTTTAGTCTATGATTCATTTTGAGTTAATTTATGTACAGTGTGAGAAAGACATCTGACTTCATTCTTTTGCATGTGACTACTCACTTGTCCTAGCACTACCTGTTGAAAAGACTGTTCTCCGCCACTGAATTGTATCAGCACCCTTATGGAAAATCAGTGAACTATGTTGCCACTTCTTGGGTTTTCTGTCCTTGGAAATTGCTGTCAGGGATCCCATTGGATTTTGACTCTAATAATAATGCTTTCCTTTTATTAAGCACCTACTATTCTTATGCTAGGCGCATTCTATATATGAGGTCTGTCTGGAAAAAGTCCAGCCATTGTTAATGTAACGAGAATGGTTTGCACAACATTGATGTAACCTAGAAGCCAAGAGAGTGGACTGGGATGCACATCTGTGAACAATGACGACTTCACTGTACTAGTCAGTGGGGGTGGTGGATGCCATTGAGTGAGGGTGTGTGCTGTGTGGTCATTGCTTTCAAAATGGCTGAATGAGTAGAGCAATGAATCTGCATCAAATTTTGCATTAAATTTGAACATTCCTCTGCGGAAACATTGGGATGACTCAGAAGGTTGCAGCTATGGACAACTGGTGATTGACAGCTTTATCATGACAGTGTGCCCCCTCATGCATCACGTCTCATGCAGAACTTTTTGGCAAAACATCGAATCATCTTGGTGACTCAGCCCCCTACAGCCCAGGTTTGGTGACCTGTGACTTCTGACTTTTCCTAAAACTAAAATCATCTTTGAAAGGGAAGAGATTTTAGATTATTGATGAAATTCAGGAAAATACAATGTCAGCTGATGGCAATTGGGAGAAGTCAATGAGGTTAAGGTGCCTACTATGAAGGGGACTGAGGCATCATTGTCTTAAGTACAATGTTTCTTGTATCTTGTATCTTCTTCAGTAAATATTTCTATTTTTCATAGTATGTGGCTGGATACCTTCTGGACAGACTTTGTATTCTCTTTTGTCCTCACAAAAGTTTTGCAAGGTTTATTGTCAACAGGTATATTTTTTAAACTTAATTTTTTTAGAGAGAGAGGAAGGGAGGGAGAAAGAGAGGGAGAGAAATATCCACATGAGAGAGAAACATTGATGGGTTGCCTCTCATATGCATCCTGACTGGGACCAAACCTGCACCTTAGGCATGTGCCCTGACTAGGAATCGAACTGGTGACCTTTTGCTCTGTGGAATGATGCCCAGCAAACTGAGGCACATCTGTCAGGGCTGGCAACAAGTATTTTTGTTCTCAGCTCAGAGATATGCAAATTGAAATTCAGGGTTTTAGCCATTTGCTGAGGGTTGTTCAGTAAGGCACAGCTGGGCCTTGAACTTCAGTCAGTGTGGCTCCAAGGTCTGGGCTTTGCTGTGGTTCTCTGCTCCCAGGGGTTTCCACCACCCTGGGCACGATTTCTGGAGTTCTTTGGGATCATGATAAGCCAGATACATGTGTGGCAGGGGTTATGGTCTGAAATGCAAATGTAAATTACATGATTTCACAGTGTCATTTGGTTGTTTAAAAAAACCAAATTGTTGCCTCTGGCTGCCTTCATAGGAAGTGGGCACCTGGAATGAAGGAATGCTAGGTCTTGTTCTGCCCTGTCCTGTCAATCCACTGCTGAAGGTTATGTTATTTTTGGAGCCCATTCAGAAAAGAGCATCAGGGTTGTGGTCTGCCTTCAGATGATGGCTTGTGAGGCCTGTTTGAAAGGCCTGGATGTATTTAGCTAGCAATGAACATAGAGAGGGGCTTTTGGTTAAGGGTTACATGGGACAAGGGTAAGGTTTGTCCTAGAGTGTGGAAAGTTTGGTGAAATGGTTTAGTTGGACAGGAGTAAGCTTTTAAAATTCAGAGCTAATGGAAGAAGGCAGGGTCTGCTTGGGGAGTACTGAGGTTCCTGCTGCTGGTGGTGTACAAGCAGAGTCTGGCTGCTTGCTTTGTGGGATTGCTGGAGAAGATCTTGGGCCTTCTGTGAAGTGTAGGCCTGGGCATTTTTTATGGTTTCCTTTCACCCCCAAAGCCTGAATGTCTTGCTTCTGGTTTTACAGGGACATCCTGTCCGTGC
The DNA here is from genome assembly GCA_004026765.1 of Micronycteris hirsuta. Classification (NCBI taxonomy): domain Eukaryota; kingdom Metazoa; phylum Chordata; class Mammalia; order Chiroptera; family Phyllostomidae; genus Micronycteris; species Micronycteris hirsuta. Next base: position 57,150 of record PVJI01000718.1, on the reverse strand, counting down.
GGCTGGAATTGCTCTCCGCTCGGATTTGTCAGGCCTCACTGATCCTGAGGGCTCAATTTGGAATTTAATAACAACACTTCGGATTTATGTAGCCCGTTTCCTTGGAGGCATTTCATCTGTTATCCCATGAATTCTTAGAACACATCCCTGGGTGGAAGGCAACGGAGGGAAAGAGAGGAGAAGGACTCTCTCTTTGGGCTCTTCATATCCTAAAGGTGTGAGGAGACAGCTGGATTAGGAGCAAGCTAGGGGAGTGGCCTAGGTCACAGCTCATTGGACTTGCCGCTTCCCCTCTGTCCCCCTCTACCAAAGTACATGTTGTCCATTTGGTAAGGCATGTATCTCTCAGCTGGAAGCTCACATCTTGGGCACAATACTGTATATTGGTGATCTGACTCCATAAAAAGTTTCAGACACAGCTGCCATGCATAAGGCTCCTCGTTGACTCTGTCAGGGATGGGAGTGGGGGGCATGGAGGTGAGAAAAAGTCTGAGCCCCAAGGTGAAGGGGAAGACCAATGTGTCCAATACTAACTGGCTTGCAGAGCGGGGATTTGCATATGTGAAGCTCCAGAGACAACAGTAGGACTTCCTCAGGGACAGGGGATTTGAGTTGAGTTTGGAGAGTTCTGGAGAGACTGGACTTGGCTCTGTAGTCTGGAGTTCAGAGATTGGATCTTGTTTTCCTATCTCCTAGGTATGTAATGTAGGAAAGGTCCTTGTCTCACTCACTGGCTTACTTTCCCCAGGAGAGGGCTCTCATAGGGCTCTTTAAGATTTTAAGCCTATGAGCTGGGTGTTGTTGTGTGGATGGTCTGAGAGCCGGGGCATGCCCAGGCAGGACTGTGGTCTAGCTCAGGGAAGAGGCTGCTGGAGTCGCTGTGAAGGATGAGCCCAAACGGAAGGGAAGGTACCCCAGATGGAGGACTCAGCTTGGGCAAAGGCAAATTGGCTGTTGGTTTTTGTCTACTTCAGCTATGTTGTTCGTCATTCCTACCTCTACTCAGACTCTCATGGGGACCTAGCTTCTTTATACTTCCCAGGCTCTTTCCCTTCAAACCTTGGCGTTTGTCTTTCAGGCCAGCCCTTGGAGAATGCCCCAGCCTGTAGTGGGGACACTCTTGGCTAGACTCTGTTGCTAGTCTTCCCTGACACCAGACAAGGGGATGGTGCACAAAATCCCAGGGCCACAGACTGCAGACTGCTGTGGCCGGAGGGTCCCTTAAAAATCATCTGGTACTATACTCTTCATTATTTTGCAGATGAGGGAATTGGGGCTCAGAATAGCAAGGGCAGGGAGAAATTTTCTAGGAAGAAAACAGCAGGTGCCAAGACCTGGAAGCAAGAGAAAGCGGGTGGGTTCCTGGATGGTATAAGAGCCAGGACCTGGAAGTGTATGGAAATTTGGCTCAAAGGGTGGGTGGGGCCAGGCCTTGCAGGGACTGTAGCAGGTATTTCCAGGTCAGACTTTACCTGGAGTGCAGTGGGGAAGGCACTGAAAGATTTTAAGCAGAGGAATGGTGCTATCAGATTCACCTTTTACAAAGGGCATTGGCCAGCAACTGAGTATTCCTTCCATGCTGGCCTTCCCCACCCATGGATGGCAACTTCATACTCTCTGTTTGCTGGGACTGAAAACCCTGTAAATGTCTCTCACTCCTATGTCCCATCCATCCACAGATCTTTTGGCTCTTGATATCTTCGTATATCAAGAATCTGACTACTTCTTACCAGCTCCTTGGCTTCTCTGGTTCAAGTCCCCACATTTCACCTTGTTACTGCCAAGGCCTTCTCGCTGTGCTCCTGATTACTTCTTTGCCCCTTTAATGTATTCTCCATGTAGCAGCTGGAGTGCACTGTGAATATCAGAGTCAGATGAGGTCACTCCTCTGTTTAGAACCGTTTATGGGCTGCACATCTCACTCAGTGAGATGCGGAAAGTCCATGATCCACATGGCCCAAGACCTGGTTTTCCACCACCCTTCCAGCTAGTGGCTCTGCTCCCAGCTTGTCAACCCTGTTCCTGCCCCAGGGCCTTTGCATTTGTCATTCTGTCTGCCAGGCCCACTCTCTTCCTTCCTTGTGGTCTTCGCCCAAGTTTTACCTTTTCAGGGACATCTTTTCTCACCATCTTACCAAAGGTTGCAACTACCCTAAAATTCCCTTCCTGGCTTCAATATTTTTCTCTTCAGCATTCGCTTTTGATATTTTCTTGTTTCATGGTTGTTTCCCCACTAGAAAGGGAGCTTCATGAAGGCAGGAATTTTTTATTTTTTGTACGTGCATCTAACTCATTCATTGCTGTGTCCTCAGCACCTAGAACAGTGCCTGGTTCCCAGCAGGTAAATGAATTCACAGTGGGGAAAATGTAGGTTTACAGTTGTGAGTATGTAAAACACAGTGTTCATTCTTGTATTATTATTTACTAATTATTGTATTATTTTCCATATGAACAACTATAAACCTACTTTTGCCCCACCCTGTATTGCTGAATGACTGGCCCACCAAACGGTGGCTGTGTGGGGAGCACGCTGGGCTGGGGGCAGGACTGGAGTGGAGTGGGGGGCCAGCTGGGAGGCCGTGGCAGAATCAGACGGGAGGTGATGGGGGTGCTTGGGTCTATAAAATGTCAAGGTTTAGAGGCTCTCCCCTTGCTGTGATGCACGAAATGTCAACTGAGAAAAGTTTTTGGGTTTAGTTTATCCCATTCTCTCTTTGACCATGTGTGGAAACTGAGGCCCACAAAAATAATTCCCCACTAAGTTAGGGACAAAACCCAGGTCTTCTGTCTCTCTTTATTTTTTAAAGATTTAATTTATTTGCTTTTAGAGAGAGGGAAGGGAGGGAGACAGAGAGAGAGAAACATCAGTGTGTGAGATACAGCGGTTGGTTGCCTCACCCCCAAATGGAGACCTGGCCTGCAACCCAGGCATGTGCCCTGACCAGGAACCAAACCAGTGACCTTTGTATGTGCCAGCTGGGGCTCAATCCACTGAGCTACACCAGCCGGGGCTCTTCTGTCTCTTCGTGAAAGAACGCTGGTGTCTGTGGGGGAGGGGACACCTCAGGTCTGTGCAGCAGTGGCTGAGAGTGGCTGCTAGCGCACTCAGTGGCAGGCGGAGGGCCTGTGTCGTGACTGAGGGCATGTATGAGGTGCTCTCCTCACTTGGGTTCCAGCCTTGAGGTTGATGCGTAGGGACTATAAGATGGCTCCTGCCCCAGGCGCTGCAGTCAGGCTGGGCGCTGAGGTGCCTGCCTCGCGGTTTGTGGGAAGAGATCTTAGAGGGGCAGTTGCCTCACCAGGCACCCATTCTGTCTCCCCTACCGCTTTTCCCACTTGTTTTTCTTAGGGGGCGGGTCTTGACTGGTGTAAGCCAATAACAGTGTGGTTCCCAGTCCTGCCATAGCTTGGTGGTGGGCAGTGACGCAGATCTAAGCCTATCAGTGCAAGGAATTGCCCCTGGCCAAAGTGACTGATTGAGGTTGGGTCAATCAGAGTTGTCAGGAAGGCTTCCTTTTGATGGCTGGGAAAAGATCACTCCTATTTCAGGTCATGTGAAGTGCAGAAATGAGGCTTGGAACTGCCACAGGCATTTTGCTCCCATGCGGGAAGCCAGCTTGAGGACACAGTTTCAGTTTGAAGCAGGGCAGACCTGTCCTCAGACCTATCTGAAGCGCTCATTGTCCTGGACTGCAGTTACGGGGGCTGTCTACTCTTCAAGGGAGTTTGAGTGGGCTTTTCTGTCCTGGTCACTGAAGAAAGCCTAACTGATATTTGGGTGGATCAGCAGTGATCAGGGGCATGACTGGGGATGGTGAGAACCTGGTGTGGCTTTTGATGGAAGTGTTCTCCATTGCCCCGTCCAAGTACCCGCTCCGCTGAGAAGCATTCTGTCCTACCAGGTGGAGGGTGAGTGGCAAGGAGATGCCCTGAACTGTTTCTTCTTGAAGTGGGCCAGCTTGTGCTGTCCTCAGGGTTTCTAGCACTACTGGGACCATGGGAAGAAATCTCTTTTTGTAGAGTCACTGGGTCTTTAACCCCACCCCCTTATGGACACGTGCTCTCTTAGGAGGGTGTTGCTCAGCATGGAAGGCGCTGGTCCCACCTCTGCTGGTGGTCTCTGTACACATCTCTGTGGGCTCCTGTGCTCACTTGCTGGACCACAGGCAGCTTCATGCCATCCCCATGCAGGACCTTTAATTTTCTTTGCCTCTGGGTGGCTGGTGACCAATGGACTCCTTCCTAGAATTTTATAAAATGCATACAAGACATGAACTTAAAAAAAAAGCCAATTATGTTTTGGTATATTTAGCAAAATATTAAAAGTTTCTGAGCCCAGCTGGTGTAGCTCAGTGGATTGAGCGCGGGCTGGGAACCAAAAGGTCCCGGTTCGATTCCCAGTCGGGGCACATGCCTGGGTTGCAGGCCAGGTCCCCGTGAGGGCCATGTGAGAGGCAACCATACATTTCTGTTTCTTTCCCTCTCTGTCTCCCTCCCTTCCCCTCTCTCTAAAATAAAATAAAATAAATAAAAATAAAATCTTTAAAAATAAAAAATAAAAAAAAGTTTCTGACAAGTACTATATATGCTTTTTAAAATTTTCCATAAATGCTTCTTCATTAATGTGATAATAACGGTGTCTTATGGCAGGTCTAATAACAGCTACAATTCAAAGTGGTGATGGAGAGTGGAAAGGACCTTTGGAGATACTCTCTGTAATTCCTGTGATGTTATATGAAAATATGTGACTTCTGTTGGCGACAAAGTCACTGGAGCTGATCAGATGGCTGGGGTTTGTTGTCTATATTCATAACTGAAAAAAGTCAGAGTTTAGTGAAATAAAGATGTAATTTCTCCTCCCATCCAAGTTAATGGCCTCCCTGCATTCTATCCATGAATGCTGAGTGACAGGTAGTTGTAAAAAAAAATGCCCCCAAACCCTTACACACACACAATGGAGATGTGTGCACCTACACAGATCCCCCCAGGACCCTCCCACCTCCCCAGCTGAATGAGCCGTGCATGCACACTCACATACAGCTATAGGCACACCCAGAGAGACACTGCATGTACGTGCACACACACACATATCCAGCATGTGTGGCCATGAGTATGTATCACCCCACAGAAGTACATATTCACACTCACCATGCTCACACAAAGGCATGTGCACACACATCTTGCTCTGTGCCCACAGCCTTCTGTATAAACACACGCACAATCCTTAGTCCCAGGGCAGGTGAGCAGAGTTCTGGGGTCTGGTGTGACCATCAGCAGTTGTGCATGGGCAGAGAGGTCAAACTCACGCCACTGGGACATTGCTGCCCATGCCCCCAAGCATCATGGAGGCCCAGCCATGAGGGCGAGGGTTCTGTCCAATCCACTTTCCCAGGGCACAAACCAAGGAGCCAGGGGCCTCTAGAGTCTTCCCTGTTTCCTTAATGAAGTCCTAATCTTCCCTGATGGATGATGGGGATTTGGTGGATGTTCCTGTACCACCGTAAGTGGGTCAGCAGCGAGCCCTCAGCTTGGGGCTCTAAGCTGGTGGGGGCAGTGGGCCCAGTACAGTGCAGGGGTGTCCTCAAAGGAAAGCATTCTTCATTGGTAATGAACACTATGTCTACAGAAACTAATGGCCCAGCCTCCTATTCAGTTTATGTAAAATAAAACAGGCCATATGTTGCTGCTTTCAGAGTTTGGGTGTTTAAATTAAATGTTGTTTAATGAATATTCAAACCCATTTGCTCCAAAGTTGTGTTCAATGTGGTGGCGGCTTTCATCCCCCTCCTTCCTTGCAGCCACCTCCCTGCTCCAATACCCAGGGTATTAAGCCATTAGAACGGGGTGTGAACATCCAGGCATCTGTCTTTCAACAGAAAGTTGGATATTAAAATGCTGGAGCAGATGACAGTATAAATAAAGACATACAGTGAGAGGCTCATCTGGTTATTTTTTTGTTTGGTAATTAAGACTGAGGAGGTTTTGACTTAAGTTCCATCTTACTGAGAAACAGAGGTGGGGGCTGAGAGGCCTCCAGCTCTTCCCTCTTTCCTTCGCCTGGAAGCCCAGAGAGGGCCTTCCATATTTGGCCTCGTGAAACTGGTTTATCCATCAGTGTCAACTAGGTAGCATAGAGACGTGGAATGGTTTTATTTTCTCTCCAGTTGCTGCTTTTTGCTCAACTCTGTCAAATTACCTTTAACATCAGCTTGATTGGAGTCCACAGCTGTTTTTTTCTTTTTTAGATTTTATTTATTTAATTTTAGAGAGAGGGGAAAGGAGGGAGAAAGAGAGGAAGAGAAGCATTTTGATGTGTGAGGGAAACATAGATCACTGGCCTCCCTCACGCGCCCCGACCAGGAATCAAACCTGCGAACTTCCGTTTTGCGGGATGACACTTAACCAACCGAGCCACACCGACCAGGGCAAGTCCATACCTTTATGGTCATGTAAAGTCCAGGTTGGTTCAAAACTGCCAGCTCATCCCTTGGCCTACTGTAGGCCAGATCTGTACTCAGATGATGGAGGTGAGGCGGGGATAGTGTCTGCTCTCTACTCCTCCTCCTACTCCACATCCTTGAATCTCCTTCAGATTTGGGAGCAGGGACGGTGGGCCGTGGAGGCAGGGCTACCTAGAGGGTGTTGAGAGGCATCTTTACTTCAGCTTGCTGCTATGGCTGACCTGGCTGTCTCCGTACAGATGGCAGAGCTGGTGTCCTGGGGGCAGAGTACGGTAGCATGCATCACTGAGGGTGCCCTTAGAGAAGCACAGCAGTTCTCCCCTCGGCCCCAAGGGTGCTGCATATGCTGTCTCTTTGGGTGGAGCACTGCCTCTTGGGCTCTCCTCGAGTTCCAGCCCATCGTCACCCCTGCACCTTCACATGGCAGCACAGGAGGAGCTGAAATCCTTCTGTGCCTTCTGGGGCCTGTGGGATCAGGGCTGTGGATACCCCACTACCAATCTTCCTTGGCACTCTATTCCCTAGCCCTCTTGATGCTGTGAGCTCTAATAAGTCTTCTGCTTTCAGGGAGCTCCAGGGAAAGTGGGCATCGTGTTCTATGTTCAGGCATATCCTCTAGCTCCAGGGGACCTGAGTTAGCCTCACTCATGTACTCCTTTGCTAGGTTTTGTTCCTCTCTTATGGCACTATCAGAGTGTGGCTGCAGATTCTGGGGAGGGAAATGACAGCTTCCCCGTCTTAAGGGCACCCACCATTTCTGTGAGTGATTGTCTGGAGCCTCTCGCATCGAAACAACATGCTCTGTACAAGAGAGCATGGGCCATCTCCCCCATTGGCCCTCTTCTGTCTCTCCCCTCCCGAGTCTTTAACATGTAGGATGTGTGTGTATGGGAGGGGATTATGGTAGGTCTGGTATTACAAGGACTGGGGCTGGTTTAGTTTCTTCTTCTTCTTTTTTTTGAAATTGGGATTATTTGTTTATTTAATCCTGACCCAAGGACAATTTTTCATTGTATTTAGAAGGAGAGGAAGGGAGAGGGAGAGAAACATTGATGTGAGAGAGAAGCACCAACTGGCTACCTCCTTTATGCGCCCAGACTGGGGGACACACGTGCCTGGACTAGGGACCAAACTCACAATTTAGGCATGTACACTGATGGGGAATTGAACCTGCAGCATTTTGTTTACCAGATGATGCTCCCACCAACTGAGCCACACCAGCCAGGGCTAGTTTCTTCTTGATGAAGCCCTTTGGGGGATGTCTACTGCTGGTGGCTCTCTTTATATGTGTGATAATGAGCATCTCATTGCTCTTAGCTATGTGCCCCAGTGTCTAGCCCAGGGGCTACTGTAAAAATCCCACTGACATCCCGTTGCACATATTTATATTCTGTTGCACATCCTGTGTACAGTGAGGGTTTTAGGAGTGTCATGATGTTTCCATCCTCCTCTCCCACCCACCAAACCACCTTCCAACCCAAAGAGCTCAAATGCTCCCGTGCTTCTAATTATCACCTCCATGTGGGAGACCCCCTCTAGCCTCTGTCGCCAGCCCTGAGCTCTGTGGCTTTGTCTCCACTTCGACATCCCACCAAATTTCACTATGCTCCTATTCAACTTCTCACATCCTTTCCTTCTCTCCTCCACAATCCAAATTAGTATTTTCTCTGCAGTGAGAATTTACTCATCAAGTACTTAATTGAGCAGCTACTATAAACCTAGCCCTGTGATAGGTACTGGAGATCCAAGAATGACCAAATATGGTGCCCATCTTCAGGGAGTTCTTGGCTCCGTGGGGGTCATAGACCTAAGGAGAGACTCTTGGCATGAAATGGTAAGAGGAAAGGCCTGCATGGGGGTAGGGACCTCTTAGAGGTTATTTCACTAACCTTTGAGCCCTTGAGCACTCAGGAAAGCCTTTCTGGAGGGGATGACCTTTGAGCTCAGCCTTGGATTGTAATAACTAGCAGGGTAAGAAATTTAGGAAGGGCATCTTAGGGAAAGGGAATAGCAAGAACAAAGACATGGAGGCATGGTGGTATAGGGTGCGTTGAGAACCTGGAGCATTCCGGAGTCTAATGTGCAGGGTAGGGAGTGGTAAGAGACATGCTAGTGTTCTGTCTCCTTTTCTGGTACCCCTCCTAGTTATTTGTGTGCAGAGTTGTGGCTGACTCCTCTTCAGCAAGCCTTCACACCTGCCGCCCATCCCACCATAAGGTGAATGATAGAGTCGGGTGGCTGATCACATGGTATATTCCTACTTTGACATCATGTCACCAGTAGGTGTGAGTGGTGATGTCTCTCCCAGGGGAAGTGGCCTGAAGGAACCATTCGAGCATGTGAGGCTCTTTGAGGTAAGGCAGCTAACCTAAGGCCCTGACCATGATCTTCCTCTGGGCTCAGCTCTTGCTCTGAATACCGAATCACCTTGATGTGTAACTTCCCTTTGCCTCCTTGGTCCCTGAGTTTGTTCCAGAATATGGCTCCCTTATCTGGTTCTTTGAACACAATCCATCTCTGTTGGCATTGGCATTTTGCACATGGCATTACATACTCTCAAGGAAAACAACCCACTCATGGACTCCAAGGTATCCCTGTAGGTCCCTGCCTGGCCCAGTTCCTATAACTCCTCGCCTCCATGCAACTGTCCAGGAGGATTGGGATCTTCTAGGTGGGGCCAGATTGGAGACTTTCTTCTCTGGACTGCTTGTATATGTATGTGCATGTATGTGTGTTGAAAGAGATTGTCAGGAAGCCAGTGTCCTGGCTGAGAATCTGTTTCCAAGGCCCAGAGGAGGCTGGACATCCCTGCCCACTGGCCTTGGCTCCCAAGCATCTATTAACCACAGTGGGAGTGTTCCATCCTGGCTCGAAAGAAGTCCTAGTCCCAAATTCATGCCAAGGCTTCTGACTCTTCTAAGGCGACAAGTGTGGACTCACAGAATGCATTTTCATGATAATGAGAGCCAAACAATTCTAAAGCTGAATGTGTTGTAAGGAACCCATTCATTTGTTTCTTCATTTCAGCTCTGTGCCACAGCTTGCCCTGGAAATTGGGGGACAGCAGGGTGAACAAGTTAGAGCTCCTGCTCTTGAGGGGTTCATGGTCTAGTGCAGGCAGGGAGCAGGTTCTGTGATGCACATGTGTAACGGCACTGGGCAGCACAGCCAGCCACCTCCGTAGGAGGCGGAGGGCTAATGTCTGTTGGGTGTCTGCCATGGACCTGCTTGAGGCTGAACTCTCCCCCTGAATTATTTAACTTCATCCTCACAATTGCAACGATGAGAATATTACTATTCCAGAGGTAGAAACATGCACAGGAAGGGTAAGCAAAGCATCCAAGGTCACACAGCATAGAGTGACAAGGATAGGCTTTGAATGTTGGCAGCCAAATTCTAGAGATTCCACTCTTTTTTTTTTTTTTTTGTAAATGTGGAATGCTTCACGAATTTGCATGTCATCCTTGCATAGGGGCCATGCTATTCTTCTTGTATCCTTCCAATTTTAGTATATGTGCTGCCAAAGCAAGCACTAGAGATTCCATTCTTTTTTTTAAAAGATTTTATTTATTTACTTTTAGAAAGAGGGGAAGGGAGGGAGACAGAGAGGGAGAGAAACAGCAATGTATGGTTGCCTCTCACATGGCCCTTACTCGGGACCCAGCCCGCAACCCAGGCATGTGCCCTGACTGGGAATCGAACCGGGACCCTCTGGTTCCCAGCCCGCGCTCAATAGAGATTCCATTCGTAATTCCTGGAAGTTTACAATCTGCTTGTGGAGGAAGGGTGACCTACAGAATTATTAGAATGCATCAGACTAAGAGTATAGTTCTGGGCTTTAGTGTGTGACACAGACAGAGTCGGGAGGAGCCCCCAGGAGGGAGAAACCCTGAACTTCACTTGAGAGCAGTTCTGGAGTTGGCAGAAGTGATCTGCTGTTCCGCTGGGCAGCATTTCTAGGCCAGCTTCCTGAGAATCACAGAGACTGATCCCCCTAACCCTGGACCTGTTCCCAGAGGCAAAAGGAAACAGCTTCAAGTCTTAGGATCTCCTGTAGTCCTTAAGATGGAAGAGACAGTGCCCAGGAAAGCAACTGGTCTGAGTTCACTCAGGGTTCCCTCCTGGTGCTCCCTGCAAAGCAGAATTGGATCATCCTGTCATCCTGGCAGAGGATGGAAAGGCAGTGGGGAGTCGGATGCTTTCTATGTAAGCTGGGGAGAATAATTCTGCTTCCCCCTGCATTCCGAAGTGGTCGTGATAAGCATGTGAGACAATATTTGTGACAGTGTCAAGAAAAACCAACCTCTACAAAAGTGTAAAACGTGACTCACACTTCTACCTTATTTTTTCCCATTTCAGTAGGTTTTCCCTGTCATTAATGTTTTTTAAAACAAAAGAACCAAGCAGCTCCCCCACCCATCACAATACATTTATTTTGTATCTACTTGTTGCCAGTCACATATAACGAAAGATGACTGACTTATAATGGATAGACAACCTCTTACACTATTTTAAATTAGATGCATTACTTTGCTGAATCCTTTCCAAACCATACCAGTCAGATACTCTCTCCACAAGAGATGAGAAATTTGAGCAAGAGAGGTTATTTGCCCCAGGTCACAGAGCTGGTAAATAGCAGAACCTGTATTTGATTTGAACCCAAGTTTTTTGATGCCAAATGGCTTGCTGGGCGAATGATACAGTGGCTTTGAAGGTTTATGTTTTTATTTGGTGGAGGAGTCTCTTCTATTTCCAGGAGACCAAAACAAACAATCTATCATGTCATGGTTGCACTGAAGCTTCCTTAGTAAAGGGCAGTCACCTGAGGACTATTTTACAGATCTCTTATCTGTGAAGATAGCTGAACCATGACACCCGGAGTTCTGTGGCAGGCTAATCTGCATACTGCCGAGGAACTCAAGGAAGTCCTTGCAGGAGTGTGGGTTTAGAGCTCCTGGAGAAGGTGGAGAGGTGGAGAGAAGGATATTCAGACAGGTATGGAGTCAGATTCCTTACGCCAGGGCCAAGAGGCCTCTGAAAGATGCACCCCTGCTCGCTGGTGGATGCCCCTTGGCATCATTATTGTCGGTGAGCATCATTGAGTTGCACAGAACACAATTCATGTACATCAGCTCATGAACTGGGCATGGGGTGCAGGGCATGGTTATTGGAGCAGTACAGGCTTCTTCAGATGGAAAGGGAGGCCAGGCAGCTCATGGGAAGTAGATCTGGGAGCCACCAGGGAGAGAGTCCCTTCTTTCTGTCTCTGTTTCCAGTCTCCCATTTCTCTTGGGCTGTATGGCCTTTGCTTTCTGCCTCCCTGGCCTCTGTTCCATTTTCCTCTCTGCAGTCAGGATTCCTCTGCCTAGTCACGGATCCTCTGCTCTGCATACCCCCTTCTCCAGCTTGTTTGCCAAAGGGCCAACCATGACCATGACTCTATACAACCCCAAATGCCCATTACTATCTAACTTTGTCTAAATTCTTGAGAGAAAAAAATATGATTGGTCACTGGTTAGCCAATGAACTTAATGTTCTTAAGTCAAGTATCCATCTCTGGCCCAAGCAGAGGAGAGTATGTGGTACAAAAATGGCCACTTAGGGCTGGCTCTTCATCTGGGTCTGTGGGCAGGACAAATACGCCCAAACACTTCTGCCATAGACCAAGGGCAAGCCGACGCCATTTGTCTCACTCTAGACCATGGGCAGGAAGGCAGAACTAGGCTCAGTTTCTTGTGGTCTTATTTTCTCTGAGTAGGCAGCTGCCTTCTGAAGGTTCTGAGCAGAGAGCTTATGCCATTGGGGAGGGTTGCAAGACTACAGTTCCCTGCTGGGTTTCTATCTGACTTTAACTCATTTGAGCCCATCAGGAAGGGAGGGCACCATGGGAGTCGTGTATCCACATTAGTCAAGAATCTAGGAATACCATTTCCCGAGCATCTCCCACGTGCCAGGTACTGTGCTCAACATTTTACCCATGGAGTCTCATTTAATTCTGATAACCCTGCCAGGATAAATGGGCCCAATTATAACTATTACAAAAATGAAGACATATTCATTTGTTCATCAACTATTTATTGAGTGCTTACTGGGTACCAAGGCTGTACTAGGTACTGGGGATATAATGGTACACAATGGCTACCATTACTGCAAGCTAACTAGACCAGAGACCATGTGAAGGAGTTGGTAATTTACAGGGTCCAGCACAAATACCACCTCTTTTTCATGACAAAATATTTTATTACAAAATCATAGCACATAATTCTGTAACATAACAATATCACACTCAAGCACAACATACAGCATTTTAGGTGAAATATTAAAATTGAAACTATAAATTATTACAGCCATATACCCTACCAACCATATTCAAGCAGGCCTTACTTCCGCTGGACCCTGTATTTATCCCTTTCAATCCTCAGAAGAACCCCATAAAAGAGTTTCTGTTTTTAACACTTTTTGCAGGTAAGGAAATTGAAGTCCAGAGAGGTTAAGCTCTTTATATTAGTAGAAAGCTAGTGAGTGACACAATCTGAATTTGAACCCAGGCCTAAGGGCCTCTTATGTGATTCAGAAATTCTTGGTAAAGATAGATTTTGCTGGCCAGGGGGCACCTGGGAAATAATGTTCTCATGGTCTTTGCCTTAGCTGGTTACTTTCATTTCTGAAGGAGTGTTGGGGAGTGGGGTTCCTGGGTGTGTTCCTCTCACCTTCTTGCTTTATTTCTAGGACTTTCTTTTCTTTTTTTTAATTTTATTTTTTTAAAGATTTTATTTATTTGTTTATTTTTAGAGAGGAGGGAGGGATGGAGAAAGAAAGGGAGAGAAACATCAGTGTGTGGTTGCCTCTCACTTGGCCCCAACTGGGGACCTGGCCCGCAACCCAGGCAATGTGCCCTGACTAGGAATCAAACCAGAGACCCGTTGGTTCACAGCCTGCGCTCAATCCACTGAGCTACACCAGCCAGGGTGGACTTTCTTTCTTTTTATTGTTGTTTAAGTTTTTATTTCATAATCGTAAACTTAACTCTGCAAACCATCTGACTTGGAAGGGGTAAGGAAAACATGGAACCCAATGAACTGAGGCAAGAGCACGAAGATTATAGAACATTCCAAGCAGATGGGGGTGAAGAGGCGCTCTCCTGAGCTACAGACGGAATGGCCTGGTGATTAAGATAAAACGTTAAGTCAAATTTGTGAGAGTTGTCCACAGTCAGTAATGGTGATCTTCCTGCTGGTCTTGCCATTCCTGGACTCAGCGCCCCGTGGCTGTCACAGCATCCGTGCCGTCTGTCACCTGGTCAAAGACCACACGCTTGCCGTCCAGCCACTCGGTCTTGGCCGTGCAGATGAAAAGCTGGGAACCGTTTGTGTTGTGTCCAGCATTTGCCGTGGACAAGATGCCAGGATCTGTGTGCTTCAGGATGAAATTCTCATCATCAAATTTCTCTCCATAGATGGAATTGCCTCCTGTGCCATTGTGGCGTGTGAAGTCACCACCCTGGCCCATAAATCCCAGAATAATTCTGTGAAAGCAGGAACTTTTATAACCAAATTTTTTGTCCCCAGTGCTCAGAGCATGAAAGTTTTCTGTTGTCTTTGGGACATCGTCTAGCTTGAAGTTGATGTGGCCCAAAGGGGCGCCGTCAGCAGTGATGTCGAAGAACATGGTGGGGTTGACCGTGGCTGGACACGGGAAGATCTGAGGCGGTAGCGGTATCTGCAAGGCATCCAGGACTTTATTTCTGCTTCCTGGGCCCATTCCTGCTCCTCCCTGTGTGGTGTTCCCCATTCCAGTGTCACGGAGACCTGTGGGCTTTTCATAGGCCACATTGTCATAGCATGTATGGTGATCCAGATGTTTGTGTCAGATTATTATTCATATGTTGAAACCATAACCCCCAAGGTGATGGCATTTGAAGGTAGGGCCTTTGGGAGGTCACCAGGTCATGAGGGCACAGCCCTTGTGAATGGACCAGTGCTGTTGGAAGAGAGGCTCCAGAGAGTGCCCTCACCCTTTCCTCCAGGTGAGGACACGGCGAAAAGTCTGTGACCTGGAAAAGGACCCTCACTTGACCATGCAGGTGCCACAATCTTAGATTTCTAGCCTCCAGAACTCTGAGAAGTAAATTTCTGATGTTGATAAGCCACACAGTCTGTGGTCTTTGTTATAGTAGTTTGAAGGGACCAGGACACTGTTTTTATGTCTGGGAATTCTTCTGGCCCAGCTGGTGAGCAGGGCCATGTTTGTCTGTGGTCAATCCTGCCAAAAATTTCCCAAGTGCTGTGGACCTCTCCAATGTTGGGGTCATGTCTTTATGAAAAAATAAGCTCTGTGTGTGTGTGTGTGTGTGTGTGTGTGTGTGTGTGCGCGCGCATGAGAGAGAGAGAGAGAGAGAGTTAGAGAGTTAGACATGAAAGGAGGCTTTAGCATCAGGGCTTTTAATGGGCAATGTAACAATGTGACCATTTTTCATTGGCTATCAGAACAGCCAGCTGGGTCCCGCTACATCCATACCGTCCTCCTGCTTCCTTGAACATCAGCTATGTTAGGTTAGGGGTCATGTGGCAGCACACTGTCAGAGTTCAGCGAGAACCACGTGGGGCAGCCTTCCTTCTGGCTCTGGGAATTCAGGAGACTAACCCCAGCAGGGACCAATCGGCTTGGCCAGCTTTCTGGAAAGGGTGAGGACCTTCTCCCTCTGCCTGTTTGCTTTGATTGCTGTATAGGGAAGGAGCTTCTGGCTGGGAGTTTTTCACTCCTAGGTTGTTATAACTAGCTCCTTATGTTATAATGAACCCAGAAGCCACCAGTGAGGGTATTGGTGAAGGAACAGTCCTGTTTTGGGTGAACTGGGAAAATGAAAGAGGACCTTGGCCCAGGACTCCCGTTTCAGCTGAGGAGAGAAGACATGGCAATGTCAGAGCACTGACCTGGCAGGGAGGTGTCTGGCTTTGACATCATGGAAAGAGTAAAAATGTAGGAGTCAGAGGGCTTGGAGCCAAGCTAATAACATAGTACTTATTATGGGCTGGATACCCTTTTAAGCACCTTACAAGTTTTAATTCATTTAATGTTCACAACACTGTGAAATAGGTACATCATTGCCTCTATTTTATAGTTGATGAAATGGAGGCACAGAGAAGGTTAGTGACTTTCCCAAGGTCACATAGCCTATTAATGGCTAAGCAGACAGTCATGAGCTGTGTCAGCCTGCTGCGTGACCTGGGCCAGACCCCTGGGCCTCTTTCCATGTAGTATCTGGCCTGGTGTTGTCTACTGTGTTTTGACACTGCAGTCTGGTGCCCTATGTGCGATGGTGAGGGGCGGAGTGTCTTCAGGGACAAAGGAGCTGCCCAGATGATGCCATCACTGAGCTGCAGAGCCAGCCTTTCCTGGTTGACCACACTAGTCATTAATCCCCATGTGAAACACAGTTTGGGACCAGGCTCCAGATCTTGTAGTTGCTGCCATGTTTTCATGTGCCTGATAAACGAGTCTGCTGAAAGAGGCTTGAAGAGCATCTGTGGAAAGTGGTTGTGAGCAAGATCCTTTCAGACCTTTTTACAATTCCCATCCATTCTGAGGCTGCCCTGGGACCAAGAAATGAGAATGCTCACAGCATTGGGAAGCCATGCTCCGAAGGTCTTTGGAGTCAGAGGAAGCCTGTAAATAAAAAAGTAAGATCTTCTTCCAGGAAATCAGAGAGAGGGGATGTGCTTTAGGGAGCAGCTTATTCATCCTTTTCACTACATTTGGGAGACTCGGCCCAAAAGGAGAAGGGAGGGGCTCAAGGTTGACCAGCTTTAGTCTTAGTGCTAGGACTGACTTTTAGGGCCACTCCTGGTCTTCCTTCATGCCCAGCAAACATTTGTGGAAGTCTGTTACAGCTCTTTGCACACATTATCTCCATTTAATCTCCACAACAACATGTGGAGATGGGTGCTATTAAACCCATTTTACAGATGAGGAAATTGAAGCCAAAGTGGCAGAACTGGGGTTTGGCACCCAACTACTTCCTTATTATTCTTTGTGTTTCCTTTTAATATTAAGTTCTCTTTATACCTTCCAGAGCACTTTTTCTTTGATGCACAGGTTGTCTGGTGGCCATTATTCCTGAACCAACAATTAGGATGGCCATTCCAACTTCAGACAATCCAGGTTCAAATCCCAGCTCTACCATTTACTAACTGGACTTGAACAAGTCATGCTGTTGTTGACGCTTCATTTTCCATTTCTTAAATTGGGGATATTAAAGTCTAAATCACAGGGCATTTTTTGAAGGATAAAATGAGATAATCCTTGGGACTCACTTAGGACATCAAGTTAATAAGTAATTATTATTATTTTTAAGATGTGCCAATATTTGATACCAAGTCTTGTCCTGAAAATCTGGACGTAAGTTTGTTGTAACTATATGCTAAAGCTTCTGGCTAATTACTAAAGAAGGAACAGCTGTTACGATTTCATTTGTTAAGGTCTGTGGTAGGCTGAATAATGTGACCCTCAATGTCCATGTCCTGATTCTGGACTCTGTGACTATGTTACCTCACATGGCAAAAGAGATTTTGCAAACGTGGTTAAATTAAGGATCTTGAGATGGGGAGCTTTTCCTAGATTATCTGTGTGGGTGTTACAGAACAGACCCGGGGTGGGTAAACAATAACCTATTACTGAAAGGACCCCCCTTTTTCTTTGGGGTTCTCCCTCGTACTATATTCGTTTTGCCTGCTGCCAGAGGAAAGACGTCTCTCAATGCCGGAGATTGGTGAAAAGGAAAGGAATTATTTATTTAAAAGTTATACAGACTTAGAATAGTGACTTAATGTCTTCATTAAAATACTAAAGTTCTTTAGAATACCCACAAATGCGCACAGTCCTTCCTTCTCCCCTTGGCCCAGTCCGGGGTACCGTATCTCAGGAAAAGGATGTAGAAGTCCATGGTTCAGGCAGCTCCTCGGTTCTGGCACCATCTGCTGTGTTGCTGCCATGATCTCCGCGTGGTCCCAACCTCTTCCAAAGCTGCGGGGTCCTGCCCAGGTATGGCTGCCGTGCCTGGGTTTAAATCCCCGTTCCAGTCTTCCTCTGCAGCCCTATTTCCAACTCCTCCCACCATCAGTTACACCTGCCAGCATTCCTGTATTCTTCTAGCTTTACTGGGCTGCCATAGTATGTCTGGGCAGGTGTGGCTCCATGTCATGAAGCCAATCATCTCCAAGTTCTCACGCAGGTGCTGTGATCAGGAGGAGTTGCCTCCCAGTTACATCTTGGGTGGAAGTCCCTTCTATCCCTCTGGCTCAAAGCGTGGCCACAGCTATTTACCATATCTATAAAACCAGTTAAAGGTTATAGATACATTAAACGACCATGCCAGAGGTTAGCTGCAAAGCAGTTGCTGTGCAGAACGGCTCTCAGTGGCCCTGCTCCATTTGTCCCATCCCCCAGCTTAAGACTTCCTATATATATATTTTTTTCTAATATTTCCTGGACACCTTGAGCTCTGGACCCCACTATAAATCCCTATTTGGACCCCCCCCTCTTCGCTGCACCCTGTTACATGGGCTGTGTCATCACAAGGGCGCTTAAAAGAGGGAAGTAGGGGAACAATTAGAGAAGCAGATATGATGGCAGAAGCAAAGTTCAGAGAAAGAGAAAGCGATTTGAGGATGGTTTGCTGCTAGCTCTGAAAATGGAGAAAGGTCCATGAGTCGAGGCAGGTGGGCCCCCTCTAGAAGTAGAACGAGGCCAGGGAACAAATTCTCCTCTAGAGCCTCCAGAAAGTATGCAGCCCTGCCAACCCACTCAGGACTTCTGACCTGTAGAACTGTAAGGTAATACATTTGAATGATTTTAAGCCACTCAGTTTGTGGTAATTTGTTACAGCAGCAGTAGAAAATCAATACAAGATTCTTATCTAGTATTTTCTACACAAATTCCATAGGCATTTCTAAGCGCCACCTCCAGGCCAGGCACTGTGCTAGTGCTTCCACCTGTGTGTTTCTGTGAACAGCGTGATGAATGGGCATGGAGAGTGTGTTCTTTGATGTACAAAACTTGAGCAGGAATCCCAGTTTTACTGCTCATTAGTGGTATGATCTGGGGCAGTCACTCGACCTCTTGAGCCTCAGTTTCTAAATCTGTAGAGTCTAACACATGAAAAACATTTGACACGGGCCTGGAACTCAGTGGATTCTAACCCAATGTAATGCTGCTACTTATTTTTCCCACCACTCTCTTCCCCAAGAAAGCCCTCTTGTCTTACAAATGTAGCCTGCTGTGTGTGGGGCTCTCCTGGGGAAGCGGCAGCCTGTCCAGCAGCCCAAGGACAGAGTTAGAACCAGGCAGTGGGGAAGAACTCACTTTCAACCAGGCTTTCCAGAGGTGGGACCAGCTCCTTGCTACCTTGTTCGTAGGTGGACGCAGGCGTAATGACTGCCCTCCCATGGGCCTGTCCTGGGCCATGGGGGCCTGGAAGAGACATTTGGCTCAAGCCTTACATTTTGAAGGGCTGCAGATGTGGACTTTTGATGCCATCACCTCCTGAGGTCACATGCAGTCACAGAACCCACTGGTGAGACTGAGCAAGAAGGATGTGCGTCTTGCCGTCTTGCACCTGTGGCTCAGTCCTAGCCTCGCTCCCCGTGGTGCTCCCCGCTCCTCAGCAATACGGGCTTTATTTCATGACTAGCTCAGCCACATTGCAATCCCCTTTGGGTTGGTGGGTTAAAACAAAATTTTGGTAAAGGTTCACATTGAAAACGTCCCACTTTTTTCTTCTTTTTCCTTTTTGCATTCTGGTTTTGGCAATTTTTCATTTTTCGCCCCACTCAGAGCTTCAAGAAAACGGCAGTAGCCTGACTTAATCCTAACCTCATAAAGGTTTGCCTCCAGCCAGTGTCTGAAAAAGAAGTAAAAAGTATAAAAATATTCACTCTCCCATATGTGAACAAAGGCTTCCCCCTTTGCAGTCCCATCCCATTCATTATCTCCTGTAATGCTCTCCACAGCTCTCTGAGGGAGGTGCTCCTATTCTCCTGGCCTGACTGTTAACCAGGATGGACAGGCAGGGAAGCGCAGGCACACCACTGTGCCTGTGGTCCTTTACCACCAGTATCTGTCGGATGGCTCAGGGCAGGTGCTGCACTGAGGGTCACTTGTTGGAACAGGACCCCCGTTTATCCCCATTCTACAGATGAGAAAACTCAGATAGGAAGGATGTGTACAAACCATGCAGCTGAACCTAGGGCCTGTGGCTCTGAGGCCCCGTGAGCTTTTCCCGCTGCCCAAGCTGCCCTTCTACATAGCAGGTTAAATCATGCTGGCTTTAAAGATCCCATTACAATACCTTGCTTTATTTTCTTTTTACTACCTCGGAAGTGCTGTAAAAATATTAAAACCAATTGCTGTCATCTTTCAGACTGCTGCGTTTATGAGACGTAGCTTTCAAATGAACGGAAATAATCGAAACTCCCTTCCCACTGCATTCTGTGGGGCATTTCAGATTTATACAATGTTTCTGAGGGTTCTCAGAATAGGGCGTACGCACTTAGGCATTAATGAAGTCGGCTCAGTGCTGGTTCTCGTTTCATGGAGCTAATTGTTAAGTGTTTTGCATACTTACAATTGAACTAAATTATTCCAAGCTAGCTGGTTTCAGGAAGTGTTAATTATATTTCAGTCAAAGAAAATCAAGGCTAAAAAATCATCCACTTAGACCTTATCTATTTATGAACATCTCATTCTGGAGATCTCAAACATATATTTTAACACCATGTGAATATTGAGATTAATATTTCTTCACCAAAGAAACCTTTATTCCTTCTACTCTTCTTTGAAAAGGACCTCTCCCCACCCCCGCTGCACCATCCAATCCTTCCAGCTTTATTCAGCAGCCTAGTCTGGAAGTTGAAAAAAGCCGTCCTTTGTATTTCTGGCGCCTTGAATCTTTAAGTTGGGTGCCAAGAACAGCATTAGCTTCATTCATCTTGAGACCAACTGGCCTTCTGTAAATGATATTAAGTAATTAATTTATGGGTCCTGCACAGGCCATTTAAGACCAAGTGCTCCCTTCTTTCTGGGGTTATTTTTTGAGGAAGCTGTTTAGACTGGAGTTTTCAACTGGGACATGGGTTTGAAAGGCTGAGGGACCAAGCATTTCCACTCAATTCTCCATCCAGGGGAGGGGTTTAGAGGATGAGAGAGCATAAGGTCTGAGGCGGGGGCAGGGAAGGTCTACAGCGCCTGCACTCATTGCATGAGAAGGTCTGGATGAACGCCTCACAGGAAGTTCTAGTTTCTTTTGCATCTGTAGTACAACTTCTTTTCTATTTGTTTTTAGCCTTCTATTCATTCACTCATGCATCCATTCATTTGCTCATTCAGTGCACACACACCAAGCTATCGACAGCCCATCACACCAGGGCACTGGACCAGGGGCTGGGTGTGGAGAGCTGAGGATGGCAGGGTCCCCACCCTCAAGAATCCTCATAATACATAAATATACCAGGGCGCCAGACCCACCTGGATGGCTTGTTGAAGCACAAGGCACTGGGCCCCACTGGAGTTTCTGATTCAGCAGGCCTAGGGAAAGAGGATAATTTGCATATTTAGCAGGTACCCAGGTGATGCTGATGCTTTGGTCTAGGAATCACTTTCTGAGAACCACTGCGGGAGACTCATGGGATTTTGGGAGATTACATCCTGAGACCATCTTGATTTGTACCTAAATTTATATATACCACTATTAGACCTTTTGTTGGCTGGAAAAAATAAACTTTTTTCCATTAAAATCACTTATCTCATAAATAATGAATAGAGAATAACCAATATGTGTTGAGAAGTGGATGTTGAGCGGTTAGTTGGGCTATGAGATAGCTGCACTGTTCCCCCTACACACTAGCCTTCCAGAGTGAGATTCAAAGCTACGCTTGCAAAAGATAACAAATGACTCCTTTGCAGAGATCACCAGGAAGGCTCACATGTATATGGGACCTTGGGGGAATTAACATTTAAGTAGCAGTGATGCAAATGTCATCTTAGTGTTAAATCTACACATGTCCAGGTTTATCCAAGGCTTATGAAGACTTGGTCACTGAAGAAGATGTAGTTAACTTGAAGAGAGAAGGGGATCAGGAAAGGTCACAGGGGAAGTGGTGAGGTGACAATTGACCTGGGGTTTGAAGGATGAATAGGAGTTTGCTAGCTTTGCAGTGAAGGTGGGGTCGAGTGCATTTTGGGCAGAGGGAACAGTCTTTGCAAGGTACAGAGGTGAGAAAAGGTCAGGCTTGTTCAAAGAGCATAGAGAAGGGGCACAGACATTGCTGTATGACTGTGTGCATGGGGAGAGGAGGGAAGAAGGCTGAGAGATGAAGAAGGATTATAAAAACCTTGACTGCTAGGTGGAAAAGCTAGACTTTATTCTGAAATGCCGGTGATAGAGAATCACTTGGCATTTTATAGCTTGGGGGAGCGACTCAAGATAGCTGACACAGCCCTGGGCGGGTGGTGCAGTTGGTCAGTTGGTTGGAATGTCGTCCTGCGCACCAAAAGTTTGCAGGTTTGATCCCTGGTCAGGACACATGCCTAGGTTGCGGGTTTGATCCCAAGGCAGGATGTGTAGCGGAGGCAACCGATTGATATTTCTCTCTCACATTGATGTACTTTCTCTTTCTCTCCTTTCCTCTCTCTCTAAAATCAATAAACACATCAAAAAATTTTTTAATGTATTTATTTATTTTTAGAGAGGGTAAAGTAGGGAGAAAAGAGAGGGAGAGAAACATCAATGTGTGGTTGCCTCTCGCATGCCCTCCAGTGGGGACCTGGCCTACAAACCAGATATGTGCCCTGACTGGGAATTGAACCGGCGACCTTTTGGTTTGCAGGCTGGTGCTCAATCCACTGAGCCACACCAGCCAGGGCCAATTTTTAAAAATTAAGAAAAAAAGTGACTGTGGATGGGTGGGTATGGGATTAGAAAGGAAGTCTGGCAGGCTGAGAGACTAGTGGGAGGTAAAATTAATTAAAATAAAAGAAAAGCTTCAGTACCCCAGTAGTAGGAGCCATGTTTCCAGGGCTCCTTTGCTACATGTAGCTAGTGGCTACCCTTGAGTGGTGCTTGCAGAACTTCATCACTGCAGAATGCTCTCCTGGACACTGCTAATCTAGAAGGGAACCATGGTGTCTGAGTGGGCATATCCTCTTGAATCCATGGACTCCTGACTGCACAGAGAGAGGGGTGCAGCAGAGGAGGAACAGAGTAGAGCCCTCTAAAAGTGCAGGACATTCTTGCCCAAGTTCAAGGACAGTATGTGGGTAGAGTGGAAGCAGTGCTCACAGGCTGCTAACAGAGGTTAGAAATGGGCTGCTAACAGGCTGTTGAAACAAAGGGAGTGGCTGGAGAAGCCATAGTCAGAAGAAAGATCACGGAAGCTGAGTTCTAGAAGCCAAGAAGTGAAAGCCACTGGGGAGAAGAGCACATGCAGGAGTGATCAGGGGGCTCAACCTGGACCAGCAGTTTCCTTTCTCCTGGAAATATGACCTGGGACATATTGGCTGAGTCTGTTAGCTGTAAGTGCTGTGTACGAAGGCCATTAGCACAGGGGACAGAGCCTGAGGCTGCCTTGTTTGGGAGGTTACAAGGCTGTGTGCAGAAATGAAAAGCCTAAGGAGAGAGAGGAAGAGGTCTGTGCCGCTGAAGGTGACAGAGGCAGAGAAAGCCTGGGTCTGATCACCTTCCAGTTCCCATGAGACCCTCTGCTCTTCCTGTGACACCAGAGGTCTTCACAAAAATGCTGCCTCTACTTGTAACCAAGAGAGTTTCAGTGGGTTTCCCTTTATTACAACCCAAGGCTCTATAAACACATTGACTCCCCACCGCCCAGCCTAGGTCATGGCACGTACCAGGTGCTCAATCAAAGCTTGCAGAGTTGTTGAATTAGTGGGACATTTGACCAATGGATAAGACTGAGACAAGCAGAGGGAAGGGGAAGGCCAAGGACATCCTGATAGATGTTCCCCTCCTTCCCTCACCCCCTTGGCACCTGGAATGTGGGGACCCCATCCTCCTTCATCCTCCAGAGGCTACACGTGTGGCTGGCACTGTTTCTGATATCTCTCCTTGCATCACCACACTCTCACGTCAGTTTAGGTGGTGGTTTAGAGCCAATTAAAATTTATAAGCCACAGGTAGTGAGTGAAGTCCCAAGGATTAATTTGCTCAGGAGAGTGTTAATCTGTGTCATAGCACTCCTTCAACAAACAGGGCGAGATGGAGACAGGGAGGCACTTCTCCTCCTGTGTTTGACTGTAAATGCTCTAATTGGTCCCACTGGGCTGGAGGCGGTGTGTGGCTCTGCCTCCTCTGAGCACTATGAAAGGGCAGAATGGGCCCCCAGCGTTGTTACCTGGAACCCAGCCCCACTCTATACTGCTGAGCAGGGCCTGCTACCCCTTCCCTCAGCTGGCAGAGACATGCCCTTTCCTGCCAGCAGTCCCTGTGCTCTGTGCCCTTCTTCCACATGGCTCCTGGGGCAAGGCAAGGGAAAGAACAGTAATGGGCTGATCCCACCGGCCCCTAGGACTTGCCACTTTCAGAACTTTGTCATTAGAATCCCTCTCAATTAGGAAGCAAAGTGAATCAGAATCCAAGTTAGTATGACAATGCCCACTTGTCCAGCCAGCCACCTTTCCTCTCAAACAGTTTAAAAGCAGGAGAGAGGATTTATTAATGCTCAGACTGCAAGATCAGGGCTTCATGTTTGGCAGGATGTGAGTCTGTCCAGTAGGCTTTGGTGCTAGGGTTTAGGACACCTGACTTGTAATTAAATTCCTTTCCTGGCCAGAGCTTGGCTCAGGAGAACTTTGTCTTAAGGGTACCCAGTTTCCTTCTGGAGAATCTAAACTTCAGTGTTGCAAGTCCAAACAATTATTACAGCTGGTGACCTTGGAGTCCAGAAGGTCTTAAATGGCTTTCCCAGAGAGCCAGGCAGTGGCAAAACAGTGGGAATCCATTTACCATAATGGCTAATAGTTCTAGATTTGGAGCCAGAAGGGCCTGGATTCATGTTCAAGTTCTATACTTAGCAGCTGGGTGTCCTTAGCCAAATTACCTAACTTCTCTGAGCTTTCTTCCTTATTACTAGAATGCGTATCAAACCATCTAAATTGCAGGGTTGCATGATGTAGACGAAGTGTTTAGCACAGTGTTTGCAAATAGCCAAATCTTTTTAGATATTTTATTTGTCTACATTTAGAGAGAGAAGGGTGGGAGAAAGGGAGAGGAGAGAAACATCATTGTGAGAGAGAAACATTGATCTGTTGCCTCCTGTACACGCCTTGACCAAGGACCCAACCTGTAACCCAGGCATGTGTCCTGACCTGGAATCGAACTGGCAACCTTTTGCTTTGCGGGACGACACCCAGCCAACTGAGCCACCCTGGTCAGGGCACAAAGAGGCAACTGTTAATAAATGGTAACTTTTATTATTGTTATTCATAATAGGGATAACAGTGAAAAAAAAACAAACCCTCAGGTGTCCTGTATCCTGTCTTCTCTTGATTTCTCTCAACCTCACCTGGTAATAGCAAGACCTGCCCTGCCTACTTCACCTGTACCTCATTATAGTGAGGCAGGAGAGTGGAGGGGACATCTTTGAAAAGGATGTCATTGGTGCTTAAGCATAGGCATTATTATTACTAATTAGCTAATTTGAAGACTGCAGAATCATCTAGGGATTTTAAATTAAAAATATTTTAGTATTACTATTATTGGAGGTAAATATTAAGTTTTCCTTACATTCCATAGGAGAAAAAAATCCAGCATAAACAGTCAGTCAAAGCGGTACTTAACTCACAAGGCTACTGTACTTTTCATCTGGACCACACGCAGAACCTTTCGTGGGGGGGGTGCGGGGCTGGCTTACTCTGATGACATAGGGAGGAAGTTCCAAACAAAAGCGCCTTTTGGCTTCAGAGGATTGTGGTGAAATGAGCATTAGTTCAAGTTTGCTGTTGCCAGCTACAGAAATGGACTCTGGCTTGTTTAAGGAGGAAAGGAATTTGTTGGAAGAAGATATCAGAGCATCAGTGGGAAAGCTGGGGTGGAGCTGGTGCTACCTCTGTCCTCACTGTGAGGCCCTGGGGACACTAGAGCTGCCTCTCCCTCCAGGATGCAGTCTCTCCTGACCCTGCCTCTCTGTGCCACTTTGAAGTCCTGGGTATCTAATCCGCTCTTCCTTGGTGACATACTGGACTTCAGCTGCAAAGAGGAGTAGGGAAATAGTAAGCAACTGTCAGAGCTGTACTGATTTCTGAATTAGGAGGCTGTCCCTGCCTCCTGAAGACTCACACAGCAGGCTATTGCATCGTAAGAAGACTCAGATGTGGGGCAGCCATAAAACGATGTGCGTCAGTGACTGATGCTAGAGGTCTGCAAAATCCCCATCCAGTGGACCACGATAAAGTTGAAACCTTACCTGGCATATTTTTGGTATATTTCTGTGTTGACTGGTACTGCTATGCCTCCTGTTGTGTTGAGAAAGGTACCTGGGCTCCTGGAAGTTGGGGCCCAGACCTTGAGATGAGCAATAATAGGCTTCTGGGGAGGGGGTCAGTGATGGCTGGACCTCTCCCTGCCTTTAAGGTAGCTGGTCAACAAGTTCAGGCCAAGGGCAGAGTCCAGCTGTCTAGGGAACCAGTGAGTCAGAGCCAGTGTTGCGGGGTATTGGGAGAGCCGGCAGTGCTGCTGGGGTGGGGAGCTGCCATGCTGCCTTTCTGGAGACGTGCTCGGACTGTGACACCCCCTTCTCCTGGCCAGGCCCCTGTATGATGTGGGGTGTCCAGTGGGGAGGAGACTGGGACATGGCCTTTTCCTGCTCTGACAGCATGGCTTATCTCCCAGGGACTTCTCCCTGCCTCAACACCCACCTACCGTGCTCCGGGGAAATGAAGTGTAGTTTCTCATCACCAGATGATAAGGGCTCTCCATGATATCTTCCAGCTGTTTTCCAAAAACAGTGCTTAAGCAGTGGAACACCAATAACAAACAAAAGCTAATCTTATTCATCCAACAGAAAAAAGTAGTGCTGCTCTGTTTGAATCATGGGTGGGTGGATGGCTGGGTGGAGGCCAGAAGCCACACAACCTCCCCTATACCACCTGAAACAATATCATAAACCCTTAGGACAGTGGTCCTCAAAGTGTAGTCTCTATATCAGCAGCTTCAACATTGCCTGGGAACATGATAAAATACCAATTCTCAGACCCCACACAAGACTCACTGAATCAGCAACTCTGGGGCTGGGGCCCAGCGCTCCATTTCAACAAGCTCTTCCAGGGATACTGAGACCCACTGCCTTAGGATTTTGAGGAGATGTGCTTTCCCCCCTACCTGTTAAGGTGGACTGTTTGAATGATTTTATTTTATTTATTTTTAGAGAGAGGAGAAAGGAGGGAGAAAGAGGAAGACAAACATCGATGTGCGAGAGATACATCAATCTGTTGCCTCTCATGCATCCCCATCTGGGGACCTGGCCTGCAACTCAGGCATGTGCCCTGACTGGGAATCGAACTGGTGACCTTTTGGTTCACAGGTTGGTGCTCAACCCACTGAGCCACACCAGTCAGGGCTGAATAATTTTTTTTTTAACTACAAATTCAAATAATTCCATGGAATGGAAAAACCTAGGTTCCTCACGCTACTCCGTTATTAGCTGAGTGTCATTGGGTGAGTCACAAAACCTCTCTGGGCACCATTTCCTTATCCATCAAAGGAAAAGCATTCAGATGTCTTTAGGGAGGAGGTGACACCTGAGGCATAGACTGGATTAGATGACTTCTGTGGGCTGCCTGTGGACTGTGGTGTGCAGGACCAGGTATATTGGCAAGGTGGCTTTCTGTAGCCCTGATTTTCAAACCACCAGACTGGAAACAGCTATGTATCCACAAGTCGGGAACTGGTTAAATAAATTATGGTGCACCCAAACAATAAAATACTTTACACAGTCAAAAAGAATGAGGAGAATGTATATGTACTGATTTAGGCCAATCTTTCAGCCACATTAAGTGAAAAAAAAAACAAGGTAGAGAACATTATGTATAATATACTAAAATTTGTGTGAGAAAGATATAAATATGTTTGAATATATGTAAGACAGCTCTGGCTACAGTAGATGCCTCTTGGAAAGAGCACATTAGAAACTGGTGTTGGTGGTGAATGGGAACAAGACTTACTTGTCACTATATTTGGTTTGAGTTTTAAAAGCATATACCTATACTACTCAAACAATGAAAACACAATAAAAAGCAGCCTCAACAGAGGACCACAGTCCTGTCTGGCCCTGAACGAGACTTATGTGGTTTCCTGAGAGAGAGGACCAGAGGGAAGTGTGGCAGCAGGTGTTGGTAGAGTTCACCATTACACACTCACAAATGGCCCAGCTCTCTGGGCCTCTGTCTGCACCTTGCAAAGGAAAGGGAGATGTGGAGGTACAGAGGGCTCCTGCTTCTAGGCTATGGACTGAGCTGAGCAGGGAAGCACTGCGGGGGTGGCAGAGTTGTGCTTGTCAGGCATTCAGGGCACTGACCTCATGGTAGACTCCAGCCAGGCACTTGTGTGATGGAATGCAGGACCCAGGAGTTGCCAGTGACTCCTTGATAGGGCTTCCCATTCACAGTGCCCTTCTCTCTATGTGATCTCAATTTCAGGCATGCCTGTGAGAGGTGGTGGTTGTTAATCCCTGTCTGCACATGAAGAAATGGAGGCTCCTTTCTTCAAGGACCTGCCCAAGATCACATCATTGATAAATGGCTGAGCAGGAATTGCAATTCAGTTTACTGGCCCCAAATACCATGCAGTGAATGCTGGAAAGAGGTCGTTAGCTGTTACTTATCTAGCAGGGAATGGGCATCACCCTGTTTGTGGTCCAGGCTGAAGGAGCTCAGGGTTCCAGGTTTGAGAAGGGATTTGGTAGAGCTGGCCATTCAGAGGCAGCTGCTGACCTCCAGGAACTTCCTTAGGCTGGGGCCACGGCTGCTTCCTCACAGCGAAGAGGCAGATGCCTCTGGGACCCTGCGGAAGGCTCTGCCACATCGTGGTCCCATTTCCCTCTTCTCATTGCCATGTGCCAGTCAGGCCAGATAAATGAGTAAACTGAACATCCTCTTTTGAAATCTTGTTATTCCCTCAAGGTCCAGCTCAAATGCCTGTCCTCCTGGAAGATTCTCGGAACAGCCCCGGTGGATTAGAGTTCTTCTTGCACAGCTGGAACCCAGGCAGAGTGCAACAGCCAATTTCTTCCTCAGAGCGGTTCCTGGAGATCACCTACCCTGTGGCAAATTATAGATGCGCAGTCATGTTTCGTGAAGGCTGAAAGGTTGTTTGGCCTCATTTCTCCTCTCTGCAGACAGAAACCCTTTATGGTAACTAGGCACAGGTGGCTGGAACAGAGGGCGGATGGCAGGGAGTGGCCAGATTAGAAAGTGCTCAGAGCTGGGGCTTGTTGTGAAGGCCCTCTGTCCTGCAGGCTGCAGGGAGACTTGATCCTGGAGCCTTGGGAGCCACTGAGGTGCTGAATTACCCTGTGTGGCCCCTCTGTCAGTGGTAAGGTGGGAAGCCTGGAGCTACAGGGAGATAGGGCTTGGGCGTGAATGACCAGGAGACTCAGCAGGCCTAGGGAGGCTGGGTATGTCTGAATTAGGTGGTGGGGAGGCATTGTAGGGCATTAACCAGAGCTGGAATCAGCAGTCTCGGGATAGGAGGAGTATGAGGAAGGAAGAAATGGCTGTAGGGGACTTACATTGCTCTATGGCCTCTGATGGGCTGGTGTACGGAAAATGGAGTCAGTCAGGCTCCCTCACCCGGATATCTGGGGAACCGGGACTTAACAGTGTTTCTATAACTGTGCTTAATGGCCCCCAAGTGCAGAATCAAGGTCTGTTATATAACCAGTGATAGTCTATGTTGGCACCCAGCTGGCTTCGTGTGCACTCAGTATATAAGGGAGTTGGGACTTTCTGAGGTGCGACTCGCGGCTTGCGGTGCCTGTGGATTGCCCCACCTCAGAATAAAGGCCTGTCAGACATCCCCACAGCTCCACGAATTTTCTTCTGTCTGCCCAAATCCCTTGTGAACCTGCCTGACCTTGACCGTCTGCAGGACAGCTTGGCAGTGGGATACAGAATTTTAAGTGAAAGCGGGGGTCAGAGAAAGTGTCAAAACCCAGAGGTCACTCTTTTAAAAAGGAGGGGTGATGGCCAAATTTACAGGCTTTGGAGGAGGTCAGGCTGGGAGGGCTGGGGAGAGGGAGCTGGAGCAGGCAGTTAGGAGGCTGGTAGCTGGGGCATTTTGCTGGGCTGGGAGTGGGTGGGTGCCCAGCCCACACAGGCTCACTGCTTGATAGATTCTGCTGCTTGAACAACACAAATAGCCGGAAATGTAAACATTGCCAGAGCCTGCACAGCACCTCTGGCATTGCTAATTAGCTCTGACTGAGGTTACTCCTTACAGGGAACAACTGCATCACACTTCAGTTCCAGCTGAACTACCTGAGCAGGGTAGGACTCTCCAGTGCTCATTGCCACCTCCCCCCAGTTCTCCTTAAGATATGACAAAAATAATCACCCAGCCCTGCTTCCTGATCCTGCCTTCCCAAGGCACCATTGTTTAGGCATTATTAGTCAAGAGAGGGA
Organism: Micronycteris hirsuta; assembly: GCA_004026765.1. Taxonomy (NCBI): domain Eukaryota; kingdom Metazoa; phylum Chordata; class Mammalia; order Chiroptera; family Phyllostomidae; genus Micronycteris; species Micronycteris hirsuta. Next base: position 27,004 of record PVJI01000718.1, on the reverse strand, counting down.
CTAATTTGTGTAACAGAAAAGTCAGGGAGAGAGAGAATGTGGTGTAAATGTTAATCGTTTTTTTAACTTCACATTATGTGATCCGTTAACATTAATATTTAATTTAATGCAGTCAAAAGATTAATGTTTGTGTTTATTTCTAAAAAAGGCAAGGATGCTTCAGGCTGCTTTTCAGCTTGGTTGAGCTTTCGGGGGGGGAAAAAAAGCCACCCAGAACAGAAGAAATGTATTCATGCTGTAATAATACAAATACCCTGTCCCCCACCCGCTCTCCCTCCTCAATTCCTAAAAATAAGCCACAGGGTTCTAATGGGGACACTGATTAAATATTCGGCTCTGTAATTTATGCCCAAGTGAATCTCAACAGGAACCAGGGGCTCTGGAAATCTGTTGTGAAATAATTATCCTGAATGACATTGTCGAGATGGTCTGCAAGGGTGCTGTCAATAATGCATTAGCCCAAATCTGTTTGAAATACAGCAAGGAAATTACACGATATTCATGGGAACCTGAAAGAATTATCAGTAAACAAATTTAATCAACTTGATGTTATGCATACCACTCAACCTCTTATTATCTGATCATCTAGGTTTAGAACACGCAGGGGAATTGAATGACGCAGGATGCCAGGCTGAGGCTGAGTGTGTGTGTGTCTGGTGGAACCAGCCTCAGGTCTCAGCATTTCTCCTCCTTGACTGCCTTTCATTTGCATTTTTCTCTCTGCTGATTGTTGGCTGCCAGCTCTTACCTCAGCCTGGCCCTCGAATTCTCTTTTAACCACCAGTGTCAGAGCCCTGCTTAGAAAAGTCAGCTGACTGTCCACCTGCACTCCCTATGCCTTTTTCTCCCCTCTATCTTCCAAAGAGGTGGTGGTTGCCCCTGCTGTTCAGCTCAGAAGTAAAGAGGCTGGATGGAAAGGAGGTGATGGCTGTTATCTGGGGAGATGCTTCCTGTCCTAGGAGAAAGGACCCTAAGTGAAGACCTGCCACTGATTTGCTGGGTGATCTTACCTCAGTCCCTTCCCATGTCCGGGCCTTAGTTTTCCACCTGAAAAATGAGTCTTGATCTGGGTAGTCTGTATGATTTTATGAAATCTTGGTAGATGCTCAGGAGCACCTCATTTACTTGGCTTCTGTTTCTTGTCTTCCAGAACCTTATGGGAACACCAAGGGGAAAGGGCTTTCTCAAGACCACATGGGGCCCTGGATGGGTAGCTCAGCCGTTTAGAGCATTATCCCGATATGCCAAGGTTGCAGGTTCAATACCTGGTAAGGGGACATGTAAGAATCAACCAATGAATGCTTAAATAAATGAAACTACAAATTGATGTCTCTCTCTCTCATCAATTAAAAAAATCACACATGGCGAGTTGGAGGCAGAGTCAAGAGAATTTTCACTCTCATATACCCACTGAACCCCCAAGTCAGAATATTGCTTTTCATCTACACTAAAAGCCATGGAGAGCGTTCTGAATCTTTATTTCAGAGCTGAGCCCTAGGTTCTATGTCCTGGGTGTGCAAGTCATTTTCCATTTCCAGGCCTCAGTTTCCCCAATTGTACAACAAAGGGTTTGGAGGAGGTGAGTTTACATAGCGGGTGAGCTCTTATTTTAGCTTTGATATTTCATGATATCACCTACATTCTAAGTTCCTCAATTGGCTCTGGCTTCACACTTTGAAGAAAGGTCTAGATTCCATTTCCAGGCTATAACTTCCCTTCTAACTTATTTGTGGAGGGAAAGTACATTCTTATTCAGTACTTACTGTAGTCAGTGCCCAGGGCCAGGCCTTGTGTTGTGGAGAATATGCTTATTGAGTTCGACTTTGTGCCTGGCCCTGGCCCTGATATTGACATACTTGATGGAATTCAGGAAGTTCAACTTGGGGACTAAGTTGAAGCCAATTCACTTAACTTCTTTGGGGTACCTACAGTGTGTGTCCCTGTACATGACATTATGTAGGATAATAGTAACATCTATGAATAGACTAAGTACTAAGGACTGACTTCAGCACTTCACCTGTTTAAGGCCCATTACTTGGGAATGGGCCATCATGAAGTAAAGGTAGGGATAAGAGGCAGAACACAACTATAATATAAAGAACACTGAAAGCAAAGAAGTACAGATCCCCCCTCCAGAAGCTACTGAATGGGTTCTTTACCTCCACCCATCACTGCAGCCCTACCCTGGCCCTCTCGCTGTCCCAGCCTATTCAGATGAAAGTCTAGACCTGATGCTATTCAGTATGGTTAAACGCAGACCCAGGTCATTATTAAGCATTTGAAATATGGCTACTCCTGATTGAGATGTGCTGAAAGTATAAAATTTACACCAGAGTGCAAATATTTAGTACAATAGAAGGATATAAAGTATCTCAGTAATATTTGTATGATCACATGTTGAAATAATATTTTGGATATTTTGAGTTAAAGGAAATATATTATTAAAATTAATTTTATCTGTTTCTTTATTTTTTTAATGTGACTAGCAGGAAATTTAAAGTTACAGGCCTTATTATTCTATTGGAAATAGAAATATTTAAATATTTTCAAAGAATACTTTAGCTCATGAGGACAGGGAATAGTAGGACAGTGGTGATATGGGTTTGCCTTTCCATTTCTCATGGAGGAGGTTAGAGGGGAGTTTGTCCTCACCCCCTACCAGAAGTTCTAAGAGAATCACTCATATAGCTGGAAGGATGCTGGATGAAGGAAGATTGACATCTCATTTTTTGGTTTAACTGCTCCTTCACAGGGGAATTGCTGATCTGCTTCCTGTGCTTATTTGAACAGGAGGAAAAGATGATTGGAGAATGAGGTAGGCAGAAATAGGCCCCCTCAGCAGAGACAGGCAGCCAGGGCAGAGAGGATGAGTGGCAAGGAGGTGGCTGGAGGACTGGGAGGGAGAAGCAGTGGCTGGCAGTCCCACATTTGCATGTGGATAAACCAGGGAGAACAACTGGGGAGCGAGATAGATCGTGCAACCCAGGGTTCTGGTGAGGAAAAAGAAAGCCTTAAAACTTCAGGCTGTAAAAACCTGTGGGAGTTGCGGTGGTGGGAGAAACTTCCAGCCTCACAAGAGAGTTCATAGGAGAGACCCACAGGGTCCTAGAATGTACACACACCCACTCACCTGGGAATCAACACCAGATGGGCCCAATTTGCTTGTGGGTAGTGAGGGAAGTGACTGAAAACCGGCAGAGAGCTGAGCAAATGGCATTGTTCCCTCTCAGACTCCTCCCCCACATAGAGCACCACAACATAGCCAAGTGGGTTGCCCTGCCCTGACAGATACCTAAGGTTCCACCTCTTACTACGTAACAGGCGTGTGGAGACAAAAAATATGGCCCAAATGAAAGAACAGAACAAAGCTCCAGAAAAAAATACAACTAAGTGATAAAGAGATAGCCAACCTTTCAGATGCAGAGTTCAAAACACTGGTAATCAGGATGTTCACAGAAATGGTTGAGTATGGTCACAAAACAGGGGAAAAAGCGAAGACTATGCAAAGTGAAATGAAGGAAAATGTACGGGGAACCAACAGTGAAGGGAAGGAAACTGGGACTCAAATCAATAATTGGGACCAGAAGGAAGATGTAAACATTCATCCAGAACAGAATAAAACAAGAATTCAAAAAAGTGAGGAGAGGCTTAGGAACCTTTGGGACAACTTTAAACATTCCAACATCTAAATCATAGGGGTGCCGGAAGGAGAAGAGAAGAGAAAGAAATTGAAAACTTATTTGAAAAAAAAAAATGAAGGAGAATTTACCTAATCTGGCAAAGGAAATAGACTTTCAGGAAGTCCGGAAGCTCAGAGAGTCCCAAAGAAGTTGGACCCAAGGAAGCACACGCCAAGGCACATCATAATTAAGTTACCCAAGATTAAAGATAAGGAGAGACTCTTAAAAGCAGCAACAGAAAAGGACACGGTTACCTACAAAGGAGTGCCCATAAGACTATCGCTGATTTCTGGAAAGAAACCTTACAGTCAAGAAGGGGCTGGAAAGAAGTATTCCAAGTTATGGAAGGCAAGGACCTACATCCAAGACTACTCAAGATTGCTAAATGATAGCAAAGCTATCATTTAGAATGGAAAGGCAGATAAAATTCTTCCCAGATAAGGTCAAATTAAAGGAGTTCATCATCACTAAGCCCTTGTTATATGAAACCTTACAGGGACTTATGGAAGGAATAGAAGAAGACGAAAACTATGAACAGTAAAATGACAACAAACTCACAAATGTCAACAACTGAACCTAAAAACACAAACAAAAACGGACTAAGCAAACAACTAGAAGAGGAATAGAATCACAGAAATGGAGATCACATGGAGGGTTATCAGTGGGGAGGGGGAGGGGGGAAAATTGGAGGAAGGGGACCATGATCTAAGCAATGCAGATGGCCTCTAGAAGCCGGGAACAGCAAGGAAATAGATTCTCTTCTGGAGCCTTTAGAAATGGACCCAGCCCTGCTGACACCTTGATTTCGACTCAGTGAGACCTGTGTGTGACTTTTGGCCTACAGAACTAGGATGATACATTTGTGTTGTTTTAAGCGACTGTGTGTGGTAGTTTGTTAGGACATCAATAGGAAACAAATACAGAGAGACATTGGGGTGGAGAGATACAGTATTTTGGCATAATAAAATTGCATGAGTTGCTCATTAGTTGAATGGACATCTGGGAATATAGCCATGGTTGAGGCATTTAACCAAGAGCCTGGCTGCAGGGTAAGGAAGCTTAGCAGCAAGAGGATTTGGGGTTGACCACCAAGGGTGGTAGTTGAAGGGTTTCAGAGGATGTCAGGTTGGAGTAGTTCTTGGGGATGTGCATTGGTGAGCCTTCCTTCCTGTAGGGTCTGCTGAAGAGCTCATGCATGCATTCCCAGATTAGTTGGGGACCTACCACATGGAGATTATTACCAGAGGCAGTGAAGAGTAGGCCATGAAAATGCTATTAGCCACCTGTATCAGTTAGGTTATGTTAAGTAACAAATGGCCACCAAATCTTAGAGCTTTATGACAAAGATATATTCCTAGTTCATTGTCCATGTTCATCTCTACTCATTCTAGTGGGATCTGTACTCACATGACATTTGCTACAGCAAGCTACATGGTTCTACCTAATTTCAAGTGAACAGGAAACTGTAATCCTATCATGTGCCCAAGGTTAGAACTAGGTATTTTTTATTGACTACCACTAATGTCTACCAAATCCCCTTTTCATCCCTATCCTTCTTTCCAGGCCCAAAAGCTCCCAAGGAGAAAGGGCCCCAGGAGAGGAAGAGCAGAGCATGTACCCTCCCTCATGACAAGGCTGTCAGGTTGGTGCTTAGCTAATATGGTAGGATAGGGAGGATATAATTGCTAAATTAGATATGCAGTTGAGATTTTAAACTGGATGGGATTTTCCATTTAGATATTGAAAATGAAAGGCTACTGGAGGCTCTTCCTGAAATGTCATTACAAAATAGGAAATTGAGATTTATCAGGGCATGAGTGAAGGCAATACTTAGAAACAAAGCTGGTCCTGGCTGGGTTGCTCAGTTGGTTGGAGTGTCGATCTGTACACCAAAGGGTTGTGAGTTTGATCTCTGGTCAAGGCACATACCTAGGTTGCAGTTTGATCCTGGGTGGGGTACGTATGTGAGGCAACCAAGTGATGTTTCTCTCTTACATCAATGTTTCTTCATCGCTCTCTTCCTCCCTTACCTTCCCTTTAAAATCAATAAACATGTCCTTGGGTAAGGATTTAAATAAAAAAGAAAGAAACAAAGCTGATTTTTGTGTGGCTCACTAATTTCAGACACTACTAAACCAAATACTCATGCATTGAATCATCAAAACAATCCTTTAGAGTAGTCACTATTATTACATTAATTTTAAGTATCATGAAACCGAGGCTCAAAAAGGTTAAATAATATGACTAGTGGTATGCAGCTTAAGAAGCTAGCCAAAATTCAAACTTAGATTTGTCTGACACCTAGTGTACTTTAATTTTTTATTTTATTTTATTTTATTTTTTAAATTATAATTTATTGATTATGCTATTACAGTTGTCCCAAATTTTTCCTCTTTGCCTCCCTCCATTATGCTCCTCCATCTCCCTCAGGCAATCCCCATACCATTGTTCATGTCCATGGGTCATGCATAGGCTCTTTGTCTACTCTATTTTATACTTAATTTTACATTTTTTATACTGAATTTTACATCCCCATGGCTATTCTGTAACTACTTATTACTTCTTATCCTCTCATCTCTTCACCCATTCCCTCACTTCCCTCTCCCATCTGGCAGCCATCAAAACCCTCTCCGTACCATGATTCTGCTGCTTTATTCTTGTTTGCCTAGTTTTTAATTTATTTTTAAATTAATTTTTAAAAGATTTTATTAATTTATTTTTTGTTTCTTTAAAGATTTTTATTTATTTATTTTTAAAGAGAGGGGAAGGAGAAGAGAAAAAGGGAGAGACACATCAACATGTGGTTGCCTCTTCGATGCCCCCTGCTGGAGACCTGGCACACAACTCAGGCATATGCCCTGACTGGTAATTGAACCAGTGACCCTTTGGTTCACAGGTTGGCACTCAATCCACTGAGCCACACCAGCCAGGGCTATTAATTTATTTTTAAGGAGAGGTGGAGGGAAGGAAAAAGAGAGGGAGAGAAATACCAGTGTGACAGATAAACATCACTCGGTTGCCTCTCCAACTGGGGACCTGACCTGCAACCCAGGCATGTGCCTGGCTGGGAATCAAACCAGTGACCTTTTGGTTCACAGGCTGTTACCCAACCCACTGAGACACACCAGCTAGGGCTCCTTAGTTTGTTTTTTAGATTTGGTTGTTGATAGATATATATTTATTGCCATTTTATTGTTCATAGTTTTGCTCTTCTTTTTCTTAAATAATTCCCTTTAACATTTCATATAACAATGGTTTGGTGATGATGAACTCCTTTAGTTTTTTCTTGCCCATGAAACTCTTTATCAGCTCTCTGATTCTAAAAGATATCTCTGCTGAGTAGAGCAATATTGGCTGTAGGTCTCTGCTTTCCAGGACTTTGAATATTTCTTGCTGATCCCTTCTAGCCTGCAAAGTTTCTTTTGAGAAATCAGCTGACAATCTTACGGGAACTTCCCTGTAGGTAACTAACTGCTTTTCTCTTGCTGCTTTTAAGATTTTCTTTTTGCATTTAACCTTTGACATTTTAATTATGATGTGTCTTGGAGTGGGCCTTTTTGCATCCATCTTGTATGGGACTCTGTGCTTCCTGGACTTGCATGTCTATTTTCTTCATCAAATTAGGAATTTTTTCCTTCATTATTTTTTCAAATAGATTTCCAATTTTTTGCTCTTTCTGGCACTCCTATGATGTGAGTGTTGGACTTCTTGAAGTTGTCCCAGAGGCTTCTTACACTATCCTTGGTTTTGGTGGCAGGAGTGGGGGGGTGTCCTTTTTTCTTCTTGTTTTCTGATTTGTTGCTTTTTGCTTCCTTATGTTCCAAACCCTTGGTTTGATTTTGGGCTTTCTCTACTCTACTGTTGTTTCCTGTAAATTATTCTTTATTGTAATTATCCTTCATTTCTGACTGGATCTTTTTTATGCAGTTGAGATCCTCACTAAGGCCCTTGAGCATCCTTACAACCAGTGTTTGGAGCTCTGCATCTGATAGATTGCTTATCTCCCTTTTATTTAGTTTTTTTTTTCCTGGAGTTTCTATCTGTTCTTTCATTTGGGCCATGTGTCATTTTCTCTTCATTTTGGTAGTTTCCCTGTGTTTGTTTCTACGTATTTCATAGAGGTGCTATGACTTTCCATCTTGGTAGCATGGCCTAATGTAGTAGGTGTCCTGTAGGGTCCAGTGGCATTGCATCCCCTATCACCCAACATGGGTACTTGAGGTGCACCCTTTTTTGTGGGCTTAGTACACTCTCTTCTTGTAGTTGAGCCTTGATTACTGTTGGCAGGCCAATGGGAGGGATTTACCCAGGCCAGTCAGTTGCAAATATTGGCTGTCACCACTGACCGACATCCTCTGCCCTCCATGAAGGATCAGCTGTGCAGGGGCAGGATGGTAGTGCTCTGACGTGGTCTCTAAGTGTCCACCAGGTGCACAGTCTCTGGGGTTTCCTGGGTGATTTAAGCCAAGATCATCCCCTACCTGTGTTTTGCCTGGGGCCACCCTGCCTGAGCTATAAAGCAATCTGGGATGGCTGCTACTTGTGCTGGGCTTGGAGATTCCTAGGTGAAGCCAAGGCTTAAATCTAGGTTGGTTGCTGCTAATGCTGGGCCTGGGGCCCCTGAACAAGAGGTATGAGGGCTGGGGGCTCACTGAGGTTGGCTGTTGCTTGTTTGAGAGGATTTAGGAAGTTGTGAAGCATGAGCCAAGACCAGCCATTCATATGGAAAAGCAGCTTGGGTGGGCCCATAAGTTGGCTGAGACAGAGTCTCTGGGGATTTCCAGGGTGGGGAAAACAGTGTTAGCCAGGTTGATGGCATCTCAGATATGGCATCAGCCTTCCATCTCTGTGACTATGTGGGGGGAGAGTTCAGAAATGGGACAAGGGACCTGGCTAGTGTAGCTCAGTGGATTGAGCTTGGGCTGGGAACCAAAGGGTCCCGGTTTGATTCCCAGTCAGGGCACATGCCAGGTCCCCAGTGAGGGCCATGTGAGAGGCAATCATACATTGCTGTTTCTCTCCCTCTCTTTCTCTGTCCCTTCCCCTCTCTCTAAAAATAAAATAATAAAATCTAAAAAAAGAAAGAAAGAAAGAAAGAAATGGGACAGTGGCCTCTGTCCACTTTTCTGTCTGGAAGAGAGCTGTCCCCAGCTCTTGCCTTGATGCCAGACACCTCAGTTTCTCCCTATATGCCACTGGTGTCTTTCCAGCTTCTACCCCAGTGCTGGAGCTCCAAGGGAGTGGGTCTGATTAAATCTATGTGTAGGTTCTTTAAGAGGAACTGCTTGGGACTCTAGAAGTTTCTTTCACTGACTCAATCCCTGCTGATTTTTGCAACCAGAAGTTGTGGGGGCTTATCTTCCTGGCATTGGAACACTGGGCTGGGTGGCCTGGTGTGGGGCTGGGACTCCTTGTTCCCAGGATATCCCTCCTGAATTTATTTATTTATTTATTTATTTATTTATTTATTTATTTATTTATTTATTTTTAGAGAGAAGGGAAGGGAGGGAGAAAGAGAGGAAGAGAAACAGTAATGTATGGTTGCCTCTCACATGGCCCTCACTGGGGACCTGGCCCGCAACCCAGGCATGTGCCCTGACTGGGAATTGAACCGGGACCCTTTGGTTCCCAGCCCGTGTTCAATCCACTGAGCTACACTAGGCAGGGCTCCCTCCTGAATTTTTATCCACCGCATATGGATATGGAACCAGCCTGTTCCACATTTCTGTGCCTCCTACCATTCTGGATGGTTGTGGTTTCTTTAATTCTGTAGCTGTCAGACTTCTATTAAACTCAATTTCAGATAGTTCTGAATGATGGTTGTTCTATATTTTAGTTGTAATTTTGATGTGGTTGTGTGAGAAGGTGAGCCGTGTTTACTTATGCCACCATCTTGGCCAGAAGTCTCCCAGTATGCTTTTAAAAGTCATTCCTGTTTTACTGTGCCACATTACTCTAAGTGACCTTCCTGGAGTAGACAAGGAGAGAAGCTTACATAGTGAGCTATCTCTTTGTGGGTAAAAGGGTCGAGTTAGAAAGATCCCCAGGATGTAGCAAAAGGGACCTGACATTTATGGGACACCTACCATGTTCCAGGTCCTTGGCATGCATCGTTTAATTTCCAGGGCAACTCTGTATGTTAAGCAATTCTGTTGCAATTTTGCAGGTGAGCTGAGGCAGGAAGAGATCATGTGACTTGCTCAATGTCAAGCAACTAACAGGCAAGATTTGAATCCAGTTTTGTCTGTTTTTTTGAAACTCTCTCCATTGAGCAATAATTTTCCAATAAATGAATTTTGGAGGAGTTAGAGGAGGGGGGAAAGGCACTATTGGATGGAATGGTCTTCTGGAGAGTCTCCAGATGAGGGGATGTGATGGAAGCAAGGAGGGTAGCAAGTGAAAGTGCAGAGATGAGAGTTCAGGGACCAAGAGTAGGTAGATATGATTGTCACTGAGACAGTGGGGGCAAGAGGAAAGGCAGGTTGGAGCCAGATGGGGAGTTGTTTGGAATGGCAGGCTAAGGAGACTGGCTTTGGTTTCCTTAGGCCATAAGAGACCATTCAGAGTGAGGTCTGCCATGCTGCTGGAGGTGGAATAAGAAACTCAGAACCCCAAAGTCTGGGGTTTCCAGGGCTGTCCCTGAGCCTTAGTGCTGGGCCTTTCTGACCTTATTCCCTGAGCAGATAGAAAACAGTAAGGGGCTAATTTAGGCAAAAATGTTCCTCAGGACAAAAGCATGGTTGAGGAGTCCATGGGGGAAGGTTTCAGATATAGCAGGACAGACAAGTGACCACACTGAGGCAGGGAGTGTGTGTAAGACATCAGAAAAGAGTGTGTCTTTGGCATAGACAGAACCCTTTCAGGTCTAGCCTTGTCATTTACTATCTATGTGACCCTGGGCACATAATTTTGCTTTTATGACACTGAAATTAAATGAGACCTGCAATTAAATGAGAACTTGCAAATTTCCTCACTTTAATGAACATGCTCCAAAATGTAGCCCCTTTGGTTTACCTGACCTTCTTGATGAGCCCCTTCCCTGCAGGGAAATAGGGAAACGTAACATGCCAATTGGCAGTCTCTACCAGTCTATTCAGTCTCCTTGCAGAGAAAATGTTTCCACTCTTCATTTTTATCTTTCTATCAAAGCTGGTTTATGTAGTCCCTTTGGTATTACTGAGCAACTCTTTTATTATTTACTTATTTTATTAAAGATATTTATTTATTTATTTTTGGAGAGTGGGGAAGGGAGGGAGAAAGGGAGAGAAACATCAATGTGAGAAACACCGATTGGTTGCCTCTTGTACAAACCCTGACCTGGGACCGAACCTGAAATCCAGGCATGTGCCCTGACCAGGAACTGAACCAGCGACTTCTCAGTTTGTGGGGTGATGCCCAACCCACTGAGTTATACCTGTCAGGTCTGAATAATTCTTTAAGTAAATGCTCAGTCTTTCAGAACTCATTCCTTCCCCTTCTTTCTAAGATGGCACCTGCATATTTGAGGGGTTTATTGCATTCTCAAGGCAGTAGGGAGAGGGGTCTTTGATCTGTATGGTGTCCTACATATCCAAGAGCTAATTTGGTCTGCTCCCTGGACAGGTGGCCACTGAAGTATGACTGGTCTCTTCCAGTCTTCCGAATGATATGCAGGTGGAGCCTGGTTTTGGCCACTTGTCGTCAGGTCACAAAATTCCTATCTGTGATGGCTTCTTCCTTTGGATCCCAGGCTTCTGCCCTTCCATATGTTTGTGTGCCCTCTTTGGTCCCTGCTTGACAGAGAGTCAGGGGTGCTCCCTCAGGCTCATTCCTCTGGTCATTTCCTGTAGTTGCTGCTGTGCCATCCCTCTCTGCCCTGTTGGAAAGTGGTGTTTCTTAGGGGTCCACAGACTCTTGCTAGTAGACGTGGGAAGTGGGCCTTAGTTCTTTGTATGGCCTTGGCTTTCCCCTCAACCTATCTAATTTATTTCTTCAAGGTGACATTACAGTTAGATGGGAAAAGTTAGAACCTAATGGCCTGAACCTCAGCTTCCCCTCCCTCTCTCCCTCCCTCCACTCATTTTTTCTTTCTCACATCTTCTTTTTCTTTCTCACAACTTTTGAATATGAAGGGACAAACACTTGATTTTTACTTGGAGGTAGTACCAGGCTCTATGGTTCAGGGTGCTAAACTGCAGAGATAGACAGATGACTCAGGCTTGGACAATCAGGACAATCAGATTATTCTCTTCCCTGGCCAGTGATTGGTTCAGAGACCAACATGTGACCACACTTGTACAATGAGAGACATAAGAACTTTTTAGAGCTTATAACAGAGAAGATCTCCTCTGAATTTTTAAAAATTCATTTTATTGATTATGCTATTACAGTTGTCTCATTTCCCCCCCTCTACTCCCCCCTACCCTGCACGTGCCACCCCCCATTCCCTGCCCTTTAGTTTTTGTCCATGGGTCATACACATAAGTCCCCTGGCTTCCACATTTCCCATTCTATTCTCAACTTCCCCTGTCCATTTTCTACCTATCATTTACGCTACCTATTCTCTGTACTTTCTCCTCCTCTCTCCCCCCTCACCCCCCTGTTCATATTCCTCCATGACTTATATAAATCCCTTTAACATTTCATATAATAAAGGCTGGGTGATGATGAACTCCTTGAACTTAACCTTATCTGAGAAGCACCTTATCTGCCCTTCCATTCTAAATGAAAGTTTTGCTGGATAGAGTATTCTTGGGTGTAGGTCCTTGCCTTTCATGACTTGGAATACTTCTTTCCAGCCCCTTATTGCCTGAAAGTTCTCTGAGAAATCAGCTGACAGTCTTATGGGAACTCCTTTGTGGGTGATTGTCTCCTTTTCTCTTGCTGCTTCTAGGTTTCTCTCCTTATTTTTATTTTTATTTTTTTTTTAGAGAGAGGGGAAGGGAGGGAGACAGAGAGGGAGAGAAACAGCAATGTATGGTTGCCTCTCACATGGCCCTCACGGGGGCCTGGCCCGCAACCTAGGCATGTGCCCTGACTGGGAATCGAACCAGGACCCTTTGGTTTCCAGCCCACGCTCAATCCACTGAGCTACACCAGCCAGGTCTCTCCTTATTTTTAATCTTGAGTAACATCATTATGATGAGTCTTGGTGTGTTCCTCTTTGGGTCCAATTTCTTTGGGACTCTCTGGTCTTCCTGGACTTCCTGGAAGTCTATTTTCTTTGCTTTGGGGAAGTTCTCTTTCATTATTTGTTCAAATAAGTTTTCAATCCCTTGGTCTTCCTTTTCTCCTTCTGACACCCCTATAATTTGGATGTTGGAATATTTAAAGTTGTCTTGGAGGTTCCTAAGCCTCTCCTCATTTTTCTGAATTCTTGTTTCTTCATTCCTTTCTGGTTGAATGTTTTTTTCTTCCTTCTGGTCGACACTGTTGATTTGAGTCCCAGTTTCCTTCCCATCACTATTGGTTTCCTGTACATTTCTCCTTATTTCTTTTAGTGTATTCTTTATATTTTCATCTAATTTGCAACCAAATTCAACCAATCCTGTGAGCACCCTGATTACCAGTGTTTTGAACTGTGCACGTGATATGTTGGCTATCTCTTCGTGACTTAGTTGTGTTTTTTCTGGAGTTTTGATCTGCTCTTTCATTTGGGCCATCCTTCCCTTTCTCTGCATGACTGTTACTTTAAGGGGCGGAGCCTTAGATGTTCACCAGGGTGGGGTAACCCTTGTCTTTGTGTTGTGACGCTGCCTGTGGGAGTGGGCCTGAGAGAGGACAATGACGCTTTCTCTGCTCTCCACCAGCTCCCAGTTGCCTTGCCTGACACCCACAAGCAAATTGGGGCCCTCTGCACCAGTTCCTGGGTGGGTCGGCCTGTGCCCTGTGGGTCTCTCCAATGAACTCTCCCATGATGCTGGGAGTTCTTCCCACTGCTGCCTCAACCTCCACAAGTGTTTTCAATTGGTGGCTTGAGGCTTTATTTCCCCGTGTTGGTGGGTTGCATGGTCTGCTCCGCTTCCCAGCTTTTCATCCTGGTCTATCTGTGCATGTATGAGGGACCACCTGGTCCACAAGTCTTAGCCCCGGTGGGTCCAGGTCGGCCAGCCACGGGCCTCTACGGGCAGCTGCAGCATTGCCCCCACCGCTCCACAAACTGCTGTCTCCACCTGGCTCCCCCTGCTTACCGGTCTGGATGAACGTGTCTTCTTTAACTTCTTGGTTGTGGGACTTCCATACAGTTCGATTTTCTGTCAGATCTGGTTGCCCTTTGTTTTTAAATTGTTGTTTTCCCTCTTTTGGTTGTGTGAGAAGGCATAGTGTGTCTATTTACACCTCCATCTTGGCCAGAAGTCCCTCTTTTGAATTTTTTAACATTGAGATATAATTTATGTAGAGTGAAATGCTCATATCTTTACTGTTTGGTTTGAGGAGTTTTGACAAATGTATGCCACATTTGTATAACTAACACCTGAATAAATGTATTGATCATTTCCATCACCCTAAGATGTCCCCTCAGCCTCTTTTCCTGTCAATTCCAGAAAGTTTCCTCTGTCCCTTTCCAGTCAATTCCATCTTTCCCCAAGATACACACCAGAGGCAATCACTATTCTGACTTTTATCACCATAGATTACTTTTCCTTCTAGTTCTAGTTCTAGAACTTTTTCATTTGGACTTTTCATTCTGTTCCACTTATCTACTTGTCTATTCTTAATCTAATAGCACATTGCCTTGATATACTGCCTTGAAGTTAGACAGCATAAATTTTCTAATTTTTTTCCTTTACAAAATTGTTTTTGCTATTTACATTCTTTAATTTTTCATATAAATTTTAGAAATACTATTTCAATTCATCCAAAAAGTATGCTTTGATTTTGTTTGGGACCTCACTGAATCTACAGATCAATTCAGAGAAAGTCGACATCTTATTCATATTGAATTTTCCCATCCATGCGTATGGTATATCCATTTTTTTCATTTTTTTATTCTTCATAGCAATGTTTTGTTGTTCTCAGTACAGAGGTCTTTCATTATGTTCATTTTCAAGCACTTTATATTTTGTGATGGTATTGTAAAAAGTAGAAAAATTCATTTTCAATTGTTTGTTGCTAGTGTAAAGTTTTCTTTTTAGTGTTTGGGAGATAAGCCATGCAAGGCCCACCATAGGGAGATGATCTCCCTGAGAGTGAATTCAAAACAGAGGAGAGCATAGCTGAAGGATGGAAGCGGTGGGAGGAGAGAGAGAGAGAAAAGAGAGAGAGAGAGAGAGTACTCTGAAGAAAGGATTTGAGCTCCTATATCCAATTTTGCCTGAAGCCAGGTCTGCCCTGGACTTTACTGGACACAATACATTTATTTATTTTTGCTAAAACCATTTTGAGCTGGATTCCTGTCACTTTCAGCTGAAAGAGTCCTTACTAATTCAATTTCTGACTTGGCTCAGCCTTGCAGACTAGTGTGTATGTGTGGGCATTAGTTTCATGCCAATAAAGAAAAGAAAAAAACATGAGAATCTAATTTTTATTTCATCTTCCCATGAGTGAGAGCTGTGGGCCTGCTGGTTTCCTCACTAGGTAACCTATTATGTAATCTCATTGCTTAGTTCTATTCTTTTCTCCTTCCTCCCTTCCTTATTCTTTCCTTCCTTCCTTCCTTCTAAAACAGTCTAAACCTATATGAAAGAATTGAAAAAACCAACATCATCTCTGTTAGCTGGACTGTAGTCCTGCCATTTGAGATACAACAGATCTCAGCTACACTGAAGAACATGGATTTATATATTTTTCATCTTTTGGGGCCTGTGGCATCACAAAAGTCATACTAGGTTTTGATGGCTGCTTTCTTGGCAACTCAGTAATGTCACTGCCTCTGCAGGAAGGACTTGGGGATAGGAGTGGAGAATATGTGCATGGGAAGCACTGGCAATTTTTTTCTAGTAGTTTAGCCATTCATCCATATGACCATTCATCCTCTTAGTACTGAATTTTCACTGGAAAGAATGGGAAACCATGTATTGGGTGCATTTCATATACATTATTTCACATGATTCCCATGGCAAGCCTTTAAAATGGGCATTATCAATACCCCTGTTTTTCAGATGAGGAAGCTGAAGCTTAGGGTGTTTCAGCCATGTGTAAGTCCAGACAACGAGAAAGTGACAGAGCTAACATTCAAACCCCCAATGCCCAGACTCTTTTTATTTTGAGGAGCTGTCTTGGTTTTCTGTGTGTGATGTCCATGCTAAACAGCATAGGAGGAAGGCAGAAGGATTATCAATGACTGAGTGTGAATATTGTTATCGAACCCAACAGTCATTAGAGGAGATGAGACAAGGAGTGAATAACTGTAATACAAAGCAGAAAGAAGGAGTATCTTAATGTAATGATGCTAATATTCAGAATACAGGAAGGAAAAAATGAGAATTCTAGGGAATTCTTTAAATCATAAGTTATTCTCAAGACTTCCAATGTTCTTCATTCTGTACTCATTATTATGTATAGCTAACATTTTTTGTTTAAGAAATAAGAAATAATAAGTTAGTGGAGTAGAAATATAGCCTATAGTGGCTTTGAAACACCAGAAAATGCCAGAGAACGTAATTGGGTAGTGTTTGAATAATGTAACATGCAGATCTCCTAGCAAGGTTAACAGCACTAAGGAATTACTAGTCTTCCAAAACTTGTTATTTCTTGGAACACCACTCACAGAATTTATGAAAAGTATACTATGTGTATAAACCTGTTAATATTTATTTCATTTTGCAAGAATAACTCACTGTTAATAGCAAAAAGGGCATCAAATACACACTGGTAGCACAACAACAGCTATGAGTTAGACTGACTCATGTCAACCCTCGCCTTTAGCTCTGCATGTTGGCATTCCCTGCCCTTGATTTTGACTTGGCATCAGTGGAGGCATTTGAACCAGTAACATCTCTATATTGAAAAGCTTTAATTCTCACAGGAGAGTTATGATGCTTTTTCTTGTTTTCTTGATGATTTTTTTCTTGAGAGTTGAGATTTGGGAAAATATTTAAAGTCCCTGAGAAATAACAGAAAGGGATTTTCGAATGGATACACTGGCCTTGATGGAGGTGCAGATATAAGCTAGAGGATTTGAGGAAGCTAAATGTAATGCATATCTGTAGAACTCACAGTAGACTTCCTACAGGAGCTGCCATTTGAACTGGGCTCTGAAGGGTGTCCAAGATTTAGAGATTGGAGATGAGGGAAGGATATGGAGGAGGGCTTTCTAGGTTAAAGGCACAGCTGGAGCAACGAGACTGGGAAAGTGAAATCTAGGGATACACCAGGAAGTTAGAGTCACCTTGAGCAGAAAGTCTGTGAAAAGGGTGAAAGGTGGTTTTAATAAGATTGGAAGGATAGAGTAGGACTGATCCTTTTGGACCAGAGCGGGGCTCATGTATCATTTGCATCTCCCTGTCCTGTAAAGTAGGCTCCAAGGTTATATGTTTTGTTATGATGAGGAAAAAGGCTCATGAATTAAATAATTTGCTAAAGATCACACAGGTAATAAATAAATAGTAGAAGCTGGGGAACATGATCCCCACAGAACACAGTCTAATGTCTTGCCCATTACAAGAACACATTGGAAGTTTGTAGAATGATGTCATGGTGACTTTCTTTAGTGTCTGTTGAATTGAACTAAGGTGTAGAAATTAGAGGGAAATTAGATTTTGGTTCAATAGGAGTAAACACTTTCAGGAAAAACAGGTTTCCATAGCAAGTTGTTTTAACAAGCACTTTTCAGATATCTATTTACATGTTATCTGTCATCTATCTGTTTATCTCCTACTGATGTTATGAATTTGTAACTGATCATAGCTCCCTCTTTCTTTTGGCCATAAGGAAGCTTAATGTCAAATTTGTGGCTCTGTAGAATGGATGATCTGTCTTTCTGCATGCTAATCTTACCCTTGTTTTATTTTTTTTCCTGCTCCTTTGTCCCTGTGCGTTGAACGTATTCATTAGGCCGCTTCAAATTTGGATATAATTAACTAATTAATTGGGCACAGACTGAGAAACTCTAATAATCAGACATGCAAAACGGTGTAATGTGTGCCTTGTCAGGTCATGAGCTCACTGCCACCAGAGGTGTGTAAAGAGGCTAGAGGACCATTTATCTCAAAGACCCCTTCAGTTCTGAAATTTGTTTTGATTGTAAGAGTTGGAAATAGGTCATTCTTTCACTGTGCCCACAACCATCCCTCCAACAAGCTGCACCCCAGTGCCCACAATAAAATCCTCATCTCTCACAGGCCTGAGGTCCTCTGGGTACACAGGCTAATGAGGCTCTGAGGGCTGGGGATGCAGGCTGCCTGGTATGGGGGTAACAGTGCAGATGACATTAATAGTATGTGACTGGCAGTGGATTGATTGAGTAAGCAGATGTTAAGGTTTTTGCTGATAATGATTCATTACTATTTGGGAAAACCTGATAGGAATGCTCTCACTCTAGGAATTAATTAGTTTATGCTTCATCAGTTGTATTGAGCAGTGTGTAAATGGCCCTTCTGAGTACAGAGCTCTTCAGTTAGGGGAATTAGCATTCCTTCCACCCAGCAAGACATGAGAACAGGGAGCTAGCTTCCTTCCATGGAAGAGCAGGCAGAGGAGGGAGGGAGGAACAAGGAGACAGAGGGGCATCCACCTGAGATCTGCCTTCCCGGCATCCATCTCCCTTCCTCCTCTGCTTACCATTTGGAGGTGCTCCCCTTTACCACTCTCAATTTGTGCTAGGGTGGGGCTCCTCTCCAGCTCAAGGGAGGGAGAGCATGTAATCAAAGCTGGGCCAATCAGTGTACTGAGTTACTCGGGTCACAGGGATTGGTTCTGGGATGTGACTGTATGACCCAGTCAGATTCCATGAGACTTGATGAGACATTTGCTGAGAATCTAGGGAAAGCCATTCTTTCTCTTTTCCTAAAGAGATGTGAGGTAGGAGCTGCATCAGCCTTTATGTGATTCTATCCTCTAAACCATTGAGTTACTCCTAGCATTTGAGCCTCCTGAGCTGGCATCACATGGAGCAGAGAGACCGCTGCCCCCACTGAGGCCTGTCCAAATTACAGATTTACCAGCAAATAAGACTTTTTTAAGCCCCTAACTTTGGGGCTGTTTGCTATACAACAGTTGATAACTAGAACAGTTCATCTCCCATATTTTGGACTCTAGACTAATCTTTGCTCATTGCAAACCTGATCTTGTTCTTCTGCTTAAAACATGCTCAAAAGCCTGTAGGTTAAAGACCAAACATCTTTGTGTGATATTCAAGGCCTTTCTGGTTCTACCTCTGAGATCTCATCTCCCTGCCCTTACTTTCAGGAATCCTGTCCTTCTGACTCACAGAACTGCTTCCAGTTCCCTAAATACTTCATGCTTTCTCAGACGTCTGTGTCTTGCATGTGTTCTTCCCTAAGCCTGGAGTACCTGTTCTCTCCCTCTCTGGGGAGAAGTCCTTCTCCTCTCTTATTTCTTTCTTTAACTCCTATTAGTCAAATGTTGAACAGCTTAGAATAATCACTGTATTCACTCCTTCTACCATTTTTGTACATATTCTTTGTTTTACTATATGGAGAATTTCCTTGACTCTATTTTCCAGTCCTTCTTGTGGAAAATTTTATTTTCATAGTCTCATTTTAAATGTCCAGCAACTCTTTCTTGCTCTGTCTTTTACTTTATCTTGTACTTGTTTCATGTCTTATGTTTCTTATTTCATGAATAAATAGCATATTGAATCTCTCTGCTCTTCTGTGGGCTGAATTATCACAGCTTCCTTGTGGCTCTGTTTTAGTATATTTCTTGTTTTTTTGCTTTCATGTTGGCAGCTTGCCTCAAGTGTCTGGTGATTCTGAGTTGTCCATTCATGTTTAAGAAAGAGTGGTTCGAGAGCTCTGAGGATATAGGACTTGGTGAGTGAATAGGAAGCTGCTATTACCTGGGAGAGTCTGAATACCATAAGGTGAAGCCTGCAATACCCTTATGATCTGTCCTTGGCCTTCCCAGATAGTTCATATCAACTCCTGAGAGTGTAACTCTTCTTCATTGGGTGATGCGTGTTTTGATGTGGGGCCTGCTGCTTATGAGGTAGGGTGGGAGGGCGGAGGAGCATTATAAAGATTTTATTTTAAAACCCTCTATTCATTCCCTGACTTGCCTTCTTGCTCTCCTTCTTTCTTAGTAACTTTACGTCTCAAACCTCTCTGGGTGGACATGACAGGATAGCTTCATCATTGGCTGTAACCTCATTTTCATGTGTTCCAGACTGCCTCTTCTTCCATCCTACATCATCAATTTTCAGCCAGCTTCTGTATTCTAGAAGTACATGAAATTGCTTTTCCATTGATGCCCCATCCCTGTCGTCTTTGTTGTATTGGGTTTATGACTTTTAAATTTCTTCAATGTCATTTTACAGGGCTCTCATCATGAGGAAGAGAGAGATGCCTAGTCCACATCAAGAACTGCAATTTCAAACTGTGCCTTCCTGTTATGGAAGTGACTTTAGAAATCATGGAGTCAATCTGAAACGGGGAAAGCAAATTTAGAATGAGTGTAGTGACTGGCCAAGGATGGATGGCCCAGCAGGGAAGTGGTAGAGTATCTTAGTCTAGAGCATAGACTCTAAGACAAGATGGTCTGGGTTTAAAACCTGGCTCCATAACTTACTAGCCATGGGACCTTAAGAAAGATATTTAACTTCATTATATCTCTGCTTTCTCATTTGTAAAATGGGGATTAAAATAATAACTTTATAGGGTTATGAGAATTAAGTGAGTTAATATATGTGAAGTGCTTAGAATAGGACCCATGACAAAGAGTTGTCGCTTAGTGAAGAAACTTAGACTGGAACTCAGATCTCAGCCAACCTCAGGTTCTTCTTCATCAATCTTTATTTTTTAAAATATATTTTATTAATTTATTTTTATTTAAAAAATTTTATTGTTATTCTATTACAGCTGTCCCAATTTCCCCCCTTACCCCCAGCTCCCTACACCCAGCCCACCCCCTGCTCCCACAGTCAATCCCCACACTGTTGTCCATGTCCGTGTGTCATTCATACATGTTCTTTGACTAGTCCTTTCCCCTTCTTTCCATCATTATCCCCTCCCCTGCCCCCTCTGGTCTCTGTCAGTCTGTTCCATGTTTCCATGTCTTTGGTTCTATTTTTCTCATTGATTTATTTTGTTTATTAGATTCCTCTTATAGGTGAGATCATATGGTATTTATCTTTCATCAACTGGCTTATTTCACTTAGCATAATATTGTCCAGGTCCATCCATGCTGTCATAAAAGAGTTCCTTCTTTTTTTCTAAAATATTTTATTGATTGTGCTGTTAAATTTGTCCCAACTTCCTCCCCTTTGTAACCCCATCCAGCACCCCATACTCCCCTCAGGCAATCCTCTACCTTTGTTCATGTGAATGGGTCATACATATAAGTTCTTTGGCTACTCCATTTCCTATGTTGTACTTTGCATACATGTGGCTATTCTGTGACTACTAATTATACTTCTTTTTTTTTAAAGATTTTATTTATTTTTAGAGAGAGGGGGAGGGAGGGAGACAGAGAGGGAGAAAAACAGCAATGTATGGTTGCTCCTCACATGGCCCTCACTGGGGACCTGGCCTGCAACCCAGGCATGTGCCCTGACTGGGAATCGAACCGGGACCCTTTGGTTCCCAGCCCGAGCTCAATCCACTGAGCTACACCAGCCAGGGCTAATTATACTTCTTAATGCTCTCACCTCTTTACCCATTCCCCCCAAATCCCTTTCCACCTGGTAATCATCAAAATGTTCTCTGTATCCATGATTCTCTCTCTGTTGTTCTTCTTTGCATAATTTGTTTTTTAGATTCAATTGTTGATATGTATGTGTTTATTGCTATTTTATTATTCATAGTTTTGATGTTCTTTTTCTTTAATAAGCCCTTTAACATTTAGAATAATGGTTTGGTCATGAACTCCTTCAGTTTTTTCTTGTCTGTGAAGCTCTTTATCTGCTCTCCAATTCTAAATGATATCTCTGCTGAGTAGAGCAACTTGGCTGTAGGTCCCTGCTTTCCAGGACTTTGAATATTTCTTGTTGATCCCTTCTAGCCTGCAAAGTTTCTTTTGAGAAATCAGCTGACAATCTTATGGGAACTCCCCTGTAGGTAACTAACTGCTTTTCTCTTGCTGCTTTTAAGATTTTCTTTTTGCATTTAACCTTTGGCATTTTAATTATGATGTATCTTGGTGTGGACCTGTTTATGTTCATCTTTTTGGGGGTTGTCTGTGCTTCCTGGACTTGCATGTCTACTTCCTTAATCAAATCAGAGAAGTTTTCTTTCATTATTTTTTCAAATAGAGTTCCAATTTCTTGCTCTTTCTCTTCTCCTTCAGGTCCACTTATGATGCAAATGTTGGATTGCTTGAAGTTGTCCCAGAGGCTTCTTATGCTATCCTCATTTTTGGGGTTCTTTTTTCTTCTTATTGTTCTGCATGGTTGTTTTTGTTTTCTTATGTTTCATATCATTGATTTGATTCTTGGTTTCATCTACTCTACATTGATTCCCTGTAAATTGTTCATTTCCTTCAGTATCCTTCATTTCTGCCTGGCTCTTTTTTATGCTGTTGAAGTACTCACTGAGTTCCTTGAGAATCCTTATAACCCATGTTTGGAATTCTGTATGTGATAGGTCACTCATCTCCATTTTTAGTTCTTTTTCTGGAGTTTTGACCTATTCTTTTATTTGGGCCTTGTTTTTTTGTTTTTTCATTTTGGCAGCCTCCCTGTATTTGTGTCTGTGTATTAGGTAAAGCTGTTGTGACTGTCTTGGTAGCATGGCCTGTAGGGTCCAGTGGCATAGCTCCCCTATCACCCAAACTGGGTACTCCATGTACACTTCTGTGTGGGTTGAGTACACTTCCCTCCTGTAGTTCAGCCTTTTCTGCTGTTTGCAGGTCTATGGGAGGGATTTACCCAGGCCAGTCAGCTGCAAGGACTGGCTGTGACAACTGACAACCAACCTCCACCCTCCAGTGGAGGACCAGCTGTGCCAGGGCAGGGTGGTGGTGCTTCGACTTGGTCTGTAGCTGTCCATTGGGAGTGCTGTCTCTGGGGTTTCCAGTATGGTGCAGGTCAGGGTCAGCCCCCAGCTTTGTTGTGCCTGGGGCCACTCAGTGTGAGCTACAAAGCAATCTACATATGGTTGCTTCTATTGTCAGTCCTGAAGCCATTTAGCTAGAGGTATGGAATTTGGGGAGGCCTGAAAGTTGGGTGGGGTGAAGCCTCGGGTAAATGCCAGGGTGGGGAAAACAGAGTAAGCCAGTTTGATGGAGTCTTAGATATGGCTCCCACCTGCTGGATCTGTGGCTCTGTGGGGTATGGCTCAAAAAAGGCTCAATGGCCTCTGCCTGCCTTTCTGTCTGGGAGAGAGCTGTCCCCAGCTATTACTCTAATGCCAGATTCTTCAGTGCCTCCCCATATGCCCCTGGTGATTTTCAAGCTGCTACCCCTGTGGTGCTGGAGCTCAGAGGGTGTGCATCTGAGAAGTTTGGAAAGGAGCCTTTAAGAGGAACTGCCTGGTAGTCCAGTAGTGTCTTTTACTGACTCCAATCCCACTGGTTTTTACAGCCAGAAGTTATGGCAGCTTCTCTTCCTGGTACTGGTACCCTAGGTTAGGGGGTCTAGTGTGAGGCTGGGACCCCTTGCTCCTGAGATAGCCCTCCTGAATTTTTACTGCCACATGTGGATGTGGGACCATACTCCATGTCTCCATGTCTCTGCATCTCTGTGTCTCCTACTTTTCTGGATTGATGTGGTTTCTTAGTTCTGATGGTTCTGAGTGATTTTTGGTCTGTAGTTTAATTGTAATTTTGAAGTGGTTGTGTGAGCAGATGAGCTGTATTTCCCTACACCTCCATTTTGACTGGAAGTCCTCTTCAATCTTTCTTATGAACTTCCAGGTGAAATTTCTAAACAAATGGAAACACAACCACTGCTCATTTAAGTACAAAGTCTTCATCCTGGTAGCTTAAACCCTCCCTAGTGTGAATCCCCACCCCCCTCACCTGGCCTTTTCTCCTACTGCCTCAGACTCTTGACCCTCTTGCCCTATCTCAGCTGTGCCCTTCTAAGCTTGTCTCCTTGTCCTGCTTTTTCATGGCTGATTAGAATAGCTCCTGGAAAAAATCCCATTGACAACCGTGTTGTAGCAAATGGTACCCTCAAGCATCTGCAGAATTCCTCTCATCTCTTTTGCTGCTGCTTTTACTAAGCTTTGACTCTGTTCAACAAAACAGATTATTCTCCTATTAGTGTCTTTTCTCCCATCAAAATTGTGAATATCGACAATTGTGACTTAGTCACAATCCTCTGGAAGGCTGATATAGTACTTCACAGTTACTGCACTGGATGGAACAGCCTGGAGATTTGTAGATCTGGTTGAGGTCTCAAATGTACCAATTAACAACTGTATGTTCTGGATAACTAGCTTAACTTCTCTGGGCCACCACTTCCTTATGTGCATTTTGAGACTCAAATAGGATGTGAAACCCTGTACAGGCCTAAGGGACTGTGAGAGGATGATTTCATTGAGGA
Organism: Micronycteris hirsuta; assembly: GCA_004026765.1. NCBI lineage: Eukaryota > Metazoa > Chordata > Mammalia > Chiroptera > Phyllostomidae > Micronycteris > Micronycteris hirsuta. The sequence goes on along the minus strand of PVJI01000718.1, from coordinate 2,740 downwards.
TATTCTGATAATGAAATGAGCTGAGCAGCAATGTGATGACAAGGATTCCCAGCAGGAAGGATGGGTTATGAGAGTTGAAACCCTAAGGATTTATTACAGAGGGCTTGGCAGAGGCAGGTCATAGTGGCCAGGGGAATTGGCTGGATTGTGTGCCCCTAGGAACGCATGGGAGGTAGTAGGCAGGTAACTGAGATGACAGGAATCTTGAGCATAGCTGATGGGAAGGATGATGGTAGATGGCCAAAATGGAGAAGTTGTGAGGAAAGCAAGTTTTGGGGCCAGAAGAGGTGTTAAGTTTGGAAAATGTGAAGTTTGAAGTGGGGATCCCCTACAGATGCTCCATCAGGCAGTTGAAAGTATGAAATGCCTGCAGGAAAGCAAATCTTGAATGTCTCCATTATTGAGCTGATTATTGGTCCCCTAGGAGAAGATGCCCCAGAGAATGTGAAGACAAGTTAGAGAGCTGAGGACAGAATTTTTGGGAAGAGAGACATATCTTTTACAGTTTTAGGTTAAAATTGTAGCCCATGAAAAGAGGAGACTGCCCTGAGATGTATCAGGAGGCCAGGAAAGCACTGTGTCTAGGAGCCTAAGAGATGAGAATTTCAAGATGCATGCTGTTTTCTGATTGGGTATTTTATGATATTAAGAAATTTATATGAATATTTTCAGTTGTGATAATGGTATTGTGTTTATGTTTATGCTGTTTTAAAAGTCCTAACCTTTTAGAGATACATATTAAAGAATTTATAGATGAAATGACATTTAGTATTTGTTTTTTAAGAAGATTTTATTTATTTATTTTTAGACAGAGGGGAAGGGGGGAGAAAGAGAAGGTGAGAAACATCAATGTGTGGTTGCCTCTTGTGTGCCCCCAAATGGGGACCTGGCCTGCAACTCAGGCATGTGCCCTGACTGGGAATTGAAATGGTGACCATTTGGTTTGCAGGCTTGCACTCAATCCACTGATCCACACAAGCCAGGGCTGGTATTTGTTTTAAAATAAACTGGCAGGCTGTCTAAAAGACACACTGAAATTCAAAGATACAAATAGGTTGAAAGTAAAGCATGGAAAAATACCATGCAAACAGTAATCATAAGAGAGCTAGAGTGGCTGTACTATTATCAGACAAAATAGATTTTAACTATGGTACATTTACACAATGGAATTCTACGCAACAGAAAGAAAGAAGGAGCTCCTACCCTTTGTGACAGCATGGATGGAACTGGAGAGCATTATGCTAAGTGAAATAAGCCAGGCGATGAAAGACAAATACCATATGATCTCACCATTAACAGGAACCTAATCAACAAAATGAACAAGCAAACAAAGTATAGCCAAAGACATTGAAATTGAGAACAGGCTGACAGTGATCAGAGGGGAGAGGAGAGGGGATAATGGGGGAAAAGGGTGAAGGATTTACAGGAACAATTATAAAGGACATATGGACAATAACAAGGGGGGGGTGGAAATGGGGGAGAGAGGCGGGAAGGGCTGGGGTGGTGGGGAGGAGTTGGGGGAAAAGGCAGAAAACTGTACTTGAACAACAATAAAAAAATAAAAAAATAGATTTTAAAACAGAACTTATTATTAGAAACAGAAAGAACATTTTATAATTATAAAGGGGTCAACCTATCAGGAAGACATAATTATAAAAATATGCACACCTAAGGACAGAACCTCAAATACATGAAGCAAAAAACTTATAGAATTGAAGGGAGAAAAAGACAATTCAAGGATAATATTTGGGAACTTCAGTATTCTACAATACTTCTAATAATGGATAAACTGAGGCAGAAGATCAACAAGGAAATAGAAAGCTTGAACAACACTCTAAACCTAACAGATATCTATAGAACGCTTTATCCAACAAAAGCAAAATTCGTGTTCCTCTCAAGTGCATATGGAACATTGTACAGTTCAGATTATATACTAGACCATAAGGAAGTCTTAGTAAACTTAACATAGAGAATGGAAAAACAATAGAGACAGGCAGTGAAACTTAAGTTGGTTATTTGAAAAGATCAACAAGGTTGGCAAACTTTTAACTAGACTTACCAAGAATGAAAGAAGAGTCAAGTGACTAAAATCAGGAAGGAAAAAAGGAACAGAATTAAACTGGATATAAGGGAGTGCCATGAACAACTCTATGCCAACAGATTAGATAACTAGATGAAATGGACAAATTCCTAGAAAGACACAAACTACCAGAACTGACTCAAAAGAAATAGAAAATCTGAAAAGACCTAAAACAAGAAGTGGTTGAATTGGTAATTAAATTCCCCACAGAGAAAATACCAGAATCAAAAGGCATCACTGGTGAATTCTATCAAATTTAAAGAAAAGTTAATACCAATCACAGACTCTTTCAAATAGCTGAAGGGAGGGAACACTTCCCAACACATTCTTTGAAGCTGGCCAGATGCCTATTACCCAGATACCAAAATCAGACAAAGACAACACAAGAAAATAAAATTACAGATCAATATCTTTATGAATATATATGTAAGTACCTTCAACATGGTATTAGTAAATCCAATCCAGCAGCATATAAAAAGATTATGTATCATGAACAACTGGAATTTATCCCAGGAATGCAAGATTGGTTTATCATCTGAAAATCAATCAATGTAATATATCATATCGATAGAATAAAAGACCCAAACCATATGATTTTCTCAATAGACACAGAAATATCACTTGACAAAGTCCAACACTCTTTCATATTAAAATTAGTCA
>PVJI01000717.1:0-231477 GCA_004026765.1 Micronycteris hirsuta | reverse complement strand
CCCTCCCTTTAGTTTTGTCCATAGGTCATACACATAAGTCCTTCTGCTCCTGTACTTCCTATACTATTCTAACCTCCCCCTGTCTGTTGTCTACCTCCCATTTATGCTACTTGTTCTGTGCCCCATTCCCACCCTCTCCCCCTACCACTCCCCTGTTGATATTCCTCCATACCTCATATAACTCCCTTCAACATTTCATGCAATAAAGGCTGGGTGGTGATGAACTTCTTGAACTTGACCTTATCTGAGAAGCACTTTATCTGCCCTTCCATTCTAAATTAAAACTTTGCTGGATAGAGTATTCTTGGATGTAGGTCCTTGCCTTTCATGACTTGGAATACTTCTCTCCAGCCCCTTCTTCCCTGTAAGGTCTCTTTTGAGAAATCAGCTGAAAGTCTTATGGGCATTCCTTTGTAGGTAACTGTCTCTTTTTCTCTTGCTGCTTCCAGGATCCTTTCCTTATTTTTGATCTTGGGTAATGTAATTATGATGTGTCTTGGTGTGTTCCTCTTTGGGTCCAACTTCTTTGGGACTCTCTGAGCTTCCTGGACTTCCAGAAAGTCTATTTCCTTTGCCAGCTTCGGGAAATTGTCCATCATTATGTGTTTAGATAAGTTTTCAATTTCTTGGATTTCTTCTTCTCCTTCTGGCAGCCCTATGATCCGTATGTTGGGACGTTTACAGATATCCTGGAGGTTTCTGAGCCCCTCCTCTGTTTTTTGAATTCTTATTTCTTCATTCTTTTCTGGTTGGATGTTTTCTTCTTCCTGCTGGTCCACTCTTTTGATTTGAGCCCCAGTTTCCTTCTTATCCCTATTGGTTCCCTGCAGATCTCTCCTCATTTGTTCAAGCAATTTCGATAATTTTTCATCGAATTCTGTAAGCATCCTTATTACTAGGGTTTTAAACTGTGCATCTGATAGGTTGGCTATCTCTTGGTCGGTTAGCTCTGGGGCTTTGAACTGTTCCTTTCTTTGGGCCATTTTTTTTCCCCTCTGTGCGCCTGTTACTGTAAGGAGGGCGGAGCCTTGGGGTTCACCTGGGCAGGGAAACTCCTGGTAGTTGTGCTGTGACGTAGCCTGTGGGGGCGGGACCTGAGCGCACAATGGCGCCTTCTCCGCTTTCCGCACCCACACGGCCTCCTGCAAGCAATTCGAGCCCCTCTGCGCTGGCTCCGGGGGTCACTCCGGGGTTGGTGGACGGGCTGCACAGCTCCAATCCCCTGCGGGTCTCCCCAGCGAACTCTCCTATGAGGTTGGGAGTTCCTCCCGCTGCCGACTCCACCCCCACTGGTGCTCTCAATGTGCGCCGATGGGTTGTGCCCTACTTTCTCTCCCAGTCTGTCTGCCCGAGAATGTGGACCTGCCCGGTCCACCAGTCTCAGCCACGCTGGGTCCGGATGAGCCAGGCGCTGGCCTCGCTTCAGTCAGGCCCCCTCCCCCCCGCCCCGTCTCAGTGTGCTGCAGCCCCGCGGGAACCGCCCCTCCAACCGCGGACCTGCCGTCTGCTCACCAGCTCACCGCGGGGTCGCTGAGAGCTCTCCCTTCGCGCTGCTCCTCCTGGCTCACCAGACTGGATGAATGTATTTTCTTTAATTCCTTGGTTGTCGGACTTCCTCTCAATTCGATTTTCTGTCAGATCTGGCTGTTTTTGGTTGTGTAAATTTCTGATTTTTTCCTTGTTTGGTTGTGCGAGGTGGCACGGCGCATTCACCTATGCCGCCATCTTAGGAAGTCTCTATATTAATAATTTTTATATTAATGACACATTTTATGATAACATTTTGGATATTTAGAGTTAAGTATGTGGTTTAAATCCATTTTACCTGCTTCTTTTTACTTCTTGAACACGGCTAGTAGAACATTAACCATGACTGTGGCTGGCACATTGCCATTGGACGCTGCTACTCTGCAAACAGCCTGCTCTCCTACTTTGCGGAAGCCTTCTCCACGGGACTTGCCTACTTCCTTACATCTGTCCAGAAAAAAAGTTCTCTGATTCTGTCTCCCACCTTCCACAACCCTCTCATTGAACTCTGCTCTTTAGCCTGAGGCAGTCACCTCATCTACACCTAACCAAACAGACTGTCGCAATTGGCCTTCAAACAGGACAAGTCTACACACCGGAGGAGTCGCTTGCCCTGTGCAGGCTGTCTTCTCCATACTCCCCAGACCCTATCACAAGAATTCTATCTCCTCCCACCATACCCCACCTCGGTCTTAGATCTTTTCCATAGTAATGCAATATTTAGGATGAATATTTATTGCTGAACAGTTAAGAACCCCATCCTATTAAGACATTCTAGCATCGGGCTGTATCCACACAGAAGAGTCACAGTTTGCATGGTACCACCTGCTCCTTTATGGGTGAGGCTGCACCCTGCCCAATACACAGAGCCAAGGAAATGCAACGCAGACTCCATGAACCAGGCATCTTGGCTCTACTCTTGTGTAGATTTCTTTCCAATTTACCTTTCTTTGGTGGCTATAAAGGAGGCAAATTAACTTTGCATTCTTTCAGTGCCTATAAAGATTAACTCTTTCACTGTGACTTGCCCATGGAATAAAACTTTTCCTGCCTTTTAGGGGACAAAATCCTGGTATGCGATGAGAGACAGGGAGAGAAATAAGGTCAGAGGAGTTGCCTAAGTGACACTAAAGAGCTGCCTCCCATGTGATCACTCTTATCTATGCCAAAACGTCTGAAGACCAGGTTAAATGTTATTAACTTTTCATTCAAATGTTTGGGCCTGGTGTAAAAACAGCTGTAGATTTATGAAAGTGGCATAGTAATGGGTAAAGGCTACAGGACACTAGATTTATACCAAGCACTGACTGTGCCCCACAGCCTGGGGCAGTTTCTGATTGTAGAAGTGTGAGGAACTAGGCAGCTACACCCAAATACAGATGGCTCCTGCTAGTTGGCCACCTCTTCTCCAGGTGGCCCACAGTTATTTCCTACGTACAGCACAGAGCAAACCATCTGCTGAGCTTCTGGGGGAGGCTTCGTAGTCATACATGGAGAGCACAGCAAATTAGGCAGAACTCGAGCGTGGCCATGGAATGTGCCAGAGGTCACCCCAACCCCAGGCTAACTGTAAGGGACAATAGGGACTGCTGCCATGACAGATGTCTACAGGGCCTCGGCCAGGTCTCCTTTGTCCCTGTGACTGGGGGACTGAGACATGTTGCCTTGCTGTGTTTCCAGTCACCAGAGGGCTGTAACTTTTCCCAAAAGGGTTGTAAAAAAAAGTCTCTCTTATTAATAGTACACAAGCAGATGTACCCCAAAGACAAGGACTACAACACACAGCAAGTGACTGTCTCATTTTCTGAAGGGTTGAAGAAAGTGAAACTTTTCAGATCTTTTCAAATTTTTATCCCAGGTGTGAAGTCGTTTTTTTTTTTTGTTGTTGTTGTTGTTTTGTTTTTTAATGCTTAAAAAGCCAGAGTTGTCTTTGCAAACATAAACTGTGCCTCACTAGCTCGGACCAGTGGGGCATCTGACCTCTCCCATCACTGTCCATGCCACTCAGGGCTCCGCCAGTCACCTCTTCTTGTCTTCAATATGTCCCTCAAAACTGAAAAGTGAGCTCACACTTCCCGTGTCCTATAAAACAAAAAAGATAGATGAATAAGCCATACAGTACAAAAACACAAGCATGCTAAAACAAAATAGTTTCATTCTAGATTTCTTGGATCATCAACTTTAGGGCAATTGGCCCCTTTCTTCTCCCCTCCCTTCCTCCCTACCATCCTTTATCCCTGTTTGCTGGTTCCCTTGCTCCCGTGTAGTCCACCTATTGAGCAATTCAGCTGTGGTGTCACCTTCAAAGAATCTCATTTCTCAAAGCTCTAACTTCCTGAATATCTTATCTCCTTATGGTTCTATTGTCCATGGATGCACCTACAGTGACAAAATCATCCCCTCACACTCCTCGACTCACATACGGGCACTTCATTCACTGGTTTCTGTCATCCCTGGTATCTCTAGAGGCGGCACTATGGTCCCTTATTAGCTCCGCTGGCCTCTAACTTGTGTCCCAGACCATCATCATCTTCAAAGAGTAATAGACCACAGAATGGGGCCCAGTCAGATGGTTCCTTTCCTTTCCCTGCTCAGCATCGTGGGCGGGGAGGGGGGGTCTCTTCCTCCCTCCTCAGTCCGTGGCCATCCTCAGAACGGGTAGAGAGTAGGTCAGTGGGAAGGGAAGATGCTTGAGCCTTCACCAACCACTCCCATTGCTTCCCCTTCTCTCAGCCTCAAAGCTGGCACGTCACAGCATCCCCTCCCCTCCTCTCCCTTGTCCACAGCAAATATTCTGTAATTCATGCCAGCAACTTCACTCTATAAATATGACTATATTTTCCAGAGAGTCCTAATTTAAAATTTTCTGTTTGCCAGATCTTGTTAGCACCTGTAAAAATAACTGATTTTCTACTTTTTAAGGTCTAAGTCGATGTTGAGCAGTAGAAGGAGAGAGTAACAAAGTTAAGGTGCTTCGATTTAACATTTGACTTTTCATATTGTTAGAGAATCTTGGGAAAGTGGCACACTTTGACCCAGGAGAAAGACACAAGCTGTGACACCAGACCACCCTGCACGTGAACGGAGAGGACAGAACGTGGGTCGGAAGCATCAGAGACCATGACCACACGAAGGGAGGCGGCAGGACCTTTTCGTTTCGCTCATCAGTACATTCGCTCTTTTCTTCAGCGCATGTTAAATGCTAGAATATTCTGGGCACTGCGAGAAAGGCAAAGTGACTAAGACATTCCCCTTGCCCTCCAGAACTTTAATATAGCAAAGGTAGACACACACATTCCCTCTCTTACTGTTTTTCAATTGTCAACTAAACTTACAAAACAGTTGCAGGCATGATACAAAGACATTTTTCCTTCGATCGGCTTACACTAAGTTGCTGATCTGTAGTCCCGTCTGTGATAACCGGGTCCTTCATTTCTGCATTTCTGATGCTTCGACACGCGGGGCTTTGCTGTCTCGGTGTACCCGAGCGGGTCCTGTCAGCACTAACTGAGCTCATTACGTTGGCCAACTGATGAAGCTGGCATCCGCCAGGCATCTCCACTGAAGAGTTAGTTACTCTTCTTCCCTTTATAAATGTTTTGTGGGGGAAAACTGTTTTTATTAATTCAGTTTATTTAGTTTTAAAAGATTTTATTTATTTATTTTTAGAGAAGGGAAGGGAAGGAAACATCAATGTGTGGTTGTCTCTCAAGTGCCCCCTACTGGGGACCTGGCCCAGCAACCCAGGCATGTGCCCTGACTGGGAATCGAACCAGCAACCCTTTGCTTTGCAGGACAACACTCAGTCCACTGAGCCATACCAGCCAGGACATAATTCAGTTAATTTAAATTTAAAAAACATTCACCTATTTCTCCCATGTCCCATCTCCACAACCACCAATATATTGTCTATATCTATGAATTCGTCTTATGCATTTATTTACTTATTTTTAGATTCCACAAATAAGAGAGATCATATGCTATTTGTCACTGTCTGCCTAATTTCAGTTTGTATAATGTCTGTGAGGTCCACTCATGTTCTCAAAATGGCAAGATTTCATTCTATTTATAGCTGAATAGTACTCTTTATATAAATACACCAGTTCTTTATCCATTCATTCAGCAGCGGACACTTACCGTCAGTTGTTTCCATATCCTGGCTGCCGTAAACAGTACTTCAATAAACATGGGGCTGCAGGTCTCTTTTTAAGTTAGAGTTTATCTTTGGATAAATGTCCAGAAGTGGAATTGTTAGATCACATGGTAGTTATTTACTTAATGTTTATAAGGAACTTCATACTGTTTTCCACGGTGGCCGCACCAATTTCATTCCCACCGAAAGCACGCAAGCGCTCCCGTTTGTCCGCACCCTGTCAGCAGTTGCTGTTCCGAGTTCTTCGATAGTAGCCACTCTAACAAGTGTGGGATGGTATCTTCTTATTGTGGGTTTGATTTGCATTTCCCTCGCGATTAACAATGTTCAACATCGTGTACTTGTTGGCAATTCGTATGTCTTCTTCGGAAAAATGTCTGTTCAGATCTTCTGCCCATTTTTTAACCAGATTGTTTGGGGATTTTGCTATTGAGTTGTATGATTTCTTTATATATTTTTGGATATTAGCCCCTTATCAGATATCCAATTTGCAAATATTTTCTCCCATTCAGTAGGTTGCCTTTTAATTGTTTTGTATGGTTTCCTTAGCTGTGCAGAAGCTTTTTAGTTCGATGCAGTCCCACTTGTTTATTTTTGCTTTTGTTGCTTTTATTTTTGGTGTCAGATCCTTTATCTTTGAGACAGTTGTATCTTCTCTTATCTCATTTTTAATTTTATTTACTCAAGCCCTCTCTTTTTTTCTTGGTGAGTCCAGCTAAAGGTGTGTCATTTTTGTGTATCTTTTCAAAGAACCAGCTCTTAGCTTCATTGATCTTTTCTATTGTTCTTTCTAGTCTCTATTTCATTTATTCCTGCTCTACACTTTGTTTTTTCCCTCCTTCTACTAACTTTAGGTTTCAGTTGTTTTTTTTCTCTAGTTTCTAGAGGTGTAAAATCAGTGGTTTCTTTGAGATTTGTCTTGTTTCTTGACACAGGCATTTATTGCACAAACTTCCCTTTTAGAACTGTTTTGCTGCATCTCTTAAATTTTGATATGTTCCATTTCAGTTTTTCTTTGTCTCAAGGTATATGTTTGTTTTTCTTTTGATGTCTTCTTTGACCCATTGGTTTTTCAGTATCATGTTGTTTAATCTTCACATATTTTTCAGTTTCCTCTGTGTAATTAATTTCTGGTTTCAGACCATTGTGGTCTGAAAAGATGCTTGATATGAATTCAGTCCTCTTAAATTGATGTGCTTTGTGCCTAACATATAACCTATCTTTGAAAACATTCCATGTACACTTGAGAAAAGTGTGCATTCTGTTGCTTTTGGATAGAATGCATTGTAAATATCTAAGCCCATCTGGTCTAATGCATCATTTATTTAAGGTCGATGTTTCACTCTTGGTTTTCTGTTTGGATGACCTGTCTATTGATGTAAGTTAGGTATTAAAGTCCCCTACAATCCCCTACTAGTATTGTATTGCTGTCTATCTCTCCCTTTAAGTCTGTTAATATTTGCTATATATATTCAAGTTCTCCTATGTTGGGTGTATAAATATTTACAAATGTTATATCTTCTTATTGGTCTTCTTATTGGATTAACCCCTCCTTTTTTATATTTTATTTATTTATTTCCAGACAGAGGGGAAGGGAGGAAGAAAGAGAGGGAGAGAAACATCAATGTGTGGTTGCCTCTTGTACACCCCCAACTGGGGACCTGGCCCACAACTCAGGCATGTGCCCTGAATGGGAATCGAACTAGCGCCCCTTTGATTTGCAGGCCAGCACTCAGTCCACTGAGCCACACCAGCCAGGGTTGTATTAACTCTTTTAACATTATATAACTAACACCCTAAAGGTCTCTTATTACAGTGTTGTTTCAAAGTCCAAGTTTGTCTGATACAAAAAAAAAAATTGCCCTTGGGAAGAAACTTTGAAACTATGTAAATATCCTGTTTCTCATCTAACTTTCAACTTATAAACTGCAAGTTTTACTATTCCTATTCATAAATATAATGGGTGAAAGATTAAGTAATTGGTGTAAGAGCATAAGTTAAAAATTAGAGGAACTGCAACCCATTTCCTTTGGACAAGTCAGCCCATATCTTTGTATTGATATAGCAGATTACACTCATCATCACCCTTTCATTGCATGCTGCACACTGACTGACGTCCAGGCTCCATGCCCAGCCCTTCATCCTGGAGTTGCATTTGCAGTTCTTCCTGAATCTTAATGACTCAGTCATCCCTCCCTTGCCATCGCTGTCAGAAATGCTTTGTGAGGACATACTCACCCAGGATGGCCAGCATGCACCTTCCCACAGGAATAAAAATGCACTGTATTTTCTCCCCAGGGAACTCTTCCCTTTCCCTCCATCAGCTCCCTGAATCTGAATTATGTTGCACGTTTTACTCTATGCAGTCCGGAGGCATTTTTACTGTGACTCTGATTTAAACACAGTAGAAAGAGTCTGAAAGGTCAAAAACAGAATAGTTCCTTTTTCTCCATCCAAACCATGCATTCCTTGCATTTTCCTGAAATGTCTTCTTCCTCTTCTATCTTTTCTCCTTCTCCTTTCATATTATCTATTGAGAATTTCCCACGAGCTCAGTCCTTTATGTGTAGTGTCACATTTAATCCTCACACCAGTCCTGCGAAGTCTTGCTCTTACAATTTTAAAAACCGGGAAGCCGTTTAGTGAGTTCAGTAAGTTTCCCAATCTTGAACTCTTGCTGAGGGATAACCAAGTCCCTGTCCCTGCCAGATGTGACCACTAGGACACTGATGATTGGTTTCCACCCTCCCCTCACCTTACATCTCCCAACCCCCACCGTTGCCCAGCACAACGCAGGAATCCCCTAGAGCGTCTTTCTGTTGTTCTCTTCCCTTATCCTACTAACAAGGGCCCCTGACTCTCCAATGGTTATTAAATGAAGCTGCAATGCATTTACCTGGGTATTCAAGACCACAGCTGTCTTCAGTCCACCCCATATTCTCTATTTTCTAACCTTCCTTAACTCCTTCTCATGGCTGAACCACTTTTCAAAACTTTCCCCCCAGACATTACTCTTACACACATAAACATGCACCTTTACACACATAAACACACGTCTGCACTCACACAAATGTATAAATGCACCTGTAACACACACAATCCCTGTATGGCCACATGGGCAAAAACACTCAAAACCATCCTTACATACAACACACCCTTACATACACATCCTGACCCACATAATCCCTGGAACACAAACACACATTCTACACACATGAATGTCTTTACACATACACACTGCACACACACACGCATCTGTGTACATACAACCCCTCATACAAACATATGCCCCTACACATGTACAAATTCCATTCCTATCCACACACCCGTAAGAATCTACATCCACACACACACCTGCATGTGCACACACCCTACACACACGTGCACAACCAATATCTGAATATGGATGAAAAGTGGAAGAAACTAGGGCTCCATTTTATCATTTAACAATCCCAAAGATGGTACCGAGGGAAATGTTTTTCTGTTAAATATGTATTTTTAAATAATGTGCTTTGGCAATAAGTGTATACTGAGAAGAGAAAGATCATGAGGTAATGTGGTCAAGAAGTTTTATGCAGAGGAGACATTTAGGCAACATAAATAAGATAGCGTGAATAATTGCAATTTAAGGAAGAAGACATTTTTGTGTCTTCATTTTGCTTTTTAAAAGATTATGGAGTTGAAAGCATGAAATTTTCTTCATCACAATGACAAAGTTGCCACCTCTTTTTATGTGAAGATGCTATCATTTTCATTATTATTATTCAATTGCCCATAATTTTTTGCAACATGTCAATTTTGTATGGCTCAAAGGCTAAAGAGGTTTTCTTTAGTTGAGCAAGTATATACTAGCTTTGCAAAAACAATGACAAAACAGAGATTCCATCGAGAGATATCTGCCTCCTACCATTTATTATCAACCACTTAAGAAGGGAGAACTGCCAGAGGTTTGAGAGTTCCGACATCAGGCTTGACTTGCTGCTCTCACACGATCTAGGTTACCGTCATCCATATCCCCTACACATCTACATTAAATTTCTTTCACTTCCGAAGCAATTGTAAGAGGATACCTTTATATCAGGACAAACATAACTCATTATCCTCAAATCTATGTGCTTAATATTTATGAGGAGAAAAGTACCATGCACAATAAAACCATTTCCGATGTGTCAAGTTTATAGTGAGTCATGGGTCTGTCTCACCAGATAATGTAACAGGACATCCTGTAGTCGCTGCGTAGTACTTCCAATGCTTCTAACTTTTTTTTGTTGAGGGAGGGTTTCTGCATGAGATGCAAAGGCGATCATAGTTTAACCAAATACTAAAACATGCTATAATTAGAGTTGTAATTGTGTGTAAAAAGAGATGACTGGAGAAGTACTATATCTAATAACATCCCTGCAAAATAGGTTTCCATTTTAGAGTATATGTCCCCTTTCTATTGATTGTTATTCATTTGTATTTCCTTCTCCCCTCATGCTCACTTTTACCAGGTACTTGGTTTTGGCTATTATTTTTGCTTTTACTGGGATATAAAGAAACTTGCTGAAAAGCTAAAGGATAAACAATTTTGCTTTCGTGATGTGCTCTTGCATGCCAGTTTCCCATATCTATTTTGAAATGATTTTCTATTCATCCCCAATAAAATGGTGAAGGATCATCAGATCAAGCAGGCAGCAGCATACTGGGCCTCCAGTGAAATAGTTGGAGAGTCACAAAATTATAACAAAATTTATGAACATATATAAAAAGGATAAACAATAAAGAAATTAATTTTATTTTGGAGGTTTTACTAAAAGAACATAATTCATGGTTGCTTTAAATATTAGTGATGACAATGACACTCAGTAAATGTTAATAAATTAAGTTATATCTGGTTTTCACAAATGTCCTCAAATTTCTTAAGCATTGTATTTCTTACCAGGAAGTTATACTCCAACTCAAGTCAAAACAGAACTCAAGTTATAACTTGAAGATAAGCATGTAATTAGTTGAACTTGATCAAATGTTTAATTGTAAATATTGATATATTTACAGAAAGTTAATGCATGATTTGGATAATTACTCTTTCCTGCCACTTACTGGCTGAGTGATACTGGTCAAGTTACTTTAGCCTCTCTGAGCCTTGCTTTCTTCATCTGCAACCGACAGACTAACAATACCAACAGCAAATCATAGTTGAGAGAAGCACATAAAACAGCCTACAAGTGTCCTGCTTAGCACATAATAAACATGAAGCAAACGCTGGGAAGTGGGGAGTGGAATGCACACAAGTTCTCGAGTCAAAAACCCTGTGTTCCATCCTGGAACCAACAATTCGCTACTCTAATATCAGACCAGGACTTTCTCCCGTCTGCCCTCAATTCCCTCGTAGGGAGATGAAACAAGTGAGCATATGAAACTCCTTGTACTCTTTCCTGCTCTTGCCTGGCTCTCTGAATCTTTAGCTATGATCTTAAAGTGAAAAATAGCAGCAAAACTTGATGGATTTTTACTGGAGAAAGAAAATAGTACATCTACCAAATATAGATGACTGTCTATATATGAAGAATAGAAAAGAAATTTTATAGATGTCTGTAAGAAGAATGGCAGTACTTCCCAAGATAGATCATAGTTTTTTATGTACATGTAGTGTGTGTTAAACATCGGTGATGTATAAGAGGTTTTGTGTGGCCAAGGCCGCACATCCTGCGTACAAAGTGTCAGTAACAGTTACAGTTTTCATTTCCATTTTATCATCAACCCCATAGCTAGTTTATTAACCAACTCAACATCATTCAAATTGCTAGGAAACTGTCTTTTGATAAGTGCGTGCAAAATATAAGAATTCATGGAAAAGCTGGAAACAAAATCCAGGTTTCAGAAAGCTCACCACATGTTTGAATTTCTCTACATCTTGAGATCTCCACCAAAGACTGTCTTGGGCGTAAAATCTGGGCTGAGCAAATCCAGCCTCAATCCTGCAGCTGCTTCCAACAGAAGCTTGGGGTGTAGGGGGCATTCTTTATTCCTGTTTCCAGATTTATTTACACGTATGCCATAACACAGGCCATACATATACATATATACAAGTGTTGCCTCTTCAACTTCATTCAAGAAATTGTCCTAAAATTGGATCTTTTCCTTCTTCAATTTGTCTTTAGCCTAACTATGTGGTTACTACAGCTTCATTAGTTCTCAATCATTTCCTGAGCCCATTTCTTCAAGGCACCTTTCTCTTAGGGTTAAACCAGTAACTGCTGAAGGAATAAGTAAAAATTGACAAATGCTCTGTCATGACTATGTGCACTCCTTGGGGAAGCTTCCTTATGCAGCCATGTACTGTAGCAGTATTCAAAACTTCAGGTCCAGATCACAAAATGTTCACATGCAAAGGAGCTTAAGAAGGTTTGATGTTGGGTCTAGTCACTGCAAGGTTTTCTTTCTTTGCATTTAACAGAGCATCTAGTTGGGCTGGTTTATAAAAGTTCGTAATAGTTGGTGACCATTTAAGCTCCTTAATACTAAGAATCTTAATAACTTCTTTGTATGCAGATGCTTCTCAAACGATTGTCCTTATTGAAGTGAAAAGCTACTTCTGATCGGCCTAAGCAACGCTGTTGCTATATTCTGCTCTGCTCATTGTTGCAAGTCACAGGAAAGTATTTTCTTAGGTAAAATGCCCTCACCTGGTAATGAGAGTCCTCAGAGTGAGTCCTATTGTCAGAAGCATAGAATCTGAAACCTGGAAGTTACTGTAGATGTCATGCAGACGAAGCTCTCAACTTAAAAGTGAGGAAACCAAGGTTTCATAGCTAAGAAATAGTGAGCTGAAACTGAGATCTTATCATTCCTTTGTAATATTCTTTCTATCAAAGAAAGGTTATTTTTATTGCCAGCTGACATCCCAGAGAACTTAGTCTTCATTCATACATAAAAGCATAAAGTTATTTTGTTTATAAAATTAATTTTTAATGCAGTGAAAAATAAATTCATCTAACAAACATTCATTGAGAACTTTTGTGTGCCTGGCGCTGTGCTAGGTGCAGGAATACAAAGGGGAGTAAGACATTGTCCTTGACTTGAAGAAGCTCAGGGTCCTCTGCACCTGCCAGTGGAGCACCGCTTAGAGATACAGCCATATATCATCTACACTTGAGGCAGAGGATGGACAGACGAGGTGACTCATCGTTAAACAATGGCATGGAGACCAACGGGATGCACCCTGGTTGTGCCTCAGAAGATCTGAGTTGAATCCCAGCTCTCCACTCACTTGTTATGTGACTCTGAGCCAGTCTCTTAGTTTCTCTTTGTCATGCTTTTCTCACTTGTAGAATGAGGGTCAGAGTAGCTAGGTCAGTGTGGATTTCAGGGATAAGTGACATAATATATGTAACATACTTTGAAAAATGCCTACCATTCAATAAATGTTTGTTTCCTTTTCCATTGTTGAAACGCTGGGTGGGAACTTCACATCTATCCTTCTCACCTCTTGCAAGGATAAGATTGAATGAAATAATGCATTCCATATTTTTAAAAAATATTATATTTATTTTACCACAATATTATCATAGCTACCATCTTCCTCCTTGTTTCTTTCCAGCCAAAGCATTCCAAACACCTAAAATCCATCCATGTGGCCCCAACCACCCTGCAAAAAACACAAAGACCAGAGAAAGTAAGAGGTAGGATATAATTACCATGTAAGAGTTTATTTATTGTTGCTGGGGCTGCTGTAATAAAGTACCACAAACTGGTGGCCTAAACAACAGAAATTTTTCTCAGTTTTGAAGGCCAAACATGCAAGATCAAAGTGTGGATAAAGCTGCTTCCTTCTGAGGCTGTGAGGAAGAATCTGTTCCTGCCTCTCTCCTAGCTTCTGGTGGTTTCCTAGCAATCTTTGGCATTCCTTGGATTATAGATGCATCACTGTGATCTCTGCCTTCATCTTTATACGGCATTCTCCCTGTGTGCAAGCAAATCTATTTATGTCCAAATTTCCTTTAAAAAAAAATGAGGACAGAGTCATATTAAATCGGGCCGACCTTGAATGACCTCTTAACTGGATCATCCACAAAGATCCTGCTTCCAGATAGGATCTCATTCGCAGATACTGGAAATTGGCACTTCTGTATATTTTGGGAGAACACAATTCAACCCATAACAATGACTAATAGTAGATTTTCCCCATGGACCAAAGCAAAATGTTGCCTCTCTAGGTTCCGGTACAGTAGCCTCACATATCATTCTAACCCTTTGTTCGGCAGACTCAGTACCTGCTGCTTAAATGCACTGTTTAGTGCTTAAAGTAACAACAAAAACAAAAGCAAAACAAAAGAAGCAGGCCTAGATCCCCCTTCAGGAGTTCACCATCTGGTGTAGGAGCTCTGATCTACATAGATAAACAATAATATTAGAATACAGGTATAAAATGGCAATCATTAATAAGAACTAGAGGCAACTTTCCATAGGATTTCAAGGGAACAAGATGTAATGTATCCAAAGAAGGCTTTTTTGGTGAGGTGGCATTTGAACTGGTCCTTGAAGGATGGGTAAGAATTGGCCACATGAAGATGGAGGGAAAGGGGCCATGTGAAAACAAAGGCATAAAGTTACCTGTCAGTGTGGCCGAAGACACACAAACATATCCTTAATGTCCTGTATACTCGAAGTATTAGTTAAGTTTCTATTTCTCCTTCCACCTCTTTCCCTGCTTCGTACCGTCACTACTCTATTGCACAGATTAGGAAAACTGGGTCACTTTCCTGCCTTTCCAGAACTTGTGTGAACTAAATGTGACTCACTTTACAGATAAGCAAAGAGAATCAAATTGAGCATAGTTTACCTACTAATCTCAGAAGAGCCTCTTCTGATATCCTTGGGTTATATAAAGGAGCAATTCAGGTTCAAAATCACAGTAGTTCACTCAAAATTCTCCCACTGGGCAGTAAGGCAAATAAACATACATTTTAAATTTTGACTTTATTAACATGGGTTTTTCCTCTCACAGTTGTGAATCCTACCTCCAGTCAGATCTGAGGAATCCCTTAAGTAAGAACCAAACATTAAATTGCATAGGACAGTTGTATTTTTAGGTTAGAGCATAACAATGACTTATCAAAGTAAACAGGACTTCCAAGGAACATAAACACGTAAACTATTCAGATCAACAGAAAGACCCTCCCGGGGTCAGAGATCATCACCCCACCCGGGAATGAACTCTGCCTTTAGAGGGTGGTTGAGACTTTACTGAGTGGGCTGTGAGAATACTCTGCATTTTCTGGACTTTTCTGGACATGGAGGTAAGAATGGAAAATGACTACAGTGAAGCCGTGGAGATCCCCCCTAACAATTTGGCTGGGCACGAGATATCATGAGCTTGTTGTTCTGACGTGCTCTGTGAGGACAAGCCGATAGGGCTCCTATTAAAGCACAGCAACAACTCTTCACACACCATCTATAGATTCCTAGGAAATACTTCTCATCTTATAGCAATGGCGGCCATGCATGTGCAAGACATGGTAATAACCAAATCATGTCATCAGGCTGACACAATGGAGAACCGGAGGAATTCAGCTGATGCCTCCTGCCAGGGCAAACACAGAATAGCATTAGAGATTAAATTTATTCAAAGGCAGTACAGACTGAGGAACAACATCCAAGATGGCCATCAAACTAAATTCATACATACATACATACATACATACATACATAAAATGATACAATATTGGTCAATGCAGATAAAGAATGTTACCAGAATATAAAAATCATTATCAACTTTACATACACATACTCATCTGACTATGTCTTCAGCTGCCAGCTGTTACAAAAGTGTTTTTTTGGAATTGGATTCGGCACCCCAGAAGATACTCAGTGAAGGGAGACATGGGCTGACGGAGAGAGGGGGGACGGCATTAGCAAGACCAGTTCATCGTGAAAGGTTATGATGGACAATTCTGTCAACGTAGACTGACATAAAGCTCTGGGAAAGAGGCTGGGTCTGTTTACATGCTGTGTAATAATCAGGGTAGACATCTCATATGCATCACTTTCATGCGCACAATTTTAAATATTTTGCTGTTATGTTTACCACAGTGGCCACGGCGGCAGCACAGGTCAGGAGCCTCAGACACCCGGCAGCACCGTGCGGCAGCTGGAGGTCTCCGTTAATGTCACAGCTGGGTTTTCTCTGTGATAGCTGGTCCCAAGCACACTCAGCACCGGGGCCATGAGTTACACACACACACACACACACACACACACACACACACACACACACTCTTCAGTCCCTTCCTGTGCTACGTGGAGCCTCTGAGACTGGATTCAACACAAATTTCCCAAACCAATTTGATCATGAATACTCTTCCTATGCAACAGACATTAATATTTGATAAACATCTTGAGAAATCATGTTTTGTGGTAATTGTGCATATACAATATTTTATGAAAATTATTAGCATTTCTCGGTAGCCCCAAAGGGTTTCTATGGGTTTCCTTTTTTGTTTATTAATGCCCTGGTACCTATAATCAATTGTGCTAAAATTACCCCTTTTTGCTGGCAATACTGCTTTGATTTTTGTTAACTGTTACCACTTTACCTACATATGCATATGTACATGTGGCTCTCTTAACCATGGAGGTCCTGCGTGATGGGTCCCTGGGCAGTTTGCCGTTGTTAAAACACTTGGTTTCCAGGCTGGGGGATGACAGAGCCCACTGTGAGAGTAGCCGTGGGCTGCTGGTGTGTGCAGTAGAGAGAGATGGAGGGAGAATGGATGGAGTGGGGACAGGCCCATCTCTAAGAGGGATAAGAACCTCTACTGAGATCAGACTCCGAGCCCTGAGCTGCAAGAAGCAGGTGAGCCTGACTGGAGGCCACTGCCCACAGCTCTGGAACCAGAATCCAGTCCCCTGGGCCAGCCTTCCTCCCAGACGCTTAGGTTCCCATGGTACCTAACTGCCCCTTTCTGGAAGGTGACAAGGAGAACTCAAAAGAAAAAGGAGTCAAAAACATAACGGGAGATCCTGGAAACCCGCGGCTGAGCATTCACTGGCCCGCACTCATCTGTACCCCCAGCCCGGCCCACTAGAGCAGGACGCTGGCCCAGTTACTGAGAGTGGGGGATGTCCTCTGCTCACCCCGGGAGGTGATTCGGGGAGCTGCATCTTCCAGAGGGAATGACATCATACAGGCAGCTGTCAAGATCAAAGTCTTGCAGGAGACACCCCTGGACTGTGGAGCTGCGGGCCAAGTTTGTATGGGGCGGAGTGTGGGGTGTGATATACGTTTCTTTTGCAAAACTGCTTCTAGAGTGCACTGACTTATGTCCCCCAAAGGTCACCTCCCTTCGCGATGTCAGGCACCACATGACCACTCGCTCCTCTGCCAAAAGTGCATAGCCTGAATCTAATTATGAGAAAATATCACATAAACCCCAACTGAAGGAATCCTACAAAAAGTACTTTTTTTTAAAAATGTCAATGCTATGAAGCACAAAAAAGGCTAAGTAACTGTTCTAAAAGAAGGGGAGACTAAGGGAAGACATTAAAATAAAAGCAAAGCATGGCGGGGATTTTCTTTTGCTATAAAGTATATACTTGGGACAATTGCCAATACTTAAATTTGATCTGTAGATTGTGTTATATCAATGTCAGTTTCCTGATAAAAGAATGTCTGTTTTTAGGATGACACATTGAAGTATTTAGGGGTAAAGGGGCATCATGTCTGCAACCTTCTCTCAAACAAGTGTACAGATAAATAGAACACAAATGTGGTCGAATGCTAACCGTTGGAGAATCTGGCTGAAGGCTATCTGGTGGATCTTTGTGCTATTTTTGGAACTTTTTTTTAAGTCTGAAATTATGTCAAAATGAAAAGCTAAATACACGAGGTCCTAGATACCATAAGAGCAGCTAGGAAACAGACTGAACACCTGTAGAGTTAGAACTGGGGACAGGGCACATTCCAGGGTCCTTGAGACCAGCTACATTTAAGGGGCTGGGCAACCTCACTGATGATCAGAAAGTGGGGAAGGAGGGGATTTGGCTTCAGGGCCATCTCCCTCAGAGGAAAAACAGAAATGAAGTCACAAACAATTCTCCCTCTTAATTTCTGGGCACACTCCAGTAGACCCCAGAAACCCCCGATCTGACTACATGAGACCATTTTTAAACGCATGGTTTACCATTTTAGTCTAGTTTCCATGTAGCACAATCTTGTGTATCACTGAGTGACAAATTGATGTTGTTGTAAATTTGATAACATTCTAATCAAAGTTATTGATTTATTCGTATTATCATTTGGCTGTTTCCACAATTTCTTGTTCAGGTAGCTTAGCTGTTAACACCTTTATAATGTGAAAGAATTGAGAAGGACTCAGCCTAGTTTTAGCTCTGTTTGCTCTCAGGCACACTGTGGTTTTTGTGGGTTAGTAAGGCTGACAGGCCCCAACTTTGTAGAAGGCATTATAAACTAAGGGCACAAGCTTGGACTTTGATGTCAGTCAGACAGACAGAAGGGGTTCTGATCAAGTGCTTGCCACTGCAGCTAGGTGAACTTGAGTGAGTCACTTTGGAGGCCTTCTTGGTATCTATGAAGTGTAGAAAATACAATCCAGTTGGTGGGAGAATTGACTAGAGGCTTTAACATAACACGGCCTGCCCAGTTGCTGGGTGGTAGTTGTGACAGAAAGTCTCAGGAATCAACCTCTTCCCAGAGAAACTCTGGAAGAACCAACTCTGGCCTCCCTCTGCGAAAGAGTGCATCATCTCTCCAGCAGTGCAAACCCACTCCTCTCTGCAACACTTACATACTTTTTCCAAAAACCAGTGGTTTTTATGTCAATTTGTGCTACTACAAAGAGGCAATTTAATTAATAGCGACTTAAAAGTATGAATGAAAATGCTTCTAGGTAAACCAAGTTGAATATTTGAAAACAATCATAGGTAAATCATAAAAGCAAATAATTCTGCTCAATTAAATGTTGGTGAGGCAATTGCAGAAGGTAAGAGATTATGGGTGAGACAGCTTTGCAGGCATGTGCTCTGCTTCCACCGAGGCATACTGAGAAATCAGAGGTGAGGTTTCATAGGTGTCGTTTAGGTAAGGAAGATGGCACAGATTGCCTAGCAGGGGACCCGTGATCAGAGGAAACACCCTTGCACCACACAAGAAATCAGCAGTGAGTGAATATGCTTTAGGTGAAGTTCCAGTAAAATGTATAGGGCACATTTACATCATTTTTACAATTTCCCCACTTTGAACAACTTTTTTGAATCATCAGTCCCAAATGTGTCAGGTGAGAGGCCTTCTAGTATATTTTTATTAGGAAGATGGTGGTAGGTAGACACACATTTGTTTGACAGACATAACCCATATTCTCCTAGGATGTCTGGGTTTTTTTAAAGATTTTATTTATTTATTTTTAGAGAGAGGGAGAGGGAGAGAGTACAAGAGGAAGAGAAACATCAGTATGTGGTTGCCTCTCGTGTGCCCCCAACTGGGGATCTGGCCTGCAACCCAGACACGTGAACTCATTGGGAACCGAACCGGTGACCTCTTGATTCACAGGCTGGCACTCAACCCACTGAGCCACACCAGCCAGGGAATTGTCTGGGGCTCTTTAACAGTGGTTCCCAATCTTGGCTGCTCATTGTTATCAACCTGGGGAACTTTAAAGCTTCTGATGATCAGGTTTCCCCTTATCCTCCACCCCACCCCCTAACTTGGATTTGATTATCTGGATAGGGTCTGGGCAGGGAGTCTCACATGCCAACAGGGTTGAGTGCCACTGCTCTGTATTATTTGCTACTTAGGTCTCAGAAACCAGGTCTGTAATTATACTTGGAAGACTCAGATAGAGAATCTTAGTCTCTACTCTTCCCTTTCCAGCAAGGCCAACCAGAAGGCTTGTGCCGATGATCTGTAGGAGTCCCTGAGTTGGGCTGAGGTGTCTGAACCCCTGAAGGGAAGCTCCTAGAAGAACAGAAAGGGCACAAAGGACAGTTCACACTGTAGCAGTGGGATGAGGGGGTGTAGATCAGATGGCAAGGTGGGTAGTGAAAGTGTGCACTGAGTGACCAATCTCAGCTGCGAGGGCCATGATCAGACATGTGATGATGAAGGTCTGCGATGAAGAATTTCCCTGAGGTCAGGCATTTCATTTTCCTACCAGTGGTTGATGGTATGTTCTTATGCATAGTCGATTCTCATTATGTGCAATAGTTACAGTTTATAAAGTTGCCACAAACAATGTATTAGCTAATACTGAACCATTGTTCTGAGGAGGAATATAGGGTTAGGTTGCTGTGAGCCTCTGGTCACCGTAATTTCATCAATTGATTTATAGATAACCTTGCTTTGTGTGTGAAGATGTTTAAATACACATTATTTAACATATATTGTTGCCTCACAGCCAAGAGCACTGTAACTCATGCATGAACCAAGCTCCTCTAACACACGTATTTCCTCCATATGACACATCACAGCCTTCTCATGCCAGAGACAACAAACACTTCAGCACTACACTTGATGTCAGTGAAATAGTGAAATCACCAACAAAAAGTACAAAAATGCAAAACCATGGCACTAAACTGATCACACAAAGGCCACATGCTTAGTGTTTATATTGCAGAGGAGCTAAAACAAAAAGGCAGAGATCACTTTTTGTCCTGAGCTGGGAATGTGAGCGTGAAGAAACTCAAATTTTTATTGCTGTGCTCATGTCCATGAATGATTGGAAAAGTGCCGTAAGTATTGACTTGGGAGTTAAAACCCCATTTTAGTGAGAAGTGGATTTGCAAATATGGAATCTGAAAAAATGTGGATGGACTACACAATAGTTGATGCCATGTCCACTCCTTGCTCCTTCTGTCATCTTCGGTCCCATCCCTCACCTTCTGCAAAACTTGCTTACCCTGGGAAGGAGTATTTGTTGATTTGCAACCTGCCTGTACTCATTCCATTCTGTGCTCAATTCTCAGTAGAAAGTACTGCTGACACAACTCAATCCATCAATCAATGAACCAATCCATCAATACTAATGAAATGTTTTAAAACACCTAACAGAACTTTTGAGAGGTACAATGAGGAAGAATGATGCCTTCAAAAAAGGTGTTTACTATCTACCAGGAGTTGAAAGTTAACATGTGAAGCAAAGGCAGACAACGCTAAAAATGGCCTAGGCGTAGTTTAAAATGAATGTTGCCCAATTCCACTGCTAGGATTATATCCTAAGAACCCTGAAACACCAATCCAAAAGAGCCTATGCACCCCAATATTCATATCAGCACAATTTACAATAGCCAAGTGCAACCCAAGTGCCCATCAGTAAATGAATGGATCAAAAAACTATGGTACATCTACACATGGAATTCTATGCAGCAGAAAGAAAGAAGGAGCTCCTACCCTTTGCAACAGCATGGATGGAACTGGAGAGTATTATGCTAAGTGATATAAGCCAGGCGGTGAAAGACAAATACCATATGATCTCACCATTAACAGGAACCTAATCAATAAAATGAACAAGCAAGCAAAGTATAGCCAAATACATTGAAATTGAGAACAAGCTGACAGTGATCAGAAGGGAGAGGGGAGGGGATAATGCGGGTGAAGGGTTTACAGGAAGGAAGGGTTTAAAGGACGTATGGACAACAACAAGGGGGTGAAAGTGGGGGAGGGCGGCGGGAAGGGCTGGGGTGGCGGGGAGGAGTGGGGGGAAAGGCAGAAAACTGTACTTGAACAATAAAAATAAATAAATAAATAAATAAAATGAATGTTGCCCACTGTATGTGCTCTAGAGGACTAAAGTGATGAACTAGGATGCTTGTGAGTGAGGAGTTAGAAGTGATGGAACTGGGTGCAAGCCCAGTTCTGCCTAATGATATTTTTGTTTTTTACTCCAATAGACACTTCACCAAAAAATAAAACATAGGCTATTCCAGATAGATTAATCAACACCAAACATTTTGTGTCCCATTCTTTACCGCCACATGTCTTTGGTGAGGATCTCAAAGGAGTCATTGGTAATAGCAGATATTTTAATTTATGGCCAATATATTTGAGAGGTCATCATGAAGAAAAGTTCAGGAAATGGGCCCTCAGGTTGTGAATTACTTCATATGTCTGACCATATGACAGATTTCACGCATACATTCAACACCTTCTAACAGGTAACCCAATCCCTCCTTTTCAGCAGGAAACTGACTACTACATCTAGTGAACATCATAGGTCTAGCCCACCCTGCTTCCCCTTGCCCCCCATTTAAGGCAGGAGTTTGCAAACCTTTTTACCTTCCTACCAGTAACTAATGGTTGATGTATGGATTGTGTGACAAGGTGGCTTGACCTGGCTGCTGAACTGTGGCTGTAGCTTTCTTAGGTGGGGCCAGCCTCTCAAGAACATTCTTAATAAAAGGTAATCAATCCGTCTGCAGGGCTTAGCCCTGAGTCTGGTACCCAATAGTCCCCATGTAAGTGTTTGCTATTATTAACACAAAGACCAAGGTTTTCCACACGGTGGTGTTTATTTCCTCTCAAGTTCTACAGTGCAGTGCAATACTGGGATCCCAATGAGCGGAATCTGGCTTACAAGTGGACATCCACGGAGATTGAGAATATTACATCTTGGATTTGTAAGTGGCATTTACTGACTTGCAACATGACGTTGAAGAGGCAGTCCTTCTTTGGCACACCTGCCATGTGCCAAACACAATGTTTACACGTGGGATACAAAGATGGTAAAAATGAAAGAACAGCGGCTGTTACTGTGTCTTAGGCACAGGGTGAGCCCTTTACAGACGGCACTTTATCCTCCCCAGTAACTCTGCGCGGTAGTCATCTTTATCTCCATTTTCCCGGGAAGAAATCTTAGTTTTGAGGAATCGAGTAATTGCCAGGCCATTTAACTCCACAGCCTCTTTCACCCCATCAACAACACCCTGCACATCCCCGTGTACACTCTTAAGGATCTCACTGTATTAAGAACTCAATTAGACTCTGGGCTTCAACTCGGCACATCTCACCCGCTCTCTACAGAACTCTAAATGTTGGGGAACAGAGTGCACCCCCTTTGCTTCCAGGGGGCATCCCACTTCCCAACACCTTGGGGAGTCGTTTGGAAAAGAAGGAAAGGAGACTGGAGAGGTCTGGCTGACGACAAGGACTTCAG
Organism: Micronycteris hirsuta; assembly: GCA_004026765.1. Taxonomy (NCBI): domain Eukaryota; kingdom Metazoa; phylum Chordata; class Mammalia; order Chiroptera; family Phyllostomidae; genus Micronycteris; species Micronycteris hirsuta. The sequence goes on along the minus strand of PVJI01000717.1, from coordinate 208,650 downwards.
AGGGTCTCCCTGGAAGATGCTTCCGTCGTCTCTACAGAATGTTGGGCCCCAGGCGGCTCCACCCTCCCAAGCTGCACACGAAGACACCAGGTTTCTTCGCCTTCAAAGCTCTTAGAGACAGCCACGCCAAAGATCCAAACCCTGGGCAGAGGCCAGACGGTCACTTCCCCGCCCCCCGGGCGCAGTATGCAAATCCGAGCACCAGGAAGTAGCTGGGACCTCTCGGCCGAGCCCAGCGACAGCCAGTTCCTCTCCAGCCGCGCCGGGCCGCCCACCGCTCGCTCCCGGCCGTGGCTCCTCCGGGCCGACGCGCTGCAGCCTCCAGCCCGCGCGGCCAGCGGGGCGGCCGCGCCACCCCGGGCCCCGAGCCTGCAGCCCCTCGCCGTGCGTCCTCGGTTCCCGGCCCGCAGCACCTCCCTACTCGGGCCCCGCTGGGCCGCCCCGTCGTGTCCCCCGCTCTGAACTCAAGTCACAGTGGAGCGCCGCCGCCACCGCCACCTCCGATCCGCAACTTTCACCGCGAGCTGGTGAGTCCCCGGCGTGAGCCCAGGGGGTGGGCGGGGGCGCCAGGTGGACCCGCGGGGCACCGCAGCTGTGCCGTTGGCGGGAGTCGGCCCTGGACGTGAGGTCTGCACTGGACCGAGCGCCGAGGGCCGGCTCGGACCGCAGGAGCGAGGGACGCGAGCCGCTTCCTGGCCGCCCTGGCGCTCAGCCCGCCGGTGAGAGCACTCAGATGCCTCGGCCCGTGGTGACCAGGCTCGCGGGAAGGGGGCTGGGTGCTGCGGTGAGGAGGCAGGGGCGGGCAGCTCCGCAGGTGTCTTCTCCCCGGAGCTGCCGCGCAGGGGCGTGGTGGGAGGGGCGGGGGCTCGGGCTCCGCCGGGAGCCGGACGCAGTCCGGGCTTGGGTTGCTCCTGACGCTCTGGGGGGAAGCCCTTGTCCACGCGCAGCGGGCGCGGCGGGGATCCTGGCCGGCACCCCGGCGGGGACTTCTCAGGTTGCACAGTCTGGGCTCCCCGCTGGGCCCTGGGTCCCCCAGGCGTGGGGCTCGGCTCAGGCGCTCTCCTAGGCCAGCGGACGGCTGTTCTCTTGGGGAGCCCCGGCAGGAGCGTGACGTCGGGGGGCTGCGGAGGAGGCTGCTGCGCACCCTCCTGCTGAGCCAGGCGCCTCTTGGCCCGCGGAGCGACAGTCCGGTGCCTCCGCCTCCGAGAGGAAGCGAGAGTTATTTTAAGAATTCAGGGGTTGTCTTTCCTTCGCCTTGGGGGAAGGGTGAAAGCTTCAGTTCCCACTTTCCTGCGTTATCTTGCCCGACTGTGTCGGCTTTGGGGTGCTGTGCATTTGTAATGCGCCTTCTACGACCCTGTCTCCAAGTGTGTGCTGTCTTACCCCAAACCCCACCCAACTTCTTTACCGTCTCAGAAACCCGAGCTGAATGCAGGTCTTGCAAGTTCCTAGCTGAGTGTGAACTTGGGCCTGTGCCTGAAAGTCCCTGTTTGGGTTTCCTCATCTTTGGGAGAACACACCCGTCACCTGAGCCATTTATTGCACGTAAAGCCCCAAACACGTCCTAGGTATTTCATGAATGGAGCTTGTTTACTGCAAATAATTACGACTAAAAAATAAGTCTCCCTGGCTCTTTGCAATTTGATGATTTCAAATCTGTCCATTTGAGCCTTACTAGAAAATCTGCTTTAATATACCAGAGGTTTGCTGTCGCAAAGCAGGACCCAAGAGTCTGGCCCACCCCACGAGGTAGCCAATAAGGGTGTTTGACTTACTTTTCGTTCTTTAAAAATTAATTTATCCTCTTCTTCACAATAATTAAACAGTGGTAATTAAATTTTAAAGAGAACCAGAACTTGTTACAAATGGGATGCAATAGAGAAGATAGGGTTTTTTTCCTGACTGGAAAATAGTTATATTTTGGTGAAATAAAGGTCTTACATTTTCCATCAAAAGTTGTTTGGCGATTTATAAATTTCTATGCAATGGCAATATACAAAGTGTCTTTACAAAGTACAAGAGCTATGAAGGACATGATTTAGTTCATGTAAGGTACTTACAAATATCAGTAATTTTAAAGTGCACTCTTCTCTTTCAGATTATATTTTAATTTTAAAATCTTGTTATAGACTACTTCATTCACTGTCAGACACTGCATATTTTGTTTTTCATATTTCTGTCTCTTGCCCTTAATTTGTTGGCTGCCCCCAGCCAGCTGGCCCGGTGGTCAAGGGTGTTCTGTCTGTACTGGGAACACCTCAAGCAGGGCAGAACGGTGTAGGCACTGACAGTACAGGCGCTTCCTAGGCACCCAGAGCCCTTTGTGAGTAAGGTAAGCTTGCCGGGAGAGGGCGGGATTCAGGTAGTCCCTGGTTTTCATTTGGGGATAAGAAAGTCTTGGAGAAATATACTTTCATCACAAGAAGCTTTTGGTGGCTGAGCCTCTTTGGATGCCGTGGGGCAACCCTCTTCCTGAAAGAAGGGTGGAGGGTGTGAAGTAAAGGAGAACAGCAGTCAGGGAACCTGAGTTTGCTTCTCTGCCACCATTTAGCAGAGCTGTGATGTCAGATAAGTTACTGGAGCCATTAATTCAGCCAGCATTTCCTTTATGACAATAACCAGAGTTATATTATGACTTGCCACCATGCATATAGTCTTAACACCTATAAGAAAGCTCCATGCCAACAGCTTTATCTGTCTTGTCTGGGATACCAGCGCAGGAACCTGTCACACAGTTGGATCACATGGAAGAAGGAATGGGAGAATGGCCCTGTGCAAGGCAGAAGGAATAGGGCTGGGGTTCCTAAGGCATTTGAAGCCTACTGGCCCTCTGTCCCGGTTTCTAAAATGGGGATTTGAGGGACTTTTTGGACTATCAGGTTATACCAGTGCTAGTACTCTAAGTGGGAAGCTCCACTCAGCACTGGTGATTCTGCTGTATCACCTGGAGAGGGGGCTTGCTTTGCAGTGTAAGATGTAGCCTGCAATTGTTTGCTCAACTCAGAAAGACCCACTTTATCTCACAGAGACATGGTGTTGCAAAGGTATGTGGAGAATTTGTGATATCGGTCACCCGCTGCCCCCTATGGCATTCTTTTAGCGGAAAAGTAGTCCAGCAGTTTTGCAAATTAATGATTTTCAAAGCCTTTTAGTTCCGTTATATTTGTATTCAGAAATAAATCACCAAAACATCTGAGATGTCAGTTGGTTCAAATGAATACATGGAGTTATCATTTCATAATATTAAATGGTGTTACCCCAAAATAAACACATCAATTTTAAATCTGTATAAAGAAGAATACAATGTATATACGTCCAGAGCATGGAACATTGTTACAGCTCACGCACACTGCTGAGATCCTCAGACAGGGATAGTATTAGTATTGAAAGGTCACCACAGTCATTAGGAGCATTGATCAATGAGAGGTCAAACCTCTCTTGGGCACGTCTTGGCAGTGATAGTGCCAGCACCTTTTGCTTACCCAGGGCTCTGAAGCCTTCCTGAACTCTGATTTCATTTGAACCTCTCATGGTCCCCCAGGGGAGGGCAGAGCAGTTTGGTGGCATGTTCAAGGTCACAGATAAGTGGCACCACTGGGCAGAATAGGCATATTTTCTGGCTCCAATTTTAGAGCTTCTCTCCATTTTCTGCCTTTGGATCTGTAGTACATATTCAATTACTTAAAAACAAAGAAATTAGCCCGGCTGGTGTAGCTCAGTGGATTGAGCGCGGGCTGGGAACCAGAGGGTCCCGGTTCGATTCCCAGTCGGGGCACATGCCTGGGTTGCGGGCCAGGTCCCCAGTGAGGGCCATGTGAGCGGCAACCGTACATTGCTCTTTCTCCCTTCCTTCTCCATTCTCTAAAAATAATATAAAAAAAATTAAAAAAAACAAAGAAATTAATTTATCATTTAATATACATTTTAAAAATAGAATATCACAAGTAATTTTCTTCCACCACTTGGTAATTATAGAACTAAGTGACTAACTGCTCAGGACAAAGTAGCAGATGCCCCAACTAGGATTCTTGAGCTGGACTGGGGAGAGGACCTTCCATGCCTGGCTGCATTGCTTTCTGCTTGGGGAAGGGGGTCTCTTACAACTGTCAAGTTGGCCCACGTACTGGCTGCTGTCAGGTCAGCTCCAGTGACTGTCATGGGAACTCTAGCGGGTGCTTATTCCTTAGTACAGAAGTACTTTGCAAAGGAACTCCCTCCGGTTTCTACTCAATGAGCCTCCTTATGTGGTATCAGTGAGAGCATCAGCCAGGGCGAAATTAGAAGGGAATGGGTCCCACACGATGCACATTAAATGTGCACCCAATTTGCGGACACCTGCTCTGAGCTAGGTGCTGGCCTTAGCTCACGTTCCCACAGTGGATAGACATTGCCTCCATCTTTTAAGTTTGGTAATGAAGACAAGGGCATGGAAAGGAAGTTGGTTTTGTTTTGTTTCTTTTCTTTTTTTTCCAGTCAGAAATATCGACTGATAGCTGCCTAGCTTCCTGATACTTAAATTGTGAAACTGAGTTCACTCTGTCATCATTTCTAAAATTTATTTTGGGTAAGTTTCCATTTGGGGGAGAAGCTCAAGTGTAGAACACAATATGGAAGTCTGCCATTGAGGAATTAGAATTTCTGGAACAAGCCAGTCGAAAGGCTGGGACCTTTTATTAGGTATCTTTGGCTTAAGTTAGCTGAAAGGGCTCTCCTGTAATTTAGAGTGACAAGTTTACATAATTACTTGGGATGATATGTAAAAAAGACTCATCCATGTTGAGAAGTCCAGGGGCCTGTAGTGGCTTTTTTTCTTCACTCTTGGTTTTTTCTTATTCTGAACTTCACTTTCCCCACAGTACTGAATAAGCTGTCAACTTTCCTTCTTTGCCACAAAGCTGTTTCTTGAAAGTTATATTTACAATCAGGATGGAGTTTTCATTTGTATAGAGCTCTTAAGTGTTGATTATTTAAATGTGCTTATAATCCTCAGTTTATTCCCAGGCTCCCTTGTCTATCCTATCTTCAACTCTTCCCCCCGCCCCGCCCATTTTACAAAACCTTCGAACTATGAATTGACATGATGGGAGTGGACCCTTTGAGGGAAGAGATTTTCCATTAGTCTCAGTGCAACTCTGTTCATTTTGGAAAATGCTGAGATGGATAAATGATGTTCCATAAAGCTATACAAACGAGGATGCATGTAAAAAAACCCCTCATTTGAGAGGGTGTTTCTTAACGCTGTAGGCTCTGCTGCTGTGGAGCTGTAGGACCCTGGGAAGGAGGCTTCATTCCTGTAGCTCCAGGGGTCTTTTCCTTTGTACAGTTCATACTGCAGACAGAGTCAAGTACTGCTGGGCTGCCGGGACTCCCACCTCTCTGTGAGCATCTAAAATCACTTTTACTACTCTTCTTCTTAAAAAAATTAATTTTATTTTTTATCACTATCTACCACCCCATACTCCTCCCTGCTCCCTCCTCCCACCCATCAACATAGTTCTTTCTCTTTTCTTCTTTTTTGCTCAGTCCCTCCACCCCCAGCCCCCGTCTCCCACCTCCCCGCTCTCGCTACTCTTTAGTGACCGTAGTCCTTGTCCATAGGGAGCTCTTTGTCAATTGGCAGCTCCTCCTCAACTCTCCTTCCTCTCTCTGTTGGTACAACATGCGGTTGGGAGGTGCAATGACATCTTGGGGCCTGCTTTTGGGCGCTGGTGACAGTACTCGGTGAGATTGGAAGGACGGGTCTGGTTTCGTTCTGCCTCCAATGTGTATCGGTGCCTTCTTGGTGTTTGGGCCTTTGGGTGCCTCCTCTCTTCCTGTAAATGTTAACCCCCGCGGAAGTGAGGGGAATGGAGAAGCTTGTTTCCGAACGATGTGGGGAGAGGGAGGACCACTTCTGCTTTCCACTGGGAAGCTGTGTCACGCAGAGCAGAACTGCAGCCGAGGCCGAGGGAGGCCCGAGGGAGGGGGCCGGAGGAAGTGATACTTCCTTCTGCTTCGAGGGCTCCGTCATTTGCCTGCAGCCCCACCTTCTTTACCACCAACACTTTTCCCTTAGGGGTCTTTCTGTCATCTCCTACTCTGTTCATTTTCAGTTTGCCCTTGAGAAAGGGACAGGGGGCCAGGGGGAGAGAGAAGAAGAATGAATCTAGTCATCAGTGTAGAGACTTATCTGGCAAAGCCCATGGTGACCACGCTTGAGTTTTTGCCAACAGAAAGATGTACGTTTTGAAATTCTCCATCATGGAAACCGTTATGAAACTCTCAAGTAGATGTTTTGAAATCCCTGAATGTTTAGGCAACCTAATAATTTTCTTAATCCTAACTACAAGGGTTCGGTGCTGTTTTTAACATCACTTAATCTATAGCCTCTGGTTAAATTTTAGGGATTGAACAGTGACTTTCAGACTTCTTTGACCACAAGCCAAATCGCGAAATATATTTGACCTTGTGCCCAAATGCACATTTTTCTGCATGTTAAAAAAAAATGGTAGAAAAGCCCCTTCTCCTAGATGGTCAGGGAGTGTGAGCAGAGTGGTCCTTCTGAGACCGGCTTGGTGAGATCTGTCCAAATTTAAAACAGTCAGAGGCAGGCCCAGCAATTCCACAGCTCTAGTCCAAGAGGAAGGTTTATTAAACAAATGCAAATGAAAATACATCTACACAATGGAATAACTTGTAGGTATCTTTGAAATCATATTAAATTATGCTTATTAATGTGAAAGATACTTTTAAAGAGCTAAACACAAACTGATAAATAATATATGATACCATTTCTGAAATGAAATATTCATATGTAGGACACATAATGTGTAAGCTATGCATGTCAGTAATTTTTTTTTAAAGGTTTTACCTATTTATTTTTAGAGAGAGGGGAAGGGAGGGAGAGAAACATCAATGTGTGGCTGCCTCCCACATGGCCCCCACTGGGGACCCAGTCCACAACCCAGGCACAGGACCCGACCGGGAATCAAACCAGGACCCCCCAGTTCCCAGCCTGCACTCAATCCACTGAGCCACACCAGCCGGGGCGCATGTCAGTAATTTTTATACTAAAGTTTTAATAGTAATTATTTCTGAGGGATGGATGAATGCTGATTTTTTTTCTTATATATTTTTTTAAAGAGCATCACTTATATGACTTTAGAACAGCAGTATAATGAACAATGACATGGAGCCAACGTGAATGCAGAGGAAATGTAGGGGCCATCAGGAAACTTTGGGCCAAAAGTGACCATTAAGACGTTTGTGTGGGTACAGTTGTAAGCAGACCTGCCACTGGAGGATGTAATGTGCCAGGGGTGTTGTAAATAGAGATATTTTCTTAAAAAAGCACCCACGTCTGGTTATTTAGTTATATTTAGTATTGAGTAGGGCAGACCTTTCTTGAGTAACCCCTGTGAGTCAGGCACAGTGTCAGACGTTCAGGCACAAATGTGCGGACGATGATGGGAATTCTGAAGGCGACACGGGGTATGTGAACCCAGTAAGGATCCACGCTGCAAAGGAACAGATCGGGCTGGCACAGGGATCATTCAGGGGCCCGAGAACTCCGTCTGGCAAGGTGGTCAGGAGGTGTGGAGGATCCGTGTCTGGAACTAAATGTTGGATGCTGTCATGTAAACAAAACGGCATCTTTGGAGCCTTTTAGTGGGAAGCCGATTTTTTTTCATCATAGCTTCTTGCCTGGACTTTTTCATCATCCAGTATTTATGATGTTGCCAAAGAATGAAGAGACAGTGAGCATCGCTTTCTGCTTTTGAATAGGTGGCCGATTAACTGAGGGACCTACAGGGAATTTCACAGAAATTAACTTGGGTCTAGAAAGTAACATTTATTGCTGTTTTACATGACATCAGAAGGCTTAAGCTTTGCAGTGACTAGTGAATAGGTACTTGATAAGTGCCCTAAATGGTGATGATCTTACCCAAACATTTTCTACATCTTTTTGATGATGGCAACATTGTTGAAGAAATAAGCAATTTGGAGTTGAGGGCTAAGTTTCTGTAAGGTTAGTATTTTCTACTTGATTTAAAAGGAGAATATGTTGTGAAGCAGCAGTTTGGTATTGGAATTGTGCTTTTTCTATATCAATCAGTTTATTAAAAGCATCATCATGCCCTGGCCAGGTGGCTCCATTGGTTGGAGTGTCGTCCTGTACACCGGAAGTTTAAGGGTCCAATCCCTGGTCAGGGCACACACCTATGTGGTGGATTCATTTCCTGGTTGCAGCCATTGACATTTCTCTCTCACATGATGTTTTCTCTCTCTCTCCGCTCCTTCTCTCTATAAAATCAATAAAAACTTATTATCGGGTGAGGATTTTTAAAAAAAGCATCACAATAATTAGGAGTGGCAATATTTGGTTGAAATAATAAAATTAACCAGTTATGAAGGGAATTAACTTGCATAATCATATGTAGCATATTTAGTATCTACTGTATTTGATGTCTATTATTAATATTTAATACTATTAATAAATCCAGTGTTAATTTTATTAGTGAAATTAATAAGTTAATAATTGGTGATGTTTGCTAATTTTAAATTTGAGAGGAGATAGTAAACATGGTGAAGAGAAAATGATCTTCCAACTTACACAGGTCTCAGTTCCTATCCAGTGCTTGTGACTTTAGGTAAGTTACTTATTCTCACTATTTCTTTATTTGTAAAATGATGATAATAATACTCACTCCTTAGGTTTGTATACAGACCTAATGTATAATCTCATAATATTGTTTTTGAACAATAGGCACATAATAAAAGGGAGCTGTTTTTACTGCTGGACGGTGGGCTTCCCTCTCAGGGGGAGGAACTCTGTTCATACCTTCCATCAAGAAACAGAGTTGACCCTTGAACAACACAGTCTGAACTGCGTGGGTCCGCTTGTCCCCCCCGATGGACAGTGGTTTCTGTCCGCGGTTAGGAATCCCAGGATAGGGAGGGCCAACCGTGTGCATTGTTCTGTGCGATTTTATATCAGGGACTTGAGCGTCTGCCAGGGGCCCTGGAACCAGTCCCCTCCCTGCAGATACTGAGGGATGACTGTGGTTAAGTTTTTGGGGATTGAAAAGTTACACACGGATTTGTGACTGCGCGAAGTTGGCACTCCTACCCCTCACACTGTTCAAGGGTCAGTTGGACTAAGTATGATAAAACGTTTATATACTGTCGAAGTCTGGGAAAAGTTCCAAGTCTAGTGCTGCAATCGATTAGACACTATCCTACCTTGCAGAGTGTTTACTAGAAGCTCAGGGGTTTGGTCAGTTGGACTTCTGATCTGTCTATGAGGTACCAGGAATTTCCAGAGGCTACAAGACTCAGAAGGATAGTCTCTGCATCCAAAGATGCTGGAAGTGGGGGCACAGGGACATAAACCTGGTTTTCACAGAGTGATCAGTGCTGACCTGGAGTACAAAATGCTCGGCCAGCAGAAGGAAGGGCTGCTGGTCATAGTGAGGACAAGATGCTAGAGCAGGGTCTGGTAGCGGGGGAAGGAATTCTCCAGATGGAAGACATAAGGGAAGGTGCGAAAGTGTGAAAGAGTCTGGGGATTCCAGAAAAGTGAGGGTTCCCCTGGCCCAGGCTAAAGGGAGGGACCGCATCTTTAAATAATGAGAGGCTTCCTAATATGAAGAGTGACAGACAAATATATTAATGGTCGCAATCCCTGGCTTCAAATGAATTTTTAATATCAACTTACGGTGATTAATGGGATCAAATACACATCATAAGAGCTGCTTATGTCTCTGCGGACCACGCCGACTTTTTGAATTGTTTCAAATTTAATGGATGCCAAATGTACATAAAAATGTTTTACCAAATTAAAGTTCATGACTGCTTGCTTTTTCGTTTTCAGTTATTTTTAAAGGTTTGGATAAAATAACCGTTCAGTGAGGATTTAATTGTAATTCTCCTGAAATTCCTTTCCAAGTAGATAATTTTTCAAGATTGTAGTAGGAAAAAAAATTCTGACTGTTTTGGTGAATGGCTCTCAAATGTTACATTGTTGCTGTGGCTGTAAATCTTCAGCGAAGGTAGTACTATACAAAGCAGCTGAACACATACCATGCCCCTCTGGTGTCCAGTGTCAACTGCTAGGCTCTTGACATCACCTCTCTACCAATATTAGCATCACAGAATCCTATAGAAGGAAGAGATATTGGTGGTGTGTTTTACACAGAGCCCTTAGCAGGAGGCCACTTTCCCTTGAACACTGGGTCTCAAATGTTAGCGTCTGGCCCAGGTGATTCCAATGCAGGAGATGAAGTCACATTTTGAGAAGCACTGTGACATGGATATTCCTGTTGCCCCAAGGGACTCGTTTCATTTTTGGATAGCGTGAGTATTAGAAAGTGTTTTCTCTCATGCCTCAATATTTTATTGCCGTAGTTTCTGCCTGTTAGTTCTAGCTCTGCCCTCTGGCACTGTTTCACACGTTGGCAGCCAGCCATCCTTGGATTGATTACCCCCTCACTGTGGCTGTTCTGGGATGTATAGGGCTGCCTGCCCCCGCCCCCAACACTATTACTCCACCTCTTTTCCCAACAGGTTATTCCAGGACCCATTGTCTCCCTGAAGTTTCAGCAGGGGTCTTCCCCATCCACATCTGTCAGTGGCCCTGACTGGTCAAAGGCTCCTGTTCTTGCCAGTGATTGTTTCATGAATGGGTGGCTATACTTTGGTTTGGACAGTATTCAGTAAAGCAAAGTCATGTTCCAAAAATGATCCTGAAATATGACAGCAAAGGAGTGGGGGAGGAAGGAGAGAAGGAAAGTTAGGGGTAAATGAAGGATAGAGAAACAAAAACCCAACCCTGGCTGGTGCGGCTCAGTGGATTGAGTACCACCCTGCAAACCAAAGGGTTGCTGGTTTGATTCCCTGTCAGAGCACATGCCTGGGTTGTGGGCCAGGTCCCTGGTCAGGGACGTGTGAGAGGCAACTACTCATGGATATTTCCCTCCCTCTCTTCCTCCCACCCTTCCCCTCTGTCTAAAAAATAAATAAAATCTTTTTTGAAAAAGAAACAACCCTTATGTAAGAGTGAAGAAATTAGAGGAAAAATACTATAAGTTGTCTTAATTACTAATATGTTATGTGCATGGTATGTGGCTGTCCCCTCTGTGTTTCTTCTAGTCACCCAGGCTGGTGTGTGGCATTAATGCTGATAATTGGGCCTCTGTAACCATAATTTACTTTTAAAATGGATATTTATTGAGTATTGTGTGCTAGGCATTGTAGTGAGTACTTGGGGAGAAACGTAAACATTGTCAAGTGCGAGTTTCCTTCCCTAGAAGAGTTCATTGTACTCTGATTTCTCTGGGCTGTTCACAGAAGGCCAACAAATTAATTTGCTGTGGTCGTGGGTGGGACAATAATCTTCTTGCTCTGGAGATCCCTGGGCACCTGAATCAATGCACAGACACCATTTCCGATAAGAAGGAAGGCAGTGTGTGAGGTGGTTAGGTCAGAGGAAATGGAGTTAATTGTATTCCTGTTCAAATTCCAGGTCTGTCCCATCCTCGCAATGGGATAAGGTGTCTCAGGGTCCTATATTTAAACCTCAAAGGTTGGTTGTGAGGGTTCCAGGTAGTGGTCGTCATTGTTATTGTTATTATGGAAAGAAAGTTGCTTACAATAGATACTATAAAAAAAAAGGCAGAAAATAACAACTGTTGGTGAGCATATGGAGAAACTGGAACCCCTGTGCACTGCTACAGTGAATGCAGAATGGTGCAGCTGCTATGGAAAATGGTATGGCCATTCCGCAAAAAAATTAAACATGGAATTACCATGTGATCCAGCAGTTCCGTTCCTGGGAGTATACCCCAAAGAATTGAAAGCGGAGTCTCAAAGAGACATTTGGACACTGATGTTCATAGCAGTGTTATTTACCTTAACAAAGGGGTGTAAGCAACTCGGGTGTCTATCAATGGGTGAATGGATAAATAAAATGTGTTTCCATACAATGAAGTAGTATTCAGCCTCAAAAAGGAAGGGAATTCTGACCCATGCTAAAACATGGATGAACCTTCAGAACAATGTGTTAAGAGAAATAAGCCTATCACAAAACGACAAATACTGTGTAATTCCACTTATTTGAGGTACTCAGAGTAGTCACATTCACAGGGACAGAAAGTAGAATGGTGGTTGTCAAAGACTGGGGTAGGGGAAAGTGGAATTACTGTTTAGTGGGTGTAAAGTCTTAGTTTTACAAGATGAAAAGAGTTCTGGAGGTGGAGGGTAGTGCTGGTTGCACAAGAACGTGAATGTTCTCATTGCCGCTGAATTGCACACTTAAAATAGTTTAGATGTAAATTTTATGTGCTTTTTTATCACAGTTTTTAAAATGTTTTTTTAAAAGTTGCTTGATAAGCAGAAATATGTACAAATAGATGAGGGTGGTATAGAAGATGTTTCGCTGAGTTTGATAAATTTACCTCATTCTGACTGGGATTTGTCCACCATGCTGACTGGTGTTCACTTTTTTGAGGGGGAGGGGACAGAGTCTTTATTCAATTCTGAATCATTTAATACAGGGCCATGTGCATTGATGGCTGACTAGATACTGAAATGACTATGGTGTGTATTTGTGTGACAGAGAGAGAGAGTAGGATAATTGAGAATTTTAAAGGTAGAATTGTGGATTTGAGAATAAGGAGGAGCTTTCTAACCATCAAAGCTGCCTGCCTGAGACCATTAGAAGTTTGTAAGCACTAAGTGAATCTCTAACAAGACATTTTAGAAAAAGTTGAACTAAGTGGCTCTAAAAGATGCTTTCTGACTTGATAATTCTGTTATTTCTAGCCATATATTCACCAATTCTAAATTACAGAATTAGAAAGAATATTTTGATGGCATTAAAGGAGAATTTTTAGTTTTCCCAGTACTCGAGTGTTTTTTTCTTTTAAGTGTAACGTACACATGACAGTGTACAGAAAACAGACAAGTCTAGCTCAGAGCAAACCATCATGTAACCACCCTCAGATCAAAAAGCAGAGCGCTGGCCCTGTCCAGTGTGGCTCAGTTGGTTGGAGTGTCATCCATAAACCCCAAAGTTCGAAGGTTTGATTCCTAGTCAGGGCATATGCCTAGGTTGCAGGCTCAGTCCCTGGTTGGGGTGTGTATGAGGCAATTGACGGATGCTTTTGTCTCTCTCTTCCTCCCTCTCTCCCTTCCCCTCCCTCTAAAAACCAATACACCTGTCCTAGGATGAGGATAAAAAAAAAAAAAAAAGCAGAGCAGGGCTCACACCCACTCTCTCCCTGGGCAATATCCCCCCAAACAATACTCTCCTCAAAGGTTTCCACCATCCTGCTTCTAGTTTCAGTTTGGTTTCCAGCGTTGGCTTTTTAAGAATAAAGTGGAAGAGATTGAAAAGCGGCACAAAGCCATTTGGTTTGGCAGACGCACAGGGTTTCAAGCTGTGGGTTTGGCCAGCACAGGCATCTCCCCGTGTGTCGAGTTACTGCAGTGCAGTCAGAGAGCAGGTCGTTGTCCGTTTCACTCCCTGGTATTTGGTTGCTCAAATTCTCACAGGTGAGTTTGATTAGAGCCTTATGCAAATACCTTTTTATTCAATGATTAGTTAATAAAAGTAGATGACACTAGCCATATATAGCTTGTTTTTTACCCATCTCTGCATAGCTAAATATATTTATAAATGCAAATTTATAAATGCGGGTGTGATAAGAGTGTTTTCCAGTGACCCACACGTAACCAAACATCCTGCTGTAGAACACAGAACCAGTCTGTGCACAGACATTTGAGAGTACTGACTGGTTTTGTGCATTCAGTTACGATATTCCTCAGTAAAGGAGGACTCATTTTTGGATGTGAAGGAACACAGCATCCTTATTGCTGACTGTTCTGCCACGTAGTTTTGACATTTATTTTTGTTGGGGGTGAGAGGGAGCCATGGCTTGACCTGTGGAGTTTATTAATCAATGAAGTAATGCTTCATTTATTCATCATTCAGAAAACATTTCTTGGGTTCTCACTGGTCATGAATATGCATGAGTAGGACTTGCAGTCACATTCGTTAGCTCTCAATAGCAGAATTGTTCCATATATACTCGGGAAGTTAAAATGTTTGAAAACTGAAATGAGGAGTATAAATTTCTGTTTAATATGAAATAAAAAGAATGCACACAGGCAGCAGAGTAGCAGGTGCTGTCTTCCTGTGAAAGGGTCACGGTTGTGATTCAGATCAAGGTCAGGAATAACCAGGAGTAACATGGAGCCTGCAGTTTGCCCACAGCCTGCAGCCCCAGTTGAGTTTTCCTCTGGCCACAGTTTCTGATGCATTTCTGCATTTTCACTGCTTACCTGTTGGCAGCCACCGGATGCTTCAGAAGATTTGAACAAGGAGTGAATCGTGGGAATGAAGAAAGGGGAGGATTAGACTAAGGACACTGACCACAGCAGAGTAATTTTCAAAGATGTGCATTTCTCAGTTGAGAATAAGAAAGAAAAGATGGGAAACAACGTAGCTGGATTCCTCATTTATCCTGCTGAAGAACGCAGGGTGCGCATTAGTAACAATAGAGAGTTTGTGAGAGATGTGTGGCTCCAGGCTGAACTTTGGGGTGTCTATGGAGCAGTGGAATGTCAGACTTACTAATAAAGAGTCAGGAATGTGGCTCTGAGCCATGCTCTGTCCTGTACTAGCCTTGGGGAGTCGGGAGGGGGGCCTAGATGAAGTTCCTTAAGCGCCAGGCCTCATTTTCCTAATCCGTAGGTGGCAGTAATACCGTGCTTGTCTCACATCTCATCCAGTTGTTGCAAGAATTAAGTGAGGTAAAATTCCTGAGAGCTCTTGGAGAAACATAACTCATGACACACTTTGGACTGCTGTTTTGGATGCAACTGTAGTACCCCTGGCCTGTTTTTGGTATTGGAGGGTCCTTGCCCACTTTTGCAGCAGTGGTACTGTTTCGAATGGACTCACTTATACCTCGCCCCAAGTCCTAGGTAGCACTGAACCTTGGTGTACACGTCAGATGCAAATTCATTCTTTTTAGAATGCTGCAAAAAGCAAGGGGAAAACATTTCTTTTATTAGTAGGCAGTTCTTAAGCTTGAGATGTAATGCAGTTGTTGTTTTTTTTTTAATAAAAACTAGTTTTGTAGATAATGAAAACCTTGCCTAATTTGGTAGAGGTGTGCCCCCAGGCTCCCGCACCTCTATATAAATGTCCCCACTCCCACAGTGAAATCATTGCTATTTGATGAGCTGGATGGAGAACCAGGCACTGACTAGACAGCTGCCTTTCTTCAGCTCTACATCCAGGCATATCCTCTGATTGACCTTACAGCAATCTTGGCCTATTTTCTCTAACAAGGAGATGAGGAGCAAACGTTAGTACAGTAGAGTTTTGATTTATGTGATGCTTATTATGTCATATAAATGAAAATTCAGATTGTAGATTCAGGAAAGTAAAGTTTTCTCCGTTATATCTTAAAAGTTATTCTCCCCTCCCCAATAATAAATTACATGTCGCTTAAAGCCTTACTAAATTGAAAGCACCTTGAGATCAAGAAATAGCTTTTCAGATGCTGAGCAGACCCTTAACTTCACCTGAGGTGTTTCCTGGGGGCTTGAGTGCACCGTGAGTCCTAACGACAGTCCGACTGGTGGTCCCCTCTGTCTCACTCTTGTATTTATTTGCCTTCTCCACCTTGGTTTCTCCCCTAGTTTAATGGAAAACCTGCTACTTAATATTTACCCTGAAAACACTTCAAAATTCTCTTAGTATGTATAGATAGTACTCTAAAATACCAGAATAACTTCTTAAGATTAGTAAACAATTTTTCCATATGAAAAGAGTAACAAATTTAAATGACAGTAGGTATGATTTTAAGAAACAACTTTTTTTTGTTTTTATCAACTTAAAAGTTTACAATTCTATGATTTTAAATAGCTATGTAGATGTATTTAACCACCATCACAATAAGGATGCAGGAGAATTCTATCACCCCTCCCCCACGAAAAAACTCCCTACCTGCTGGCAACCACAGAGCTGTTCTCTGTCCCTCTAGTTTTGCCTTTCCTGGAATGTAATATAAATAAAATCATACTTTATGTGATCTTTTTAAAACTATGGCTTTATTAAGATATAATTCACATACCATATAATTCACTCATTTAAAGTATAAAATCTAATAGTTTTTAGTACATTCACAGAACTGTGCAACCATCACTACATTCAATTCAAGAACATTCTCATCTCCGCAAAAGAATTCCTGCACCCATGAGCAGTGAATCCCCATCTCTCCCAGCCACCACACCCCCTTGCCCTAGGCAGCCACTAGTCTACTTTCTGTCTATAGATTCCAAGCAACTGTTTTTTTTAATAATTTTTAAAAGATTTTATTTATTTATTTTTAGAGAGGGGAAGGGAGGGAGATAGGGAGAGAAACAGCAATGTATGGTTGCCTCTCACATGGCCCTCACTGGGGACCTGGCCTGCAACCCAGGCATGTGCCCTGACTGGGAATCCAACCGGGACCCTCTGGTTCCCAGCCCGCGCTCAATCCACTGAGCTACACGAGCCAGGGCTCCAAGCAACTGTTTTTAATGATATTTTGTGCATGGCTTTTGATGTGTCCCAGACTGAACTATTTCCAATTTTGTTGATTGAACTTTGCAGATGAGGTGTAGTTTATAATGCAGTTTCTATTAAGCTTAATAATGTTGGGGGGGGGTTGCTTCTGTCTTTTATCAAGAAGGATACTCAAAGTGGTTTTTTTCTTTTAGATCTTATACTTAAAAAAATAAATAAATAAAGGTCCTCTTCCTGAGAATCCTCCTAGATGGTAAAGGGCAGAGTCAGTCACACTGGAATGAAAGTTATTTGGGAGGGAATCCTAGAAAGCTGAGTTCTAAACTCTGAGGGCGAACGTGGCCATTTTGTCCTGTGGCATTCTGCTGCCCGTGGTGATGACAGCGCTCATGACTCCCGGTCTGCTTTCAGGGGTGTTCTGTGTGAGCCTCAGCTCCCCCACCTGAGAATGGACATGATCATAGCTTCGCATGGGCTCTCCCAAGCACCAAGTGAAATACGATCATTTGAGCCAGTGCTGCTTAGTAAATCTCTTCTTTGTGAGCGGCAATGGCATGTGGGGACAATAGACAGAGGACCCGGTCATGTGACCTGGCCCTGCTTTTGGAGGTATACATTTCCAGTCTTGGAGATATAATCTTGGGCAAGTCACACCACTTCTCGTAGTCCCCCTGTGGCATCTGTTACATGACAGTGAATAACAGAAGTCTTTTTGAAGTTTAGCTGTGATTATTTACATAGACATACTTAAAACATAATAGAAGCTTAACAAGTATTTAATATTTGCTTTTCTTTTTACTAGAGGAATAATCTTTTGGCTATCATAGTCTTTAGGGAATTTATTCTGTGCAACTATATGGAAATTACTGAAAAGATTTAGCAAAGGCTATGGTAGTCTGACCTTATATGCATACTTGGACTTGATCTAGCCCTATGTTCTAGAAGCAGAGTGTGTTGCTATAAGGGAGAGAATCTTTGGGTAAACCACAGACAAAGGAGAAACCCATACCAGGATGACTAAAGTGTTCTGTGCCTTGCCTTGTCTCTGTAGGGAGCTAAAGAAACTTCCTGGCTCCTAGGGCCTCAAATCCAGACAGTCTTACAGAAGAATAGTTAATGATAAGCCACAGGATCCAATCTGAAATCAGTTTTTTTAGACTAATGACTGATGTATGAAGACCAAGAAGAGAGAAAAAGGAGCAGGGAATAATTAGTTTTGGCACAGAAGTGAAAGCTAATTTCTTTCTTAATTGGAAGAATTTATAATGATGCCACCATAGTTATTACTTGTTGCACTCTTAGATCAGCCAATATAACCTTTCACAGAAAATACAATAAAAATAGCAATCACTTATTGAGTGTGTGTCCTCTGTTAGGTGACCATTTCCGTACAAGATGTGTTACTGATATTTTTGTTATTGATAAAGGAAACCAGAGCTCAGATAGTAAATAATTTGCTCCTTTAGCTACTAAGTAAATGGAATCAGCCGGCTTGACTCCCAAGCTGATATGTTTTATTTAACTTCAAAGGTTATTTTTTTTTTAATCATGATTATAGTATGTGGAAGACAAGTTCCTTGATTTTAGTTTACCAACTTGACTTTATATGTTAACTTAAATGTAAACGCAGGAAAATATGATTGCTCCCGAGAGACTAATAACAAATATGATGCGCAAACATTACTTGAGCATACATGTATGTCATTCATTATTCTAAACACTTGCTAAGTTTTTACTCATTGAATCCTCACAACAACCTTATGAAATTGGTACAGTTATCACCCTTGTTTTGCAGATCAGTAAAGGTTAATTAACGTGCCCAGTGCCGTGCCGCTCTGCGAGGTGGCGCTGGACTTGAACCCAGGAAGCCTGGCTCCCAAGCCCAACTCTGCAGCTGTGTGAAACTAACGTGCGGTCACTCGGACAGAAGGGACACAAAAGCGCAGGGGGAGAAAACCAGGCACGGGAGCCAAATCATGGCAGAGCCCCTGATTCTGATAATTTGATGTTATTTTTACTATGATCACAACTCGAAGAGGTGACGAGGAAAAACTTTCATTGAAACTGCACTGCAAATTTAAACATTCAGTCAAGGGTTTAAAGAATGATCATCAAGCGAGTTGAATTTATCTGCATTCACTTCAGCTGAGAACTCAGTTTATATCAGTTATTGTTGTCACCATTCACTGGGAAAGAATAATTTTTCTCTTCCGGCAAACCAAAGTAAATAAGTTGTTTTATAGCTAAAACTGAATCATGATAGGATTAAGCTTTTTCTTCAGTACGCACCTCACATTTCTCTTGTGCTAAACACCATATCTAGCTGGTGTCTTCCCATCAAATAGTAACTCTTTGATATCTTATATCCTCCTGTTTTACCTTAAAATGCGACTACGAAATCTGGGACTTTGAAAAGTTGTTAAGATTGTAAGGAACAGATTACCAGTGGAGTCACACAGTTTTCTTGAGCTCGTTCACCTTCGCGTCTCCTTGTGGCCTTCCTGGCTCTGCGTCTAGATGTCTGAGGTAAACCAGTCTGATCCCCAGGAAGCAGTGTCAGCTCAGCCAGAGCCTTGCTCAGCCCCCCGGGCACTCCGTGATTGCATGTCTCCTGAATGGTGTATGAATGGCTATTTCCATTTTCGAATGCTAGCTTTCTAAAAAGAAGTAAAAAGAAAAGTGCATAAGATTTCACCTTTTCCTTTAAAAAGGAAAATGTGTTAGGATCACCTTTCTTTTGTTACTGGAGTGTCAGGTGACTCTTGAAGCATAACCTGTTTTCTTCTGAACTTGACAAAGTGGCTGTAAATGGAAGTGTTTTGACATTGACTTTAACATAAAAGGATCTGTTTAATCTCAGTGTCAATCTTTGTGCTCTTTCTTGAGCTCGTGAAGGGTCCTTTTCTGGGACACCTTGTGTCCTAAGTCCACTTCTGTGATTTCCACAGACGAGTCCCCAGATGTGGCAGCTGAAGGCTGGGCTTCAGGCCAAGGCCGAATGTCACTGTTGCTTTCTGTGGGGCTGAGGATGGAGCTAGGGAACCTTGTATCGATATTTTTCAAGTCAGTTCAGAAGGAACATGGAGGATACACTTAAACCCAATGGCCGATAGTTTGGGCCTGTTCCAGTCCCGTAAGAACCTTCGGGCCAGGGAACCACTGCTCCATCCCAGACTGACCACTTGAGGTCTTTCTAAGGCTGAGCTGGACGCAGCAAGGAGAGAGCTCCTGGCTGGATAGCTTGTTTTAAGTCGTTACCTAGTTGCACTGCTTGCTCAGCTGAAGATAAATGGATGAGAAGAACCTAAGCCACAGAGGGCATTAGGGCTGCAATTTGGGTTAACGTACTAGCCCAGAGTACTGATGGATTCTTCACTGCTGGACAGGCACAGGAAGGAAGCTGGCAGTTAGAAAGCCAACTCTGTCAGTGATGATGTATCATCAGTGAAAAAAAAGTCTCTGCCCTTGCTGGGTTGCTCAGTTGGTTGGAGTGACATCTCATACACCAAAAGGTCACAGGTTCAAGCCCTGGTCAGGGTGTGTGGGGGAGGCAACCCATCAATGTTTCTCTCTCACATAGATGTCTCTTTCTCTTTGTTTCTCTCTCTTCCCCTTCCTTTCTCTCTAAAATCAATAAACATATCATTGGGTAAAGATTAACAACATAATAAAAATATATAATAATAAAATATAATAAAAATGACTCATATGGCACGTCCTTTAGTAACATCTTTTCAGTATAACACTGATTTTTTAAAGATCGTTTCTGGGCCAGGGCCACTGTGTGTGTGAGTTTGCACATTCTCCCACGTCTGTGTGGGTTTTCTACAGGTATCCCGTTTTCCTGCCACATCCCAAAGATGTGCCAGTGAGGTGAGTCTGTGCGTCTGCCTGGTCCCCGTCTGAGTGAGCGAGGGTGTGAGTGGTCCTGCCACGGACGGGCCTCCTGTCCAGCGTGGGACCCACCTGCCCCTGAGCTGCCGGGATTGGTTGCAGCCGCCATAACCCTGACTTGGAATCAGTGGGTCGGAAAATCATATCTTACTTGTTTTTAATTCATCTTTCTTAAATGTATGTATAGCTGACGTTCATTATAATGTTTAACATTAGAAGTGTTTGGGGTCTTTATTTAGAAATTTGAGGTGTATTTGTGACAAGAAATAGGCTGCAGGAACTTTTGTTTTTATCAATTAGCCTAGGGTAAAATTGCTTTCATTATGTGTCATCTCACTTAAAGCTGAAGTTTCCAATACCCATCAACAGCATTAAGTGAGGACTTAGTGTGTATATATACACACACGTGCGCACACACACACGAGATTGGGAAGGTGTCTTCACAGCAGAGCAGATAAAAGAGGAGCTCTTTTTTGATGTATTTATTTAAAGTCTTAAAGAACAAAGTGAGCTAGTGGGGAACAATGAAAATTGTTAAGGCTTCTGTATGCAAAACTTCCAGAGTGAAGTTGAAGAAGATGAATTCAACCTCAACAAGGGAAGAATAGTGAACTGAATTACTTCTAATGTTTTTGACCACCCAAGTTTCATGAAATGAACAGGTTGGACATTTTCTGCTTTTCCAAGTTTTACCTTAAAGATCAGGGGATAAATTTTTCCTAGGAAGTTGTTCTTCACTGTGAGTACTTTATAATATCTGTCTATAGAAATTCTAATCTGAATACATTGGGGTTCATTGAGACTCTCCCATTTGTTTTCTCTTTGTGATTAGTCTGACTATTGTTTATCTATCTAGAATTTCAAGTGTTTTATCCTTTTTGTGGGTCTTGAGGTTTTAGACATGAAGTAGCACTGTTTTAATAATCATAAAAATATTTGTTCTCTGAGACATGGTTGTAAACAATAAGGTAGAGTGATTCTTGAGGTAAAGGAAACCGATAGTGTTATAATTGATAAATCTGAGGTATGAGTGAATTATGCTTTTCATAAAATACACCCCAAAGCTAACACTTTGTAAATGTTACTGTTTTCTTTATGGCTATAATGTAACCAAATTCAGGAATAAATAATTTCCAACTTTTTCTATCAGGTTGTAGAACAGAATTAAAGTTCACAGAAGCAAAAATGTGATATGAAAGTCAACTTTGCCGCACACCAGCAAATGCATTTGCAATTATGGGTTCTATTTATTCATCATAGCTTTTGTTTCTTTTTTTATTATTCTTTTCCTGAGTATTTTTTTTCTGTTTTGAGTTCAGATATGGGGTCAGGCCAGCAGTGGATAATTCCAATCCCCACTCTCGAATCAGGGCATGGAACTGCAGTGTCACATGGGATAATTACTGTGGCAGTTAACCGGCAGGGAGCCTGAAGCATTTCCATCGCTGTGATTTAAGTTTTGATGTGGTGTTCAGCACTTGACAAGCTTCTCAATACTATTGTACTTTGACTTTCTTTTTCAACAGTGGGTGGAGTTGTGCTGCAGCGATTTTCTACTGGTTCTCGACCCTGGCTGCTCATTAGAATCAATGGGGAGCATTTAAACTACCCCACACCCAAGCTGCACCCCAACCAATTAAATGGGTGAGGGGACCCAGATATCAGTGCTTTTTAGAGCTCTCCTTGAGATTCTGCTTGTGTACCAAAGTTGAGAACGATTTCAGTAGGTCTAGCCAATGCAGAATCTTTGGACTAGTGTAAGAAAGCCTTCAGAGTGAGGATGGTCCTGTTCTATCAATGACTTAGGCTGACATGCCCAAAATAGCTACCTAGCTAGAAAAGTTACCTCAAGGTACCCACCCCCTTGAGGAAAAATGACCACATGGGTACCAATTAGGAGGGTGGCTAGTTTCCTGCAATTAGAGAGCTTGTTCTACTCCGTCTCCCCCATGCACTTGAGAAACATTTGCAATAGGAGAGGGACACGCCATCTGTTGAGGCCGCCTCGCTCACCAAAACAGCATTGTTTTGGCTGTGTTGTGAGCCACGTTGGGGTACACAGCTTCTCGCACTCTGGGACTCCACATTCAAGCCTGGAGTATCTCTCATGTGCAAGCAGACCTGGACACGCTCCAGCAATACCTAGGGTTGCCCATTCACCTTGACTTCTGTAGTGAGACCCATGGGAGAGGAAGGAGTATACAGTAGGAAACAATGAAATAGCATAGTACCAACATAACTCATCATTCAATAGGTTATTTGTCTCTTTTTAGATACAACAGGTTGAGTGATATGCTTAGGAATAGGGCATCTGTTTCGTCAAAGGGCTAGGATCGTGAGGTCTGCTCAGTGAATTCTGGGCAGATGACCCCATCTCTGAGCTGCTCTTTCACCATTTGTTAGGATCCTGTATCATGATTCATTGTGAAAGAGTATGTGAGGGTGCTTTTTTCCCCTAAAAAATAAAAGAAAGAAGAAATGAATTGAACCCCATTCAAACTCCAGCTGACTCAAGAGTAACCCCTCCTACCTATGGGAGAAGGAACAGCCCTGAAGAAACCAGTAATGCTTTCCAAGAGGTATTTTCCTCTTTCTGCATCACTCATGGTGGTTCAGTGAGCCATCACTCTCCATTAAAAAAACCCCAAACTGACAATACTAACATGCTGGTGAGGATGTGGGGAGACAGCTGCTACAGGAAACCCTTTAGCAATTCCTGATAAAATTTCAGCATCCATCTACCTTCACCACCAAGCAGTTCCACTCCTAGGTATTTATGGAAAGAAAGAAAAAAAGGAAGGAAGAGAAAGAGAGAGAGGGAGGGGGAACGAAAGAAAGGGAGAGGGAGGGAGGGAGAATATATTCACAAAAAGGTATGTACAATGTTGTACATAGCAGCTTTTTTCATATTATGGTTTTAAAATATTTTTTAAAGATTTTATTTATTTATTTTCAGAGAGAGGAGAAGGGATGGAGAAAAAGCAATGTATGGCTGCCTCTCACATGGCCCTCACTGGGGACCTGGCCTGCAACCCAGGCATGTGCCCCGACTGGGAATCGAACCAGGACCCTCTGGTTCCCAGCCCACACTCAATCCACTGAGCTACACCAGCCGGGCTGGTTTTAAAAACCCTAGAAATGTCTCAAATATTCATTATCAGAAGAGTAATTTAAGAAATTTGGGTGCTGTATTCATCCAATGTGATACTGCACAGACAAAAAAAAGATACTCATACATGCAACAATGGCTGAATCCCAAAACATTCTATAAAGTGAAATAACTCCGACCATAAAAATACATACCATGTGATTTCATCTGTATGAAGTTCAAGAACAGTGATCACAGGGTAACTTAGAAAGGGACGCAAAGGGATTGTTGAGGTGACAGGAATATTCTGTATTTTGTTTTGGAAGCTGGGAATGTGGCTGTTGACATAAGAGGTCTGTCCAGAAAGTATCCAGGCATATAATACGAAAAATAGAGACCTTTATTGGAGATACAAGATCCAAGAGACATTGTACACAGGACAATGACACCTCAGTCCCCTTCGAAGTAGGGACCTTCAGACCTCACACAGTTCTCCCAGTCACCATCACCTGCCCTGTCATATTTTCCTGAATCCCAGCAATGGTCTGAAATCTCTTCCCTTTCAAAGGTGATTTTAGTTTTGGGAAAAGCCCTAAATCACAGGGCACGAAATCTGGGTTGTAGGGGGGCTGAGTCACTTGGGTGATTTGATGTTCTGCAAAAAAATTTTGCATGAAATGTGATGCATGAGCAGGCATGTTGTCATGATGCAGCTGCTAATCATTGGTTGCCCATAGCTGCAGCCTTCTGGATCATTTAATGCAAAATTCGATGCAGATTTGTTGCTCTACTCTCTCAGTCATTTTGAATGTGATGGCCACAAGTACAAAGGCTCACTCAATGGTGTCTACTGCCCCCACTGACTAGTACAGTGAAGTCGTCATTGTTCACACATGTGTATTCCAGTCCACTCTCCTTGGCTGCCAGGTTACATCGATATTGCACAAACCATTCTCATTATATTAACAACAGATGGACTTTTTCCGGACAGACTTCATATATCAAAACTGACCTCATATGGCATTTAAGAGCTGTGTATTTCACTGTATATTCATTTTTGTGGTGGTTAATCAAAATTTATTTTTCTTGTTTTTTTCTAAATTGTGGCAAAATGTACATAACGTGACACTTACCATCTTGACCATTTTAAGGGTACCGTGGCATTAAGTATTGGGTTGGCCAAAAAGTTTGCTTGTATTTTTTAGTAAGGTGGCTCTAGTGGTACTTAGTTGTCTTTAACTTCACTCAAAACAATTCTGTTAGTTGTCATATCAGCATGTATTTTTTAAAAATTAACAAAATTGGTGAATTTTGTGTAGCTATTTTAATATTGAGGATGAAAGAAAATAAGCAACATTTTCAGCATATTACATGTTATTATTTCAAGAAAGGTAAAAATGCCACTAAAATGCAAAAAAAGATTTGTGCAGCATATGGAGAAGGCGCTGTGACTGATTGAACATGTCAAAAGTGGTTTGTGAAGTTTTGGCTGGAGATTTCTCACTGGACAATGCTCCACGGTCGGGCAGACCCATTGAAGTTGATAATGATCAAATCGAGACATTAATTGAGAACAGTCAATGTTATACCGTGCAGGAGATAGCCAATATACTCAAAATATCCAAATCAATAAAGTTATTGGTGAAAAAGGAAAATATGTCTTTTATTTTATGGGGGAAAAAACTAAATGGACTTTATGGCCAACCCAATACATTCATGTTGTTCTGCAGCCATCTCTTACCATTCATCCCCAGAACACTGCATATAAAGTTTACCTCAATAAGAAAACCAAACTAAACAATAAGGTCATATTTAATGTCCAGTGAAGCTGTGATTGAGGTGTTAACCTTGTATATATGTGAAGCCAACCCTGACATTCAGGGACGTCAGCTTTTCTCCATGGCCCCAAAGCATG
Source organism: Micronycteris hirsuta (assembly GCA_004026765.1). NCBI lineage: Eukaryota > Metazoa > Chordata > Mammalia > Chiroptera > Phyllostomidae > Micronycteris > Micronycteris hirsuta. Next base: position 183,195 of record PVJI01000717.1, on the reverse strand, counting down.
TCAGACACACCTCTGCTGAGGCACCTGTCATGTCTCATCAGCATGAGCACCGATTTGCCCTGTGCCCTGACCTCCCGAGGGCAGAGATTGCGTTGCTCATCTTGTTTCCTGGACATCCATGTAAGGCTTTCATGTGTGCTGAACACCAAGTGGCCCCCGTGTCAGAACTTGGCTTGGTACATTTCCAAGGTTTTCTTGAGAAAATGTGTCCATATTTTCAGAACTGTGTCTATAAAATGGTTAAAGAAACTCTGTGAGAACCCTGAAATAGGGAGCATTTAGCATGACTTCCTAAAACCATTTGCTTCTATTTAACATATGCGCTTTGTCTCTTTTCTTCCTCCTTGCTGGAGTCAACTTATGGATTCCCACTGCCTGCACTGTGACTTAGGCACCTCCCTCCCTCCTGTGCCCTGTGGTTTCCTGTCCTGCCTTCAAATTGTCTATCTAAACAACACCAAAGGGCCTGGATGACCACTGCAAATATTTCTTTCTCCTAGCAGCTCAGAAGAGTTGAAAGTAAAACTCCACACTTTTCTTCTTCAGAAACCTCACAACTCCAAGTAAGGAGGGTGCTGAAACAGAAGGAGGGGTTATTACATGTTGCTGTTTATGGACATGGCCATGTTGCTTTTTAGCTGGCCCACACACATTCCAAGGGCAGCCCCTTCCTCCTCTCCTAAGCCTGGCAGCCAAAAATAGAGTTATGTGTGATAAGGCCTTCCATTTCCAGACAGCTAAACAATTTGTACATTCCTGTTCATCGTTTTCAATATGTGCTCAGCGTTTCATCCTTGGTCTCTAATTTTATGCATTTTCTTAAAATAAGGCTACCAGCTTACATTTTTAAAAAAATGTTTTGCTTACAGCTAAAGAGTCCCTGCTTTCAACTTCCCGTGTGATTTTCATTTTGCTCAGTTGAATTCAGCTCATGGTATCTCTGCTTTTCATACTATTTATATCAACATCTTGGTCTTTTGGCTTTTTGCTGAGTGTTTAAAATAACAAGTTTAAAACACAATGAAATGCTCAAGTAACTGCACCAACTCTCCCCTGTGCTGATTAAGACACCGCTGCTGCTGACTGAACTTAGCGGGGCAGGCAGCGCCACCATGCCACAGGTGGAGACATGAATTTGCTGCTTGATGGGGAAAATTCTGAACTGGGTACAGGAAAGGTTGTTTAAGGATGCGACATATTTTTGTAAAAGCTGAAAATGCAAAAGTGAAGACGGCTTAGAATTTAAGGACATATTTTACAGATGGGAAACTAACTCATTCATTCATTCATGAGCAAATAGACATTGAGGGTCTATTAAGTGCCTGGTGTGGTTCTAGGTGCTCTAGAGACAGTGAGTGCATGCCTTGCCAGTGGGGAAAAAAGACAATAGAGTGATAAATACCTTCAGGTTGGATGAAGGGCCCCGCGGAAAATAGGACTGAGTAATGGGGGTAGAGGGTGTGTGAGTGATGGGGGACGCTGCCCTTTGGCTAGGTTGGTGTCAGGGGTGGGGGTGTCTCTTAGCTGTGATCTGAACAATGTGGAAGACAAGGACAGGGAGAGGATCTAGGCACAGGGGCAGCAAGTACACTGGCCTTGAAGTGGCAGTGAGCTTGGGGATCTGCAGAGAAGAAAGGAGGCCCCTGTGCTGCAGCCGGAAGGTGTGAGGGGCTGGGAAGTCAAGCGGAGGGACCGCTATAACCATCTCCAACCAAAGGCCCTGAAGGCCTTGGTAAGGAACTTAAATTTTATTCTAAATTCTGAAGGAAGCTGTGGGAGGGCTTTAATCAGTAATGGAGATATAGTGGTGTATGGTTGCCAGAATCAGCGTATAAAAATGGAGGATGCTAGTAGGTTAAATGTAAACTTCAGGTAAGCAATGAATGATTTCTTAGTATAAGTATGTCTCATGCAATATTGGGAATATACTTATATTAAAAAGTGATGAGCTGTTTATGTGAAACTCCAGTGTCACCGGTGCCCTGTATTTTATGTGGCAGTTGGGGCACCCCTGCATCAGGTTGTGATGGTGGAGCTCCGGAGGGGTCAGACTGGGCATGGGTTGTACATGTCAGCTGAAAGACCTTGACAATGAAGTGGATTTGGGGAGTGAGGAAAAGAGGAACCAAGGAACCTGAGGGCACCTTTACTGAAATGGAGAAGTGGGAGGAGTGGGTCTTGTGTGTTGTGAGGTGGGCAAGCCTTATTTAAGGGTACGGTAGACGTGACGTGGAGATGTGGATGTTGGATTCTGAGTGAGCTAGAAATCATGGTTTGTTCACCATCGATTCCCATCCCTTCCAGCCTTCTCCTCCACTCCTAACCCCTACCCCCACCCCCATTTTAGTGTTTCTCTGCTGAGACAGAAGCCATTCAGAAGACAATATGACTGGGATGAGCTACGTCCTAAATGAACATTTAAACCCCAGCCAGACTGCTGTTGAGGGAAATGGTGGGTCAAATAAATGTACTTCCTGGAACTTGAACTAAAGAACATAGTTCTGTTTCATTGTGTAACAGATTTCTGCGTGCCTCTTTTGCAATGTACCTTTAAGGACACATTGACGGGCATAATGAAACAACAGTTTTTGCCATCAGGTGATTAGGTGGATCATGGAGGACAGGCAAAATCAACCAGGCTCACATGAGTTTTAGTCCTGACATTCACAAAGTCCAGTATTACAGCCAGGCCTTACCATGTCTACGCTTAAGTATTTTCTCAAATTTTAGCCCAAATAAGAAATTCTTTCTTTATGAGGAAAACGCAAGAGTATATAAGCACATAAGCCTTTATGTAAAAAGTTTATTCATCCTGACTTTATTCTTACATAGTAATGAAATTCTGTAATTAGATCTGAATCTGGTATTATCAGCATTTAACCATTAGAAGAATTGATGATGCTACACATAAAAACTTGTAAGTCACATATGTATTGCTAATATAGTTAGTGGGAGATCAGCCTGCTGAAGCCACTTTATTAGGTAAGTGTTTTGATTACAGAGAGTTTGGATGTAAAATAGCCTCATAGCCAGAGAATGTGTTACAAAAATCAGACCTTGATACTTTCCATAACTATTTTTCTTTTTCTCCACCCCTCCTATTAAAAATCTTTTGGTAAAGGATTTTACCAAAAATTCATATTAAGGTAGGAACAGTTAATGAAGTTTACTGAATTGCTCTCTTTTGAAAGGTACTCACATTATAGTAAGGGACAGAGTGTTTTCCAAGTCAAATCAGTGTCAGAATCACCTATATTTTTTACTACAAATGCTCACAACCTCCATATAGATTTGAATTTAGGTTCTGCCTCCTGCAGGTCTCAATAATCTGCATTTTCAACAATACCCTGGTCATTCTTGTGAACTAGCAAAATGTGAAAACACTGGCTTGAGTGAAAGGATTAAAGGTATAGTTGTTGAATTCTAACTAGATTGACAGTATGAGCGAGGTGCCATTTGAGAGGCTGGAGGAAAAATCATTGCACGTAAATTATTTTATTAGTTAAATAATTCAGCAAAGTTTGTTGAGTGTGTTCCAATGGGCATGACAGCGCCCTGGGCACTGACGACGGGAGTGAACTGGGGTGTAAGCAGTACTGTGCCTGAGCAGTGCTGAGGGGCTCCGACGGAGGGGTGTGGGTGGAGGGGTGTGCAGTTCTGCCTGGAGCTTCAGGACAATTTTTCACACAGGACATGGGGTTTGAAATGGGTTATTTGAAACACAAAGGAGGCTGTTTAATGGATGGGATATTCCAGGAAGGAAGCACATGGAGGTGTTATGAAAGGTCTGAGGTATTGGGTTTCCATGGGGCTGGTCTGTAGGATGGGTTGGAATGAGGTGAGCGACTTATAATTCCAGGAAAGTAGGTTATTGTGAAGGGAGTTGCTTGCCACACTCTATCCTGTGAGGAATGAGGAAGCAAGAAGGGAGAGATAAATGTAGTTGTTTTTGGAAAGATAACTAGAACAGCAGCATGCAGGGTGGAGAGCGGATGGTGGTGGTGTGGGGGCTGTTTGCATGTGGGTGCACGTGTGCGTGTGTGTCTGTCTGTGTGTGTGTGTGTGTGTGTGAAAGAGAGAGAGAGAGAGAGAGAGAGAAAGAGAATGGTAATAGAAAGGCAAGAGAGAAGCCGGCCAGGTTGGAGAGATTTCACTACAGCTCTGGTGAGGTTAAGGGTCTCGAAGTAAGTCCCTGGGATGAAGAGGATTGCGATTATTCAAGCACAAATTCTGAGAGGATTTGGGAGGAACTTAATGTCCCCACATCCCCTTCAACTTGCTGCTCCCTAAAAGCATGTTATGTATTTAACATGAAGTATGCTGAGACAACCCCATACTTTAGGGTACAAATGCTCCCTTAAAGTGAGAGTGAAGGAGAAAGAGAATGTGCTCATTTGCCGGTGTGAGAAGCGTTCCGTTCCTCTGGAGCTCGGGTGTGATTGTGTGGGTGGATAAGGCCCGATTAGCTGCTGTGACCAGGGACCTGGTGAGACCACAGGCTTTCAGGCCGAGTCTGTGCACTCAGGGACCTTCCTCAGAGGCCCCGTGTTCTGGAGGGAATCCAGACAACAGCCACCACGGTGGTTGCGTGTTTTGCGCCTCCTTCCTACCACCAGCCTCACTCTCCACTTCCAGACAGGAGGAAACACTATACAGAACAAAATTCAGTAGATTTACCTACTTGGTAAAATAAGAAAGATCAAGGAAGTTGCTGTTCTTTTAACTCCCCACCTCTCTTCATTTTGTTTCTCACAGTGGAGCCAAGTTTCAAGAGCAGAAAAGGTGAACAATGCTAATGGATTGGTTTCAAGTGGGATTCAAGGCCAGCTAAATTGGAAACTGGCCTAAGGTTTCATCTGCTCTGATTTAGGATAATTTAATAATGTCCCGTTAGACTGGAACAGTACAAATGGGTTTGTTAATTAGATGAAAAAGTTGAGTTTTATAATGCTTATCATCTTAAGCACGGGTTGATGACCGAGGCCACACTCTGTCTTAAAGCCTTATCTGCGATCTGTTCTTCCTTTGAAAGTGTGTCTTCTGATCGCGGTCTCTCGCCAGCACGCGGTGTTGCAGCTGCCCAGTCCCCCGGCCGTCTGGCACCGTGGCGACCTGCCTCCCGCCTTGCAACCTGTACTCTTTGCCTGAGCTTCTGTGAACTTACCTACTACAGTTGTGGATATTCTCAGGCTCAGATATCCAGGTTTAATTATGTGAACTGTAGTTCATTTAAATATATTTTATTAAATTCAGATCCTTTGAAAAGTGATATATCTGTAAAAACAGAAGAAAACACTGACGTGCTTGAGGTTCTGGACTGAGATCCTGAATACAGGGATTCAGTTTTGTCACTTTGTCATGTCCACGTTGCTGAACCTTGGTCATCACTGTCTGGTCTATAAAATAAGGAGGTTGGACTAGTTAATCAGTGGTTCTGGAATTTTCACAGGCATAAGTATCCCTGGAGTCTTCTGAAACCCAGAATTGCTGTGCCCACTCGCAGAGAGTCTTGATTCCACAGGTTGGTGTGGGGCCTGAGAATTTGCATTTCTAACCCATTCCCAGAAGATGTTGAGGTTGCTGGTCTAGGTGACCCCTTAAGTCTTCTTTAGCCCCCAAATTTTGATTTTGTGTTCTTCTGTAAAGCATCAAGAGGGGACCTGCAACATGTCCCACACAGATGTTTATATCTGCCCAGTGTGACCCTTAACTTTCACAAGTGTGTTCTGTAATTACTCCCTGCTCCGCGGTCTCCTTCCGTTCACTCCCGTGGTCTTGTTTCTCTGATCCAAGAGTTCACCCCACCCAGAGAAACCCTCTGTCAGCATGTGAAGGCCAGGTCCCCACCACTCACAGTGTGGAGCCATTCCAGAGTAGGCGACTGCACAGCAATCCTCACTTTCACTGAGCAGGCTGTCGTGTGGACTCTTGTCCCCCCGCCCCCCTTAACATCCCTGAATAGCAAATGGTGCCTCCCCAAGAGCATGCATCCAGCTCTGGCTCCATTGTTTACTGTCTCTGTCACCTTGGAGAAATCACTTTACCTCCCTAAGCCTCAACTTTCTTCTCTGTTAAATGGGTATGATAATAGTATCTGAAGGACTGTTGTAAGGATTAAATGAAACAGTCCATGTAAAGTGCTTGACACAGAATCAGGTACATAGTCAGTGCTAAATAGATGTTAGTTTGTATCTATTACTATCAGGGCCATGTTTGAATTGGAAAGCCAGCTCAGCATGGATTAAAGATGATGATGCGTCTTACTCATGTCCATTTAAACTTACTTTAATAATAATTAAAGTCTCCCTATTTAAAAAGAATGTGAAGTAGTACTGTCAAAAAAAAAAAACCTTAAAAACAGAACAGATATTATGATTTCTAAAATAAAGGAATAGATATTCAATAAGCATGTACGTAGTGTACTAAGACATGCATATTTTTATATTTTAATACCTCTGAAATCACAGTTAATGCTATCTTAATATTTTGTCATTTTTTTTTTTAAGATTTTATTTATTTTTAGAGAGAGGAGAAGGGAGGGAGAAAGAGAGGGAGAGAAACAGCAATGTATGGTTGCTCCTCACGTGGCCCCCACTGGGGACCTGGACTGCAACCCAGGCATGTGTCCTGACTGGGAATCGAAATGGTGACCATTTGGTTCCCAGCCCGCGCTCAGTCCACTGAGCTACACCAGCCAGGGCTGCTATCTTAATATTTTGAAGCATAGCCATTCTTTTTCTTTTTTTAACAGTGCATAAAATAATGGTATAGAAATTGATGTATCTCAGGTTCAGGAAAATACAGAACTTTGAGTAAGTCAATTTGGTAATTATACTTTATGGTAAATTATTTCTTGTGATAGTCCCATTTGTTAACTAAGGCTTCAAGAAAAAAAAATTATTGAGTCAATCATTGGCTAAAGAACTACTGGTTTTAAAAAAAACACATTTTGTATTTTGAGGAGAGAAACAGAATATCGGAAAGAAATATTGGATGTGTTCAACATTAATGTGCTTTTAATGTCAGTAAATTGGAATTGATGAGGTTGTTTTCCATTGTACACAGATAATCAGTCCTATCTTGTCGCTTAAAAATAGTGCTTCTAAGGCTAAACCTACTTCTGGACTTTGTCAGAATCCTTTGTGTGACTTCGTAAGATTTAGGTCTGATTTCCAAACATGATACCACTCTGGAAGGGTGTGTGCAAAATGTAGATCACAGAGCGATGGAGATACATATTCACATCTGCAAGCAGCCGGGTGTAGACTGCTACACTGGAACAGTTGTTCTAGATGGGCATCCTGTCTTTGATGGCGATGCCTGAGCACCAGATGTTAAGGAAGATATAAATCCCTCATCGTGTACTGAATGTCACAGTGCCCCCACCCCGAGAGAAGAGCACAGACTGACCTCCAGCTGGCTCTGTTCTAGCAATGTGGGAGAGCTAACATTGCTCTTTAGACTGTGCAGAAGAAATGCTGCCTTAGGCTGGGTGTGTGTGCGTTGCATCAGATGGAAAAATTAAAAATCAGGTTTCTGTTTATTTGGAGTATGACCGAGGTCAGGGAGAGTCATGATTTTTGAAACTACTCTTTAAAACTTTTTATATACTGAGACACTAAGAATATTTTGTCAAACTTGAAGTTGAGGGAATGAGGAAGGGGCAGCTGATGCTAACAAGTTAGTGGTATGAACTCAGGAAAGAAGGTTTTCGTGCCTATGTGCACACTGGGTAATTATCCTCTGTCAACATGAAGACGTGATGCTCTCAGCTCCTTGAGCACAGGGTCATGTCTTCTAGGTATAGAAAGACACCGCCAGTCTCTGCTGTGTGTTCAACAAATGAAAAAGATCACAGATTCAGAGATGTGTAGAATTTGAGCTGGAAGACATGGATACTTTGTTTGACACATTTGCTTTAAAAGTGACCAGAAGACCTAGGCCGCCAAAAAGCTAAGGAATGTGTTTGGGATATTCAGTGGTAGAAGCTGTGATAGATTCCTCCAAATTTCCTCATTTGAATGCAGTTCTGTGTTTGTCAAATACAACTATATAAATAAGACTAACTTAAACTAAATAACCTGTTGTATTAGTAGAAGCCCTTTGGTTTCCATGGAAACCGCCTCTGGCTAGTTTAAGCACATTACTGGAAGGAAGCTGAGGTACTGCGCACAATTGCCCAGAATTGAATGAAGAGCTGAGCAAGCAGAATAGCAGTGGGAAGGAGCCCCGGGTGGTCTGGGGACAGCAGCAGCTCACAGATCTGCCACCAGTGCCGGCTCCGCTCAGCCCGCTCGCCAGCCGGTCTCCGATCCAGATGTGTGTATACACGGCTGTTTTGTTCACTTCCCTCTCCTGTTACCCTGCTTTTTCTTCACTGCTTTTATCACCACTTCAGAGCCTTATAAGTACTTGTTTACCTGTGAAGATTTAAAAACACTGATGACGGGCCTAACCCCCAGAGATTCTGATGTACCTGGTTTATGGTAGAGCCATAGTGCATGTATCTTTCTTAAAAGCCTCCAGGTTGTTCTGATATACAGCCAAGGTTAAGAATCATGGCTGTAGATTCCTAGAACAACTACAGAATGTACGTCGATAACCAGTGCAGCTGAAAATGTTTAGAAGAATTAAGAATGACAAATCCAGAAAGGATTATTAAGGAATAATAAAGCATTTGTATGCAGATAGCCACACGTAAGTGATATTACGAGAGCCATCCCAGACTGAGTGCTTGCTGTATGCCGTAAGTGTATTATCTCAGTTAATCGTCACAGTGGGGGAGCTAGCAATCTCCTCAGTTTCCAAATGAATCAACTGAGGCTGAGGGATGAAATGACTTCCAAGGTCAACCAGTAGCTTGGGATTCAAACTCAGCCCATGCCTACAGCTCTCTGACAAACACCACCACTGGGCCGAGATTCTGAGTGACACTCACAGATTCCCTCATGGGACTACACAGGGGCTGTGGTGAGGATTCTCCACAAGTCTGGAGGTTAAAACCAGGGAAGGCGACTTTAACGATAGCAGATGAAGTTGGTAAGACATCGTTGCCTGACAGAAAGGACTGTTGAGTGTCGGGATATGCTACCATGGAAGAACACAGATTTAGCAAAAATGATAGGCGAGAAAGAGAATCTCAGGTTTTGCAAGAACAGCAGACTATTCAAGGCTAGTTAATGGAAAGAAGAATGTAAGTGTGTGAGATTCTGAACCTAAAAGAAGTTTAGAGAGTAAAAGATTAGAGGAGGGGAAAATGATATTTTGATTTTTATCTTTTTAGGAAATTAAGATATAATTTAGTGTATCCACTTTTAGAATTTTGGTGAGAAGAATGGGAAACATAAATTTGAACGATCTGTTAATAAAGTACATTTTGTACAAATAATGGAGTAGAATAAGCTCAGCTCCACGGAGAGACCAGAAAGCCTCCCCTCTGTCAGGGTGATTTGGAAATGAATTGCTTTTAACACAGAGGGATGGATGGCAGGCCTCCGCAGATTCTTGAAAAAAAGAATCTGTAATCCTTTTGGGTTTAACCATTAGGCAAATTTAGCTTCCTGGTTTCAGAAAGAAAACACACCCACAAAAAGAAAAACCAGGCCTGTGGGAACAAGTAACTTCCTCCTCCCAGGGCTGCTTGAAAACCCCAATCTGCCTGCCCTGAGCCCCTATCCTGTCAGCGTGAGGCTGGCTGGGGAGGCATCCAAGGGGCGAAGGAGGAATGGGGGGAGCAAATGGGCCAGTTTGGACAAAGAACTGAATACTCGCGGGCTGAGGTGTGAGGCTCAGGACACGGCTGTGAAGGCAAAGCAGCCGGTTAGAGGCAGCTTGACCATTCTGCGTACACCTGGGAAAAGGGAGGACCTGGGTGTGTTGTGTCCTGACTCTCTGTCTCCTTAGTCCTTCTATCTAAAATGCCTTGAGGCTGAAAAATAGAACTCTTCATTTTTCACTTGCTTGGTGACGCAGTCAGAGAAAAAAGTCAAAGCCAATTGAAAAAAGAAATACCTGCAAATACAGAACTGATTTTCCTGCCAAATATAAAAGATTTAGCAGATTATTGAGGGAGGCCCAGTGTGGATTGGGGAAAGGTCTGAAATCTGGACCGCTTAACTTTCAGTAAAGCAACAAGATGGCTAGAATTGAGGGGCAGTTAGGGGAACTCATCAGAAATTATCTGCAGTGCTTTAGCTATTAATGGAATCCATACTCATAACGACTCAGCGATTTTTATTTAACACTTTTATTTCTTCACTTAAGTACGATAATGTCACCATAATCTAACTCTCCTTGTTTTGGGGGACAGAGAGGGAAAACAGGAAGAAACATTGTTCTCTTGTTGTGAGTGAAATGTTTGACACCTGCTGTTTCATTTAATCCGCGCAATAACCCTGAAAGGAGGAGTATTATCTACATTCAACAGATGAGTGGGATGAAGTTTAATTAATTAACTTGCTGATGTTTAAATGGCTATTAATAAATAGAGGAACCAGATTATACTCAAATGTCCTCATCCCGAAGCCCTTTGCTACTTCATTTCGGGAAAATTATTTTTATAAAGTAGAGGTTTTTAGCACAGATTCTTTGAATGATCACAGATTCTCAATGGGGACATTTTGATTGCTGTCATGGTCTAGATATGTCTGAAAGTAAAACAATTTGGGGAAGTGATATTTACTGGTCATCTATTACAAACCAAATAGATTGTGGCTAATAAAACAATGGGTTCTAAACAAAACTGCTTCTGGCTGCATAGTCCATGAGATTTCCAAGTTCAACTTTAATTCAACAAATGGTGTTTTACTGGTGACTTGGTAACTCGGTGGTGGTTCTACGTATGTTTTTGTGTGGAAGCAGCGTGGTTTGTAAAGAGGTGGAATAGAGGTTGCCTGCCCTCCATGAGTTTTCAGTCTGCTGAGGAGAGAGCCATACACACGTTACCAGATAGACAATTTAAGAATTACATAATGAGCCCTGGCTGGTGTGGCTCAGTGGATTGAGCGCCGGCCCGCCCTATAAGGGTCCCTGGTTCAATTCCCAGTCAGGGCATGTACCTAGGTCGTGGGCCAGGTCCCCAGTAGGGGGTGTGTGAGAGGCAACCACACGTTGATGTTTTTCTCCCTCCCTTCCCCTTTCTCTAAAAATAAATAAAATCTTTTTTTAAAAAAGAATTACATAATGACATAAAACAGTGAAACTATGAGTGGTGCCCTGGGGCTTGTGGCTAAGTTCCAAATTGATTGCAGAGAGAAGAAACCAGAGGGAGAGAAGGCCGTAGGCTGCGGGGGGCCAGGCAGGTTTGGGTGTGAGGTAGGCTCTGGAGGGTAGGGAGGATTGGCCTCAGGGGGTAAGAGCTGAGACATGAAGGCAGGATGATGATGCTATGTCAGTAAATACAAGTATCTGTCCGTGACAGGGGTCATCCGTTTGGAGTAACATAGGTGTGATGGTGAGGTCAGTTGGGGCGAGGCTGTGACAAGGGGCTGTGAGCGGCAAGTTGAATATTTCAGATTTTATTCTATTGACAATAGTAGTGGTATTGGCAGCAATATTAGGGGTGATGGCATAATAGTGATAATAATGTCTAACATTTATTGAGCACTTATTCTACTGGGTTCTTTTTTATTCAACAAATGAATGCTTACAGAGCATTTCTAAGTGCCCAACATGTTCTCTGTGCCAGCACTGCAGCCGTGTGCTGAACTGACAAAAATCTCTGCTCTTGTGGGGTTCACATTCAGGGGAGGAGAGGCAGGTAAGTGATAAAATAGATCTTGTCATGTATTGTAATCTAAATTCTTGTAATAATGCTCTGGAGAAATGTGCATAGAGAAGCGAGCAGGGAGGGAGTGGATGAGGGAACATCACAGTTCTAGAGCTTGGTTCTTGGTAGAGGTATGTATTGCCTCATTTAATCAGGTAAATAATGGAAGGCAGACTTTGAAGAATTTTGAATATGAATACAATGTGACATGAGGAAAATATAATTCACAAAGTTAAGCAAAGAGTAGGAGAAAGACCGAAGGCATAGGGATGAGTTAGGAGGCAATTGCAACATTCAGATAATTATATGTAAAGTGAATCTTTTAGTAATTAATAGCACGCAGGGTTTAGTATAAAGAAAGAAGACTGACTTAGTGGGAAAACCCATCAAAAATACACTGTGTATCTAGTCCATGCCCTTTCCTAAGCCTAGAAACCCAGAGTTACCAAACTGGCAGGATGTGATGGGGAGCTGATTCTAAAGAATGAAACGTGATGTAGGGGTCACAAAGATGACAGGTTTTTGAGCCTGGATTGACTAGGATGGTGAGAAAAATGAGAAATTTTCACTAAGAAAAATAGAAATTCAACAGAATATCTGGCATGCTGCTTAAGTGATTTCAATTTTTCTGAAACAAATTGGGGGCATCCTCTATAGTACCACTACTTATCCAGAACCAGTGGTTTCTCCTTCCAGAAGTGCAGGCAAAGTGGAACGGAAAGGCAGTGGGTTCCTGGGCCAGCTGACCTCCTGTCTCCTCCCCAGGTGCACCTGTTCAGTGACCCCACCTCTGCTCTGCTGTCTTTCTGCCTCACTGTGAAAGCTGATGGCACACCTGCCTGGTCCCAGCCTGCTGTCTGTTGCTGCTCACTTTTTAAAATTCCACGCTCACAAGCGCCCAAACATTCCTGATTCACAGCACCCTGAGTATCTCAGTGATTTTTTCAGTGGTGATGCTAGAGCAGAGGAAACACCAAAGAGTTCCATTCATTGGGTAGTTAGGTGCAAAAACCTTAACACGTATTTGTTATAAGAACTTACTACCATTTAAAAAGATAATACACATACATTGAAAGCAAAAATATATTTTTGTTATTCTTTAAAAATCACTTTAAAAATTATGAAACGTTTTGAGCTTATGAAAATAAGCATCCACAGGCCCTCCACCAAGACCTATGAACCTCTAACGACTTTCCTTACATTCTTCAGGGTTTTTTTAAAGAGGCAAAACATTCCAGGTGGAACCCCAGGCCTTTTCTTCCTGCCCCCATCCCCAAGAAGCCAGTGTCCTGGGCTGGTGTTCCCCACCCTGCGGGTCTGTGCTCTTCACAGAAGTTTACATCCTGAGCTCAGAGCCGCTCTGCCCTGCGCTGTTTCATGACACATTCTCCCACGTCGTGCTTTTCCACTTCACGTGGGTTTGAGATTCTGTCTTTGTCGAAGCAGGTGAAAGCGGATGAACCTGTGCTGTGCTACCATCCTTGGTCTATTCTCCTATTGAGAACATACAGTTTGTTTCCAACTTTGTGCTTTGTCAGACCTGCAGCACTTTTAAAGTCTGCCAATACCAAGTAGTGCTGAGAGGCGAAGAGGTGGGTCCCTGTTGGCAAGGGCAGGAATGCGTATCGGCCCTCTCTTTCCTGGAAGACAATTTGGACCCTTCGAGAGTGCTGAAGACCCGCGTTTTTGCTGCTGGACAAAGCCTCAGTCAAGACATCAAGAGCCGCACATGCAAGAATGTTCGATGCAAATTTTTGTGTTATTCTTAAATGACTATTACTAATGTGATGCACTAATGTGATGTGTATACCAGTGCCACCCAACTTCTCAACTCTTGGATTCATGTTTGGACACCAGCACCCTTACTGTTTATTCCATATTTATCTTCACCCGGTACTTGCTTTTCATGACAGCAACTATTGAAAACCTGGTTTCACACAGGCATGAGGTTGCTGAAAGGAATGCAACATGATTTAATATTAAAATCTTGAGATAGTAGTTGTCATGATGTCTGATAGATGTCATTGTGTTTCCCTTGAGATTTGGAAATATTCCAGGTACCTCTGAATTTGCTGTGGTGCCATGGGGTGCCCTGGCACCCACATTGGGAACCATGATACAGGCTTGCTCTCTACCAACTCCTTTTTCTTCTCCTCAATCTTAGGGCACCTCTTGGCCATTTTAAGAAGGTAACTTGGGACCCAGCTATGGCCTTCAGTTTCCCCTTTTTTGCTTTTAAACTCCTGGAGTACGTTTAAAGTGACTGTCTCCAGGCTACCTCTCCTATCACACTCACTGGATTTAAATCACTGCTTTGTCTTCCCTCTTAGTCCAAAGAATGATCTCCAGCTCTCATTGTATCTCATGTCTTTGGTGTTTAAAATCTTGGCCCTGTGACCTCTGGTCTTTCAGGTTAGAATCACTGCCTGGCGTTTAACTGTCACACTTTTCCCACGGCTCATGTGGGTGCCAAGCTGGAAAAGGGGGGCTTTCTATGCCTCCATCTCCCTTGAATATACTTAAAGTCCTCTCCCCCACATGGGGATGAGTGCTGTTATGGTGCCATTCATGTCTGAGGAAACTGCAGCTGGCTCTAACACCAAGGCATCTCAGCGGGACAGAACCAACTGGGTGCTGCCTCTCTCCTAGTTAATAGGAGCATCGACAAGGTCACTCTGAGTGGGGTGACTGGTATAAGTGGCTCATTGTGTTTGGTTTTTAATTTTACAATCATATAATTATTTTAAAATTGATTTTAGAGAGAAAGGAAGAGGGTGGGGAGAGAGAGAGAGAATCAACTTGCCATTCCATCCATCTGTTGGTTGACTCCTGTATGTGCCTGCCAGGGATCAAGCTCAAACCCGTGGCATGTTGGGACGACGCTCCAACCAACCAAGATACCCAGCCAGGACACAACTGTATTTCTGTGAAAGTGAAACATTGTAGCGTATTGCAGATATTTGGGAATCGAAAACAGAAAAATAAAAACTGACTCCCAGACAAGTGCTTTATTTTAATTTTGACTTAATTTGATTTTAATATTCCATTCCAGACTTTTTCTATAAATGTAATATAATGTATATAAAGCCTTTTATCCTGCTTTTTAAAAAATCACATTGTAAACATTTTTATTTAGTTACATAGTTCTTTTAGCCAACCTGAAAATATTAATTCTTACTAGTTTTAAGGTGATACTTGCACATAATTTTAAAACCAACTAAAAAGCTTTAACATAAAGCTGCAGACGCCTGCCCCACCTTCCTGGCTGCCCAGACAGTTTTACTCACCAGCTCCACCCTTTCTTTCCTTTAGTCCTCACCCTAGGAGCTGCACACACACGCACACACCTGGTCCGGCACAGATAATGCCCCCTATTTAATACAAACTTTTTTATTACAAAATCATAAGCACGTAATTCTGTAACATAACAGTATCACACTCAGGCATGCCATAGGGATTTTGGGTGAAATGTTCAAATTAAAACTATAAATTATTACACCCGTATCATTCCCCTACCATCCATACTCAAGCAGGCATTACTTCTGCTGAACCCTGTATGTGTGCGCGCGCGTGTGTGTGTGTGTATTTTAGTGAGAGAGGAAGGGAAAGAGAGAGAAACACTAATTTGTTACCTCCTGTACATGCCCAGGGATCGAACCCACAACCTAGGTTTGTGCCCTGACTGGGACCCCCAACCCTCTGGTGTACAGGATGATGCTCCAACCAACTGAGCCATCTGGCCAGAGCCCAACCACTCTCTTATCCTCAATTTCAACAGCTCTACAGTGGTCCCTTGAATGGTAGCATATAGTTTGTGTGCCTGCTACCATATTATTTTATGTTTAATTGATTTATGGAACTTTGCGTTCTGCAGGGTTACTAAGTGGTGATAAAATCCTGTTCACTATGCAGATATCTATGTGTAACCTCAGGGCTACATTATCAAATGTACTTTGCCTTACTACTTTTATAAACCTAATTTAATTGTACCTTGCATTTATTGTAAATGGCTACAAGCATATTCTTAGGAATAATGATTTTATTATTAAACATTAATAGGTTTCTCTGCTCTTACCAGCCATTATCCTAAAATTGTGTAAGTTTGGAGATTGAGCTAAGAAGATTTAATGAAATTCTATTGTGTTTTTTGTCATAATTTTTAAGGCAGCGCAGGCAACAGTGCACCCTTGATAACTATAAAGAATATTGGGCGTTAAGAAGGAACATACTGTGTGGGTGTGTGCAACTTTTCTTAGCAGAAATAATATTTTAAAGCAATAGTCTTTTCAAAATTGAGGCTCTGTTTTAGTAAAAGACAAAAGACTTGTCCAATCTGAAGAGGAACTATTCCTTCCTGCTTCCCAAAGTATATCTATTTTTTGAAATACTGACTCAAAACTATGTGGACCAGTGCCCTTTCTGTCACAGTATACTTTTAAAAGAATTAGTAGACTTCATTTTTTTTTAGAGCATTGTTAAATTTACAGAAAAGTCAAGTGGAAAGTACAGAGAGTTTCCCATATGGCATTCACCACCCTCACTCCAGTTTCCCCTAATTATTACATCTTGCGTTATTAGTGGGTACATCTGTTACAATTGATGAGCCAATATTCATACATTATTATTAACTAAAGTTCAAAGATTTCACTAGGGTTCACTCTTTGTGTTGCATATTCTGTAAGTTTTGATACAAGCATAGTGATGTACCCATTATTACAGTATAACACAGAATAGCTCACTTCCCTAACAATCCCCTGTGCTCCAACTATTCATCCCTGCCTCCCTCCCTCCTCTTGAATTCCTGGCAACCGCAGATCTCTTCCTTGTCTCTGTAGTTTTGCTTTTTCCAGAATGCCACATAGCTGAAATTGTACTGTATGTACCCTTTTCAAGTGGGCTGCTTTTACCTGCCAATGTGTATTTAAGTTTCCTTCATGTCTTTTTTTGTAGTTTGATAACACATTTCTCTTTAGTGCTGAATGGTATTCCATTGTCTGGATGTACTGCAGTTTCTTTATCCATTCACCTACTGAAAAACATTTTGGTTGCTTCCAAGTTTTAGGAGTTATGGATAAAGCTGCTAGAAATATACATATACAAGTTTTTGTATGAACTTAAGTGTTTAATTCATTTGGGTAAATATCAAGGAGTATGATTACTGAATGTGTTAAGGGTATGTTTGTTTTTAAAAAAGACTGCCAAGCTGTCTTCCAAAGTGGCTGTACCGTTTTACATTCCCCCAGCCGTGAATGAGAGTTTCTGTTGCTTCACATCCTCACCAGCATTTGGTGTTGCCATTGTTTTGGATTTTTGTCATTCTAGTAGGCATGTGGACATATATCTTGTTGTTTTAATTTGCAATTCCCTGATGACACATGATGCGGAGTACGTTTTCATATGCTTGTCTCTCATCTGTATATATTCTGGTGAGGTGTCTGTTCAGGTCTTTTGCTCAGTTTAAATTAGGTTATTCGTTATTGATTTTTCAGAGTTCTTTGTTTATATTAGATGCCAGTTCTTTATTTGTGTTTTGCAAACATTTTTTCCCAGTTTGTGGTTTGTCTTTTCATTTTCTTACCAGTGTCTTTCACAGAGCAAACATTTTTAATTTTAATGAAATCCAACTTACCAATTTTTCTTTTATGAATCATCCTTTTGGTGTGTATCTAAAAAGTCATCTAAATTTTCTCCTATGTTATGTTCTAGAAGCTTTATAGTTTTGAATTTTACATTTAGTTCTTTTATCCATTTTGAGTTAATTTCTATTAAAAATCTGAGATATGGATCTAGATTAATTTGGGGGGATGTCCAGTCTTTCCAGCACCGTTTGTTGAAAAGACTGCCCTTTCTCCATTTCATTGCCTACACTTCTTTGTCAAAACTCAGTTGACTGTACCTCTCTGGGTCTGCATCTGGGCTCTCTCTTTTGTTCACAATGTATTTTCAATTGAGGAGTTGCTGTTGTTGCTGATGTTACCCTCATTAAAAATAAAACCTATTAGTAACTAATCTTGGTTTGACTTCTTTTAGCCTTGGTTTCCTACTAAGGGGGAATAGGTAGAAGAGATCATTCTTACTATTTTTTTTCTAGCTTTCTGTTATGAAACTAGTTTATATCCAAGCATAGAGTCAGGACCATGATATCTTTACAAAAAGTTCCTGGGCGTATTCCAACATACACCGGGTCTGCATGTGTACTGGGAGAGTGGCATACATCTGTTGGACAAAATCTCTGCTTTTGCCCCTTAAATTTCATAATGGGATATTAAACCTATCCTTTGCTGGTGGCTAACAAAGCATATTGTTTGGCCCCAATTTGTAATAGAAACTATCGATACTTAAGGTCAGTACCATAATTAAAATATCAGGGTTTCTGTCATGCAACTTTCAACAGGGGACACGTCACAATGTCTGGAAACATTTTTGGTTGTCACACCGGAGATAAGGAGGAGGAGAGCAGTGTCACCGCACCGGGTGGGCAGAGGCCAAGGATGCTGCAGCTGCCCCACCGTGCGTGGGGCAGCCCCACACAACGATAATTTTTTGGCTCAAGGTGTTATAGTGCTGAGATTGAGAACCTCTGTTGTCGAGAAGCAGATTTCTTTCTATCCACGGGCAGGTTTCCTCTTCGCTTAGCCTCTCGGTGACCTAGACTTATGTAGATTTGCACTCCATCTCTAACAACTGGGCAGGAACTCACCATCTGACACAACAGTCCACTTCTTCCAGCTGTCTTGGCTGAGTTTCACTTTTTCCTGATTTCAAATAATTTCTATTATGTTCTGTGCATTTATGTAAAACTGACTCAACTCTGAAAGTGAGATATCAATATGTAATTATATACATTTCTCAAAATAGGTGGCTAGATCGTTGATCATAAAAGTGAGACTTAAGTTTAGTTGTGCATGCATAATTAGACTCGACTATTAATTTCCTCTCTGGTCCTTTAAGTGACACATTACCCTATGACACATAAGTTTCCATGAGCTCATCTTGTTTTCATAGTGTTCCCTTTTATTGTTAAGAGAAACAAAACCCCAAAAAACCCCACTGTTTCTGCAATCCCCGGTTGTCTTCCTCTGTGTGAAATTGCTCAACTAAGAGTTATGCAAATAGGCTCAGCCATGTGGGAGAGGCTCCTTACTACACTTGATCCAGGAGAGTATTACCCATATCTGTGGTGGGTTTGCTTTCAGTTGGCAACTGTCATGAGAAGTGCAGGGCCCTGGCCTTATCTCTTGCTACTCAAGCCCTTTCTCGCTTCACTCTAGCCATTACCAGCTCTTTTCTGCCCTAGCCTCATTGTAATATGGACCCTTTGCACAGCGCATTGCTTCTACCCGCTTCGTCGACCTCGAACTTCCTTCCCTTAGACCTTCCAGCTCTACTAGGACGCAAAAAGAAGGGGGCTTATAGGTATCAGTTGGACGCGCCTCTTGTGTTCACTTGGGGACTTGAGAGGTTGTCACCTCCTGAGACAAGGCAGAGCCCTTGCTGTCCCTCTAGAACACAATGCACCTCTTAGACATCAAGCATTTTTCCTTGTGTCTAGTATTAAAAATCTCCATGATTTGTCAACTTCCATTTCATGTCCTTTTAAATTCTCAGCAAAGACCTATGGCTCCACCTTCACCTTCTCCAAGTGCTTTACTCACACAGATTATCAGAGTTTGAAGGAACTTAGGCCATGCATTCAGATTCTCTTTATTTTGTTTTAAAATTTAAAAAGTTATTTCCATTTTTGCACAAGTTTATATATACACATACATATATATTCTTGTGTATATATTACACATATATATAATAGAAATACATTGTACAGTACTTTTATATACTGCATTTTGCCATGTATAATGCACACCCACGTTTTTGGCCCAAACTTTCAGGAAAAAATCTTTCATTTTAATTTTTTAATTCAATTATTTATTTATATTTAGAAACAAAACTGGTTGTCATTTTCCAGGATATTATTCTGCATACAGATATAGTTATTGCTTTCTAAAGTTACACTTTTAACACATAAGCATAAATAAAATAATTAAAAACATTTATGTGGATATGGAATTAGCACTACCCACATGTGATGTGCATCCTTATTTTCCCCAAAAAATTTGGGCAAAAAGATTCACATTATACATGGCAAAATACGGTATATATAATTTATACAGAATGGAGAATGTCCTAAAATTTCAGAGTAAGGTTAACTGAACACATGACCTAAGGTCCTTCAAACTCTGATACATAAATAGATGACTGAAAAATTTAAAAATTTGGAAAGGCAAAACCAGGAATACCAGAAATCCCACCATGTATAGATGAACATTATGATATTTTAGGTTATTTTTCCTGAGACTTTTATTCTACACATTTATATTTTCCCCTGTGCTATATGTTCTGTTTTTTTATAACTTTTATTCCATTTAAATATATTGTAAGTATCTTTTTACATCAATAAATATATATATAAATAATATTTTAATGACTATATAGTATTCTTTGTGTTGAAGTATCAAGTTATAGGTGAATTTGCTAAAAGCCAATTGTCTGAAAGCCCATTTAATAAATTTATCAAATTATCCAGTGTACCAGAAGACTTGTTTTTTTAAACCACTTGAATATTACTTCCATTTTAAAAAAAATATTGTGTATTTTTTAATGTTCTCCTGCTAGTTATTCCAATGGCATGTCAGCGTTGAGGGCTGTGCAATTAAAAAAGTAAAATTTTAATTTAAGTTTAAATTTAGAAGAATAAGAAGTTGGAAGTGACCAACACATGCCCAATGCATATGACATGCTAAAACTCTGGACTGTAAGGAAAAGTTAGAAAGTGCTAATTTGGTAACAGTTTGCAGAACCATTTGACACAACAGGAGAGAACCATCTGGGGTGTTGAAGGGAAGTGGGAATGTGTAGAGGAATTTCTAGAAAGAAGCAGAAGCCTTGAGCCTCAAATATAACAAGAGCATGTCACTGAGGGTGAAGAAAACACTAAAATATAAGCATGGGTAAATTAAGAAAGGAACTAGGAAACATCAGAAATAGCCGTATCTCATATTACACTTAAGCTACTAATTGCTGTTTTTATATTACAGCATATATATTTTAATTTGAAATGCTAAAAGATAAACATTCATGCTTCCAAAGTAAATTTAATATCATTATTACACATAAAAATGGTGATAATTCCTTATTAAATATAAATGATCAAATTTCTCCAATTGTCTCATAATTATTTGGAACAATTAAGCTACTGAATTACTGTTTACTAAGGTTATTCTAGTCTTAAGACAACTCAACAATCCTTAGTTTTTTAAAAATAGAACATTCCTTTAAAAGTATCATAGAAATCTTCAAAAGCTTCTAAAACAATTGCATTTGATAAGAATTGTTATATCCTTAAGCTATTAAAACCACTCTAACTCAAACTGTTGTAAACTTTCCCATTTGATATGAAATTATAGAAACCTCACAGTTAAAATATACAAATTTTGGTAAATTGATCATCTTGTACAATAAATTGAAAACCCTCGGAGAACTGGCTTTAAGTGAAATGAATTTTGAGAGCTGGTCTACATTTGTTTAACCAGTGGCCTATTAGTTGGCAAATAAGTATATTTCCTTTTTTTTTTTAAGATTTTATTTATTTATTATTTTTAGAGAGAGGAGAAGGGTGGGAGAAAGAGAGGGAGAGAAACATCAATGTGTGGTTGCCTCTCATGTGCACCCTGCTGGCGATCTGGCCCACAACCCAGGCATGTGCCCTGACTGGGAATTGAAACTGCAGCCCTTTGGTTCACAGGTTGGCACTCAATCCACTGAGCCACACTAGTCAGGCAAATAAGTATATTTCTGATTGTATGTTACTACAAACAGCCCCACAATAAATACAATTTTTTTTTTCCTTTTAGACAGAGAGGAAGGGAGGGAGAAAGGGAGAGAAACATCAGTGTGTGGTTGCCTCTCATGCATCCCCTACTGGGGATCTGGGCTGCAACCCAGGCATATGCCCTGAGTGGTAGTCGAACCTGTGACCCTTTGGTTTGCAGACATGCACTCAGTCCACTGAGCCACAGCAGCCAGGACAATAAATACAATCTTATACAGAGCTTTGTGTTACTGTCCAGTTAGTTCCTTAGAAATAATTTATTGCCGGAAGTGGTAATGTTGGGTTAAGAAGTATATCCATTTTAGAGGACTTTAATGTGTATTGTCAAGTTTGATTGTATCATTTACACTCTTGTGCCAAGCCCGATGATTTCATTTTATGGTGAGGAAATTAGAGTACAGAAAAGAGAATGGTTTTGTCCATAATTATAGGAGTGTCAAGCTGGAGCCATCAGTCAGGCTTCCTGATGCCTACCTTTCTGCACCTCTCATCACACGCTCTTCCGAGCAACAGCCAGATGTTTGAAACCCTCATATACCTCTTTAACTGTCTTATGCTTCTTTTCTGGACTCATTCTAATAAATGGAGGGGGTAAAACTATACATGTTTATTAAGGTTTCTGTAAATGCAGTTAATTTGCCATCTCTGTGCACCATTATTTCAGAGCATCTCGGTATCAAGTTATCTTTCCATTTTTACACTACTCATTCACATTATAGTTAATTACATAACCCCTGGTTCTTCCTGTGGCTTTGCTTATGTTATAGCATATAATAAAGAAATGCTTTCAACTCAGATAAAGACATCAGTAAACATTAGGTAAATTAAGATGTATCCAATTTTGATTGCAAAGGCATAAAGAAAAGTTAATTAAAAAGAATTAACGATTATACTGCCCTACATCTCTCCTTTTGGGTAGGCAGCATTTTCAAAATTAATTTTTTATTGATATAATTTACATACCCTAAATTCACCCTTTCGAAGTGTACAATTCAGTGGTTTGTAGTATATTCACAAGGCTAGAAAACTGTCAACACTGTCTAATTACAGAACCCATTGCATCTTGCATGAAGCAGACTTGCAGAATTTACATGCTGCTATTCAGCTGTGGAAAGAAAGGGAGAGAAGGAAGAGAAAGAGAGAGAGAAAGTCATCACTTTCTCTAATATATACTCTCTTCAGCTCTTTGAATAGCATAGGTGGGAAAACAGCCTTATGGTTGCCAGCTGGACTTGAAAATAAAGAGCCTCTTTTTCACTGTGACTCCATGCCCTTAAGATAAGTCCTGCATGTTCCTTCTTCTACACCTTTCCAAGATGGTGTCTAGGTAGGTTCAGGGTTTCTTTTGTGCCCTTTGGAGGAAGAAGGCACAGATTCTCTCCATTTTCTTGGTATGACTGTACATTGCCAATTTCTGAGAGTATCTTACTGATGTCTACCCCAAGAGCAAATGGACCACATCAGGACTCTCAGAAATATCTGGATCTTCTTTAAACCTTCCTACTTCTGAAGCTCAGATCACTCGCTTGGCATCATTCACCCATCTCTCAGTCCTTGGGGCTTCCTTTCTCTTTCTCTTATGTTCTGAAGCTCCGTAAATCAAAAAACTCTTTTGGCAATAAAGCTCACTCTACAGAGAGGCGGCAAGGCCTTGGGTGAGTCCAGAATGTTGCTTTGAAGCCAGTGGAGCAAGTTCACCTGAGACCTTTGATGACCTGGCACAGGTTTATCCCTGCGCTTTGTTTTCCTCTTCTGTGCCGGGCACAAAGTAGGCAATTACATGCTCCTCCCTATCCTCTCCTCACTGTCTTTATCTCTCACCCTCAAACTTTTCTGGTTATTCCTCAGTGACCACCGGTATTGCAAGATCAGGCATGAGGTCAATAACAGGAGGGAGACTTTAGAGCCACCAATGAATTGCCTTTGTATGATAAATTCATTTGTTGCTGGGAGAACTCAACTCAAATTAAAGCATTCAGTTTGGAAAGTTGTGGTGAAGTAAAAAAAATGTTTTTAGTTTCTTTTTGATAACTGCTGGAATAAAGGCAGAAAATGCATAAGTCATAATAAAAACAAAACATGGTACCAACAGAGGGTTTCTTTTGTAGCACTTTGTAAAGGCAACAAATTTAGGTTCTGACGGGTTTTATTCTAGTAATTTTGTTCTTCAATTTTAAGATCCAGGATTCTGTTACATAGTTGTTAAAAACATGAGTTTAGATTCCATAGGTGGAAGTAACATCTAATTTCCTATTTTTTTATTACTTTAAGCTCTGATAATATAAGAAATTAGTGATTTTAAAACCTTTATATAGTAAGCAAGGAGGTGAATTTGTATACCATTCAGGTTGAAATAAAAGATATACGATGGAATACCTTTTAAACTTATAAAATCTACAATGAAAAACAAAATATTAACCCAAATGAATGCTATACCCAGACTCAGGAACCTCTTTCATTGTGCAGTTTTCACCTCTTTAATTACAGAGTGATTCATGTATTCACATTCAGATCGTCATGCAATACAAAAATGTACAGCTGGGGGCGTGGCATAGAAGGGGACTTATCCAAAAGTAGGGAGGGGAGCGAGGGAGAAGATGTTTATTTAGATGCTACAGGTAGCCCGAGTGCCAGCCTGCGGCCGAGATGGGAGACCTGCTTCTATTTCCTCTTTGCAGTGAGACATGGTTGTCCTTGTGCATCTCATCATGAGACCGTTTCTCTTCCCAAGTTGGGGGAAAACTGGCATTTGGACCTCATTTGTGTGCTCAGCAAACATGTCTGTAGCCCTTGCTGTGTGCTGTTTTAAGTATACTTCTAAGTACTTTATAAATGTCAACTAATATAACTCTTTAATCCTCATAACAGCATAATGAGCTGGATGGTCATTTTCTTTTTGCAGACAGAAATCAAGGCACAGAGAGGTTAGGCAGCTTGCCTAAGATCACACAGTTAATAATAATTGATGGATCTGATTTGAGTTTTGAGATTTGAGATTTGAGTTTAGCAATCCAACTCCACAGTCTTTACTCCAAAATATTTTACAAATTGTGCTGTCTTCCTTACAAATGTTTAAGAGACACTTGTATACGGGATTTTATACCTTGCAGGTAGACTTTAAACATAACCAACATGGTGGTGGGTGTTGTTTCTGATTTTTTTCTGAGCACATTAAGAGTAGAGTATATATCATATATACTGTATGTGCATATATATATGTACTCATATATATATATGCATGTGTATATTAATTGATTTCATAAATGGATATATAAAATATTTGTAATAATAATAATTGATGGTCAAGATGTCTGAATTACACAAATCTCTCTCCTCAGCCCTCCCACTCTCATACTCTGTTGGTTTGACCTACTTTAATGAACTCTCCGCTATCGGCGAAGATCTCAGCTCTCCCTGTCCACAACATAAACAACGCTGCATGCACATCCTCATGTTCTTGCGCAAGTGTATCTAAAGAACAAGTCCTCTAAAAGTTCTCACCTTAAAAACAAGCAAACAAACTAAAACCTGATAACTGTGTGAAGGGGTAGATGCGTTAACTAATGACTCTTCGTGACGTGCAGTTCTGTGGGAGAGGCAGAACCTTTCCTCCACCCTTCACGCTCTTTTTTCTGCTGGGGTAATAATTAAATCTACATGGCACAGACTAACAAGAGCAAATACTCAAATTTAATTACATACATATGTATGGGAACCCCACAAACATGAGAGGTTCAGGGACAGAAAGTAAAAATAAGGTGCATACAGCCTTCTGAGCTAAGGATGAGGTAGGGCGTCCTGGGGCTTCAGAGGGGAGAAGGGCCATGGTAGGACTATGAGAAGAGCAGATGTTCAGTCGTTAGTAGTTTGCCCTGCTGTATAAATTGGTCAAAAATGTTATCTCTGATCATCTCTTATTATGGGCAGGACTGCCCCTAATTCAGTCTTCTATGTAGTTAATGGGGGACAGAAATTTCTCTTAAGCCTGGCTTTAAGCTGAAAACAGCGCATATACCACAGAGGCACATCTTGGGGTGACTCATTCTGAACCCCTGCAGTTCACAACATATATGATATTAAGCCATCACATTCTATACCTTCAACTTACACAATGTTATATGTCAAATATATCCTTATAAAGCTGGAGAGAAAAAGTCCCCAGAAGCGGAATTCTAAGTAGACAAGTTGTTTCTTTATTGAGGAGGGGGGTGAGGCGTTATTGGATCTTACCAGAGATGGTAGGATGATAAGCAGGGAGTCATAATTAGTCTTTTACCCCAGAGTCTGTTTGGGGGCTCTTGTTTTCTTGTTTAAGATTTTCGTATTCTAAGGCCTTTAAATGAGGCTGAGCCAACCCTAATGGATATTCGTTCCAGTTAAAGAAATGTTGGGGAAAAGTCGCCTGATTCCCAGCAGGACTGGATGTGACTGCGGGTGTCCCTCTGTGAGCCAAGGGTGCCCAGCTGTCTGTCTCTCTGCAGACCTCCTGTCGGGTTGAGCTTGCGTGGTGAACATCCCAGAGTCATATTCACATGTGAGACCTTCAGCTTTTATTATTATTAAGCCAAAGTTTCCAAGTATAAGACGTGCCTTTGTTTACTGTTTTTAAAAAAATGAAGGCATTGCCAACTTCATCATCCACAGCACTTTATGGGAAGTCCTTCAGAAGAAACCTTAGGATTCTTTGCAGGGCCTCACTTTCCCGCCTGCTTCCTCTCCCCTCGTGAAGTGCTCTGGCCCTTCCTGCGAGGAAACTAGCCCCAGCGGATCTGGTATCCACCATGCTGCCATAGTTACATTCTCCTTTCTTCCTCGGTTGGGTGTTCTGTTTTCATTTTTTAAATTCATCATTTTCTTTTTTGCAAAAGCATTTCGGTTCATTTAGAGAAGGAGGCTATAATCTCTTCATTTAGCTTCATTAATAAATAGATAAAACACCAGTTTCAAAAGAGCCATAATACAAGGGAAAAAAAGTAGAGAATAGACTTTAGGCTTCAACTTTTGGCTAAAGCTATGGGCGATTCCCAGTGCCACCCTTTGCTAGCATCCTTCACCAGTGCCGTGACTTTGGTCCAGTCTTTCAATCTCTTTAAAACTCCATTTACTTCTCTGTAAAGTGGGGTTAATAATACCTAGCTGATATAGTTTCTTTGACGATTAAATGACATGCTCAGAAAATTGTAAATGCTTAATTAAAAAACACTAAGGTGTAGCTCCTATCACTTGCAAACAAGTAATTGCTGCTTCTGTTTCTGTTGGGGCTGCATTGTATTTTGTACTTTTCTGTTACCTGCCACAGCACAAGGAATTGCGAGACCTGGTGGGCGGTCCCCAGAGACCCCCAGCCGGAATGACTGCAATGCTCCCTGTAGAGTAGATTTGTAATTGTTTTCATTTACAAAACGTACATTTGGTTCTCAGTTGTCCATGGTGATGGGGGGAGGAGAAAACATGAATTAATCATAAGTAAATGGTAATCTGTTGACTATCACCACCCCGTCTCCTGTACACTGCTTTTTATGTTCATTCTTTGTCTTCCTTTCCAGGGCCACTGCCCTGGGACCCCATCATCTCTTAGTCGGAAACCACCCCCCGACCCCTGTCCACTCAGAGGCCTTTGTCATGGAGGTCCCCACTCCAGGTCTTCCACCTCTTTCTTCCTACATAGTTCGCTCTCTGAAGTAGAGGCCTCCTCATATCCTGTCCCCAGTTAAAGACCTTTCTACGCCTGTAAATAAAGTCCATGCAGCTTGGCATGACATACAAATAACACCTCGCAAGGTACTTTTCCAGTCTCCTCTCCTGTTTTCACATGTGCACACACACACACCCGCTACCAGGGTCTGTCATTTCGTAAAAGTTTTCTGCATAAAGTTGTTAATAATATCCCCTTCCAACTTCTTATTTTGAAAATTTGAAATCTACAGACAAAAAAATGAAAGGATATTTTCATCTAAATTCACTAATTCTTTATTATTTTTGCCACACTTGACCCCTCCTCTTCCTTTCCCCTCTTCTTTCCTTCAGTGTGACCCACATGTTGGTAGTTGCAGACACCCCGAGCCTTCACGCACACGCCTGGCATGTGTCTCCTAAGGGATGGACAGTCTCAGCATAACCACAATGTTGTAGTCACGCGAATAAACACACAAATCTCTAATATCACATTAAAACATTTTCAGGTGTCCCCAATTGTCCCAGCATGTGTCATCCCCTCTGCCCCTCCCCATCCAAGGTTTATTCAAGGTTCACATATTGTCTTTTTAGTCTCTCACAACGCTGAATAGTTCCCCCCATTTCTCCCCCTGTATCTTTTGAAGTAACCAGGCTAGTTGCCTTTAGCGCACATTAAGGATTTTTCATTTTGTTCCTCTAACCTATATTTCCTATAAACTAGAAGTCAGTTCTAGAGGTTTCTGTCTCTCTGTCTCTTTTAACACAATTGGCAGGGGTTGGAGCAGGGCTGGGGTTTTCCTCCTTTCCTTTCCCTTGTCCACCTTTAGCAAGAGAGGACCAGATGGGCACACAGGAAGAAGCCCCAAGTGCAGGACCCAGGGCTGCCGGATCCATTCTTTGAATAACTATTCTCAGAGCACCTGCTCTGCTCAGCCTTGTGCTGGGTGCTGGGATCCTGCAGTGAAGAAATGGTCTGGGACCGGCCCCATCAGCTTCCATTCCTTTGGGGAGCTAACCAGAAATAAACCAATAGGTAATGGGATATGTAGCTCGTAATAAGAAAGATAAGAGTGTAAATCATGAAGTGTGAGCGAGGCGGTGATATTTCCAATCAGGCAGTTAGTGAGGATCTGTCTGAGGGTGAGGAGTAACATTTGTGTAGAGATCTGGGGGAAAAGAGAACTAGAGAGGAAGAGAGCAAGGGGGGTGGGTCGCCTGGGGGAGCCGTGGGGCAGCCCCTCTTGGTGGGGCTCCTGTGTCCCTGTTGCGCAACCCGTCTGCCAGGGCTCCTCCCGCTGCAGCTCACAGTGTGCCTGAGGGTCTGCACTGGGAGCCTTTCTGCTCATGCACCATACTCCCTCATTTACACTGCCCCCTTTTCATGGCTGATGACTTAAACGCTGCTTTTATTTGGAAGGGGGGAGGGAGATGGGATTGGTGAAAAAAGAACTCTCCTGATTATTTACAGATCAACTCTAAAACCTGTCTTGCTTATTTCTAAATCAACTTTAAAACCTATCTTCATTTCAAAAACTTTCGCATATGAAAAATATGTGCTGTTTTCAATCAAAGTGGTACTTGCTTCCCCTTTATTTTGGGAACCACAGCTCACTAGTTTCAGAAAGAGGCGTGACTGTCCTTCAGAGGCTTCTACCTCACTAATGAAGTGATAAACAAGATGAGGTCCCAGTGGAAGCCCACAGGACCAAATGCACAGATGATGTGTGCATCTCTGCCGTGCACATGATGGCGCTTCCATGTTTCCTGGTTTCCACACTCACATATTTTACTGGGAAGCCCACTGATCATTTGGATGTTCCTACAGGCATCTTTTCTCCAATACCTGTGTCTCCTCTTTTATTTCCAGTCTTGGTGAAGGCCCCCACCATTTTCCCAAGCCACATTCAACTGGGGCTGGGTTCTATGCATTCTAGTTCTTACTCATGCTTGCCTTTGAAGCCCTACGCTCCCTCACTTCACCTTGCACAATATGTCATTCATCTTGGTGGGTGAGTAGGAAAACAAATTCCTCAGCTTTGCACCCAACACGTGCCTCCCTCTCCTCTCCAGCCCAACTCCTGGCCTTCCCTACCTGCTCCTTGGCGAGTGGTTTCACATTATAGAACTGTTGCCCTGATGGAGTGAGATTGAACTAGTTCCCTGTGAAGGGGCCGTGTGAGCTCAGGGTCAACACTTTGCGTGTGAAGTTCCTTCTTCCTGGAATCCCTTTACTGACTTTGCCACCTGGCTGACATCACTTCCGTTGTGACTCACAGAGCATTTCCTTCAGGATGCCTCCCCTGACCACCGCCTTTTCCTCTTGCGAGAGTTACATGTCCTTTCCTAGATCTGCATCTCTGTCATTGAGTCACCACTGTCCAGTAAACTTAATAGACATGCTTGCCACAGAATATGAGCATCTTCAGAGCAGGAATTATGTCTTGCTGATGTAAAATGGATGCACAATGAAAGTTGTTGAACAAATGAATGAAAAAATGAATAGACAAACTGGTTTGTGAACAATATCCACGCTTGTTTGTTAAAGAATAACAAAGAATGATGATAAAGAATAAAAGCATATTCTCTATATTGTTCATTAATGGAGAGATTTGGGTGGCTTGAAGCCAGTTCTAGAATGGTAAAACAATGTCATTGCTTTGTATTCCAACAGGAAATATGGGATGTATAAAATCAAAAAGGAAAGACAATCTGAATGACGATGGAATAGATTTGAAGACGCAACCAGTACGTAATACTGACCGAACTATTTATGTGAGAGATCCAACGTCCAATAAACAGCAAAGGCCAGTAAGTAGATAGTCTCAGGGAGAATTCCCACAGCAGGATCAAAGCATAGCTGCATAATTTAAACACCAAATCTGTAACATGTGCATGAAAAAACATCACATCAATAACTTGGGCCTCGATTTTTGATATGCTTGTAACTTAATCCTTTAAAGAGCCTGTAAGCATTGGAGAGATAACCAGGTCACTTACTGTACAACAAAGTGGCCTTCTGTCCCCCTGTGTGTAGTTCTGTATCACTGGTGCAAACACCCACTTTTTATATATAAAGATATACATTTCTATCTGAGCTTGTGTGACTTAGCGTAGTTGCAAGATTAGTGCTATGGCCTGGAATTGCTGCATTCAAGTCAGAAGCTAAAGTAGGTGCTACTATGTCCTTTACCCCATATTATAATTCTTCAATTAGTTGAGAAGAACACAGATCCCAAAGTTGTCATGTCTTATTATAACTAAAAGATTTTTTTAAAATCAAAGCTAATTCTGCCCATTAACCTTGGACAAATATCTGTACCAGCAATATTGTGTGAGTGATGTGCTATTGGATGAATTTGGAGATGCTAGGCAAAGGAAGGTCTAATGTCACATTTTATGGAAAAGAAGAACAAAGCTTTGGATAATTGCAACCTTAAATGCACTTTATCTCAGATTTTATATCCTTTCCATCAATTTTCTCCTTATGTACGACAATATACATAACACATGTATAACATCCCATAGTTTGGTTTTTATGGAATTCCTCAGCATTTAAGCTGAAAGCAGCTTATTCCAAGTTAGCCCAAATGCCTTTATTAAATGTTTTTATAGTTTCTTTTATCTGGCATGTTTTTAAATGCCTTTGCATTCTAGAAGTGCATTATTTTTATCAAGTCTTTCAGCCAACCCTCTCCCCCTCTATTCCCCGTTATCCTACAGGCATGATGTATGTCAAAGTCACATGTCACGGTTGAAATTACTAAGTCGCTATTGATCTTCTTTAAAAAATAAACAGATGAACTAAATAGAACCAGAGGCATGGATACCTGAAACAGATTGATAGATCTCAGAGGGGAGGGGAGGGGGTGGGGGACTGGATAAAAGAAGTTGAAGAGGTTAGCCAAAGAACACGTATGCAGAGCCCATGGACACAGACAGTGGTGTGGTAGCCGCCAGCGGGAAGGGGGGTGAGGCTGGTTGAGGTGGGCATGGGGGTGATGGGGGACCTCTGTAACAGTGCCAGCAATAAACAGAAGAAGTAGAGATGAAGAATGAATATATTGTACATAATATTTCTGGAGAGATATACTAACACTGTAATTTTATATAAAAACTCAGAACATATAAGATTATTAACAGCTTTAATAATTTAGTGATACGTATAATATAAAGGGGTGGTTAAAAGTAGGTTTACAGTGGTGACTATGTGAAACAGTTTATTCTTGTATTATTATTTATTCTTGTATTATATATTTTTCCATGTGAACAACTGTAAACCTACGTTTGCCCACCCCCAAATTTAAAAATATTTCATCAATAAATATAGATGTAGAACTACATATTCTTTAAATATGATTACTAGGAAATAAAATGATATAAAGAATTGGAGTCACAAATGTTCTTTCCTTTTTTTATTATAGACTTCCAAGTTCTCATAAAAAGGATCTACCATTTTCTGGTATTACACATACCAGATTTTACATGCTGTAAAACCCGAGGGGGGTTTTTGTTTGTTTTCTTTAATGATAAATGAAGATATTTTCAGGACAGTGAGGAAAGTGGTGTATAAGTTCACACTATTTTTTTATATACCATTTTCCCCTTATTAAAAGTAAAGGAGGTTAAAAATTAAGTTAGAAGCAGAAATAGTAAACATGTTTGACGTCTTTCAGTTCCCGTAATGTAGTGTGTGCCTTGTGTGGTCACAGAGGCCCTTGTTTCATGTGCCGGTTAGCTGGGCCTTCCTCTGCCGCCGTAGATGACGCTTTCAGCTCCGGCCCGGTGTGGCCAGAGGGCACGCCCTGGACTGACCACGGAGCACCTCTGATGGCAGGGCGAGGCGATCCAGCAGCGCTGTAAGGAAAACACTCTTTAAAGAAAAAGAAGGGTGGTGGATGAGTTGCATACATGTGTTTTGGTCTTATTAAAAAAAGTGTATTAAAACATTTGCAAATTAAGGACTCTTTGATATTTGAAAATCAGCTTGCTGCTTTCAAAATCATTTAATTACTTTCGTCTTCTAATTATTTCCTCTAAGGCATTTAAAATTGATCATACATACTAATTTATGATCATACATGCAAATTTAAATGATTGAAAAATCAGTATAAACACTATTGAAATAAGTATTGAAGTATAATATGGACCCATGATTTTCTAACAACAGAAAATTGCCTCACCATAGTTGGAGATTTTTATGGACTAACTTTCATCAGGAGTTTAAATTTCAGTACAAATTGTTTGGTCTCATTTCATTGAGTCAGGGAGAAAGGCGACATGATTTGTGGGTGTAGGTCTCTGACAGTAGTTTCCTTAAAAGGGTCTAAGGGGCCTTGAATATCCTTCTCATGGTCACTGAGAGAAAGAGGAATTTGATTTAAAAGGTCATTGAAGTGGCCTTTAGTGCCACCAAACTTTTCCTGGTAATTCACCTCCAAGTGAAATAACAGGGGATGCCGTCTGTCCCCAGGATGGTATCAGGGGCAGCCACAGGAAGCCTGGATTGGTTAGGACTTATTCTCAGGACGTGGCCGAGCCCTGACTACACGTCTGGGAAACATGGAGATCACAGTCCCCAGGGCTTGGATGGCTGTTCCACAAGGTCCCCAGGGCCCCAGGCCACGTCTGTCTTTGCTCTGCTCTCTTCGTTGCTGGTGCCTGGTCCCCCTGGCTGCTGAGACTCCAACAAGGCCCCACACAGCCGTTTTGTTTATAGATACACTGCCTCCCTCCATCTGCACAGAATGCTCGAGAATTTGGAAGCATAGTCATTTAGCTTGGCAGATTGCCTCCCAAATAATATTAGGGTTCTGTCACCGAACAAGAGGGAGAATGGTGATTGGGTAAGCATCTAGCGGCCCTGCCAGAGCCCTGTTCATTTCCTGCCGCCACAGGCAAGTGACTGTTTTTAGAAGGAAGAGCTGTGTAGATTGGGACAGAGCTCTGCAGAATTTTTTCTCTGTATTTCTCTTCTTTCCGGCTTAATAAGTTAGCAAATCTAAACCTCATTTGCTTCTGTTAGAAAAACAATATAACATACAATATGAAAGTGACTAAGGAAAGCCAAACATAAAAAAAAATTTTTTTCTAACCAATATTCTC
Source organism: Micronycteris hirsuta (assembly GCA_004026765.1). NCBI lineage: Eukaryota > Metazoa > Chordata > Mammalia > Chiroptera > Phyllostomidae > Micronycteris > Micronycteris hirsuta. The sequence goes on along the minus strand of PVJI01000717.1, from coordinate 149,764 downwards.
TCCTAGGTTACAGAATCTCAGCTCTTACCGGGACAGAGGTTTCTAACTAAAGGTACGTTTTCCTAGCAACGTGTTGGTTACTTTTTTTTCTTTACTGTTAGAGACTCTTTAAAGTAGTTTTCCTGGGTATTTTTTATTGTGGAAAAATATACATACCGTAAAATTGATCATTTTAACTCTTTTTAAGTGTACGAGACAGTGGCATTGAGCGCATTCACAGTGTTGGACAGCCATGACTGCCACCCATCTCCTGGACATTTTCGTCTTCCCAGACTGAAACCGCACCATTACACACTAACCCACCCCTCTGCCTCCCGGCCCCTGGCGCCCTCCATTCTCCTTTCTGTCCCTGTGTGTGCGATACTCTAGGAATTGCATATAAGTGGAATCATAGAGTATTTGTCCTTTTGTGACTGGCTTGCTTCGCTTAGCGTGATGTCCTCAAGGCTCATTCATGTTGCAGCTGGTGTCAGGATTTCCTTTTACAAGGTTGAATATTATTGTGTTGTATGTGTAGATCATGGTTTTGTTAATTTTATCCATCTTTTCACTAGACACTCGATTGCTTCCTCCATTTTGCTATTATGATAATGCTGCTAGGAACATGGGTGTCTCATTTCTTAAATACAGAGTTGTAATGAATTACAGGTGTGGGTCTGCATTCGAGACAAAAAGCACTGCACACAGTGTGTACAGCATGATATTTACTGTAGACCATAGAGACCCTGAGGCCCACTAGGAAGGAAACACACGCCATTATCCCAGCTGCCCGGTGAGGATTTGTCGAAACGTTTCTATTGATGGGTTTTTAAAGGTCTTCGTTTATGTTCTTTTTAGATCCAGAGGAGCAAGGAGACATCGTGGTAGCCTTGTACCCCTACGATGGCATCCACCCAGATGACTTGTCTTTCAGGAAAGGAGAGAAGATGAAAGTTTTAGAGGAGTAAGTGTACTCAGGCACGCTGCATCCGCTGCCCCTGTCCCCAGGCCACCGAGTCCTGCACACTGTCCCCTCGTTTTGCTTCCAATAGCACAGCAAGAGCCAGACCCCCTCTCTGGGCATGAGGCCTCCCAGGTTCTGGCTGTGGTCGGGCTGGGCGTGGAAGAGCGGGGCCGGAGGAATTTTCCTCCGAAGTTTGCCTGTGAGCACTCTCCAGAGGTTTCCCTTTGAAGACGGAGACTGGTCTCTTTCTTATCCATCTGTGCTACCTTAAGAAGTTTGGATGTCTGTGGAATGTGCATGTTATTATAATGTCATTTTTGTTTAGTCATATTACTCAAATTCAGACGGGATTTATGGGTCCAGCTTGGTTTGATTTGTAAGGGCAGTGTTGCTGAAGCAGCGGTCATCTTGTAAAAGCTCTACTCAGCAGATGACACTTCTGCAAAGACGCTTGGACATCGTCATTTGCTTATTCCCATCTGTGCTGACTCACAGGCCTGTGACCCTTGTCAGACCATTACTATCTAGGCTTTAGGACAGTACTGAGAATAAGGAACTCCAAGTATCTTAATTCTAGCTGCTTTTCCTTCTCATCTGCACACATTGTCGCCCTGGCCTGCCAACCAGGGTTAGATAAGAGAGACCCTTTATTAACTACTAGCTGTTAAGTGGTTACGGGCTGCTATTGCTTACTGATTAAGCATGAACTTGGGCCTAATCCTGGCCCTGCCATTTACTGCTCTGTGACCATCACAAGTCACTTTAACTCTATACATTAGTTTCTTCCCTTATAAAATGGGAACAGCAATGCCTCTGTCATGCGTTGATGTGAGGATTATGTGTGCATGTTCATATGGATAAGTCTAGTGTAGGCATATAGCAGGTACAGGTTAGTGTCGGTGGTAGTCCGCCATGTCTTGCTGACAAGGACCTGTCTGCATGTGGGAATTTGAATGAAACATAATTGAGGCTCATAGGGACCCATCCTTTCACTGCCCCATTCTCTTTCCTGCCTCCATGCTGAGGGCAAGAGCAGGTGATGAGGCCTGCCTGCTTGAAATTTTTGTATATTTTTCTGTTCCTCTTTTCTGTGGTATCCATCTTTGGAAACTAGATGTTTGGACAAAGGAGTTTATGACATAGGAGCTATGGTTCACTATTCCCTTGACTCCTGTTGCTATAAGGACCCTAGAGCATTTCTTGGATATCCTGGGTGAAATTACAAGCGTTTTCCTTCTGCAGGACGGGAACTACTTTCAACAACTCTCGTGTGTGCAGCACGGAGCACAGTGACCCACACTTGAGTTGGGGAGCTGTTTTTCTTTGCTTCAGTCTCTAAATAGTTTTATTTCAGCAAGAGGAGTGAATTTTCTCACTGGAGTTTGAGGTTCCAGGAATCTTTCTCACCCACCCTCACCCCCCAAAACAAACACTTGGAGACAATTGCTATTGTGGTTCTCGAGTAGTTGGACACGTTTTTGATGTGTGTTTCTATTCCAGGCACGGAGAGTGGTGGAAAGCCAAATCCCTTTCAACAAAGAGAGAAGGCTTCATCCCCAGCAACTACGTAGCCAAAGTCAACACCTTGGAAACAGAAGAGTGAGTCTTCACATGTTGTCATCTTTGATGGTTCTGGTTGCCGTACTGGGTTTCTTGTTTATTCTTTATCTCTTTATTTCCCTGGAGCATAACACCCATGAACTGTTAAAATGTCTTCTCAGGTGGTTTTTCAAGGATATAACCAGGAAAGATGCAGAAAGGCAGCTTCTGGCACCAGGGAACAGCCCTGGGGCTTTCCTTATCAGAGAAAGCGAAACATTAAAAGGTAAGAGGCGGCATAAGGCTTCTTATAAAACACTATTTAGAAAATCATTGTTAGAAACTCTTCTAGAAATCTTTTTTAAGAAGAATATATTATGTTCTGGTGGTGAAATTTTATGGTTTGATAACAAACTCAAATTATTAGTTTTGCTACTGAAAGTAACAGGAAACAGGCGTAATTATGGCCATTTCTCACTATACCTTATGTTTGCTTAGTCTTTTACATTATTGTTTTAGAGTAAATCTTGAAATTTTAAGAGAAAGTAAATCAAAACAACTTTTCAATTCAGTGAAATAATTTCAAAAGCTATCATGAAGAGGGAAAATGGCATGTTGGTAAACTTCAAAGCCAACAAAATGCTAGCTTTACTTATTGCATAGACTTTTTGAAGAACTTTTCAAATTATGTACTGTATACATACTTAATTTATATTTTGCATATTTTATGGCAAAAGGGATCTACAGTGCTGTATAATGCAGATCTTGTTTATAAAATATAGGTGCAATTTTGACTTGTACTTTTTCCCTTGCAGGAAGCTACTCTCTTTCTGTCAGAGACTATGACCCTATGCACGGTGATATCATTAAGCACTACAAAATTAGAAGTCTGGACAATGGGGGTTATTACATCTCTCCAAGAATCACTTTTCCTTGTATCAGTGACATGATTAAGCATTACCAAAGTAAGTAAAGACTGAAGGTCAGACAGACAAATATGTTTATTATGGTAAATATATGGGTGTCAAACACTTTTTTTATATTGAAACTTTTTATGCATTACATTTCTTTTGGATAAAGTTGGAGGGCCATGTTCTGTAATTGATTATAAGTTCATCTATAATTAAATAAACGTTCAAAGTTAGATTCGATTCTTGTGAATAATCATTCCAGTACTTCCCACCTAATCCCTGATGTTTAACAATTGATATTTCAGAATTATGAAGAGAAAAATGAATACTGTTTTATAGAATGCTTATTTTTACAACATGTCTTTATCTGGAAGAAGCATTCAGACTTGGCAGATGTATGTGTGCATGACAGTGATGCATACTCTTGGTAAAAGAACTCAAATAACAGCAACACCAAAGTACTGAGCAGCGGCAGGTCCTTGGTCCTCTGTCACCAGTGCCACTCTCCAGCCCTGTTGAGCTGAACCCATGACCAGCCTTTAGTCTCCTTCCCTGTGTGATGGAAGTTGTTTGTAGCGGGCAGCTGTTGTTACGGCTTATTTCTACAACCCGCTCAAGGGGAACACACATTGTAGCCTTGCTTAGGTCCCCAAAGATGGAGAGAGCGAGGCACCCCTAATTTTGTGGAATCCGCCCTCCCTCTCTGTTATCCCATCACTTGCTCCCCTGGCCTGTGTGGTGAGTGCTTGCCATGTTCCGGGATGGGGGTGACAGGACCAAGCCCCTGCCATTTGGCCATGACGCACTACTTGGGCTCAGCAATTTGAAATTGCATTTTAGTAAGTGTGACAGTATATCAGCCTTCGTTCATCTGTTTGTTATGTTTTTGTTGTTTTAATAGATTAACAGTACTAATGAATACATTCAAGTATGTTTTAAATTGTCTTTCATTTAAGAATTTCAAAAGTCGTGATTATAAAAAAAGATAGCCCTATAAGCATTTTAGGTCCATAACTATGGCAAGTTGGAAATTTTAAGACTAATAGTCGAAACTTCCCCATAGATACTGGTAAAATACAAAGTATGATTGTTTTTTAACATTTATTTTCTCTTTCAAATTAGAGCAGTCAGATGGCTTGTGCCGAAGATTGGAGAAGGCTTGCATTAGTCCCAAACCACAAAAGCCGTGGGATAAAGATGCCTGGGAGATCCCGCGAGAGTCCATTAAGTTGGTGAAGAGGCTCGGTGCTGGGCAGTTCGGGGAAGTCTGGATGGGTGAGTGTGTGGTCCTGGAGCCAGAGACCCCTCGGGAGGCAATGGCAGGAGAGATAAGGGCTCGAGCTGATTTCTATCATTTTTCTCAGCCAGACACTAAACTGTGTCAGAAGCATCACTTCATTTGTTTTTCTCTGTTCACCTGGCACCAAAAACTGGCCTCCAACAGTATTTGATTAGACTCTTTCTCTTCCTTATGACTTAGTAATTCTCTTTCAGAATGAACATTTATAAGGAAGAGGACAGTGGGTATTTATCCTGATTTTTCTGTCTACTCCTTCATGGGTCATCACCAGAGTCTCTGGACACACACATTTTAACTACTGGAAATTCGCTTCTATCTCAGGGGAAGGTACACTTGGTTTAGGGCCATCTCAGCTAGTAGGCTTGAGGAAGCCTCACATTTATTGCAATCTCTCACCAAGAAAGTTTCTAAAGATGGCCAAAGTGCCGTCATTAATGAGTCATTCCTTACAGTTAAGTACTGCCTTCTCAGGCTGGCAAAATCATGGGGTGGCTTTTTACAGGAGATTTTTTTTGCCCATCTGCCTTTTCTAAAGTTTTTACAGTGTGTGTAAATTTCTTTTGTGATAAAAATAGCCCACTCTCTCCCCCTCTTTTTAAAGCATCATGTTTTCTTCATGGTTCTAATTGAAAATGCACTTGCTTCTGGAAAAGATAACGTGTGAGGTCCTACAAGTCTTATAATATCACCCTTTCTGCCCCAGCTCCATGTGTCTGAAAGCAAACATGATTTCTAAAGAGAAGGAGAGGACAGCTTTTAAAAACTGTCCAGCTCCACCCTTACTGGTGTGGCTTAGTTGTTGGGCATCGTCTGCAAGGCAAAGTGTTGCTGGTTCGATTCCGGGTCAGGGCCAGGTCCCTGGTGGGGCCCGTGCAAGAGGTGGCTGATCGATGTTTCTCTCCCTCTCTTTCTCTTTCTCTTCCGCTGTCTCTAAAAATAAATAAAATATTTTTTTAAAAAACTGTCTAGCCCCTGATGAGCTGAAACTAGACTCATCCCGTCTGCTGCAGCCACGTGGGCATTTCACTTCCCCATCCTGGGGTCTATGAGGAAGAGGTTTTTCTTCTAAAGTCTTGGCTCGTAGGATCCCAACTTTGCCCACTTTCCCCTATGGGTGCTGCTTTAGTCAAGGTGCTTTTAAATATGGCAGGTAATGACCCAGCACATAGTTAACTCTTACTGCACTGTAAGTGTTTGTGAACGTGTTTACAGAATTCAGGTGAATGAGAATTATGCACCTCACATGACATACATCAGAACCAGTGGCAAGCACTCGATTTCCATTCCAATCAGCAGGTTTGTGGGTGCAAGTGCTCGCTCTAGGTGTGGTCTCTTCCCAGTCACACTCTTGCCAAAGTCCTGGCATTATCCTCTTCCTTCCTCCATCTGCTCTGTTCTTTTTCGCTGAGGTAAAATTCATGCAACATAAAATCAATTACGTTAAAGTGAACAACTCAGAGACATTTTCTACATTCACTTCATTGTGCAACCATCCCCTCGATCAAGCTCCAAAATGTTTTCATCACCCATCCCCAAAGGAAACACGGCAGCCACTGAGCAGTCATTCCCGATCTCTCCCTCCCACCAGCTCCTGCAACCACCGTTTTACTTTCTGTCTCTATGAATTTGACTACTCTGAGCAGCTCACATAAGTAGAATCATATAGTATTTATCCTTTTGTGACTGGTTTATTTCACTTAGTATTATGTCCTCAAGGCTCATCCATATTGCACCATGGCTCAGAATTTCATTCCGATGTAAGGCTGAATAATATTCCATTGTATGGATATCTCACAGTTTATCTGTTTATCCGTTGGTGGACATTAGGGATGTTCTCACCTTTTGGCTGTCGTGAAGAGTGCAGCTGTGAACATTCGTGCACACGTTAGTGTGTCGACAAATGTTTTCGTTTCTCCTGGGTGTATACATTCTTTAGGAATGTATATGGAAATGGAAATTCTATATTTAACTTTTTGAGGAAAAAGTTATTCATCAAGCTGTTATCTGCTCGTTTTTTTTTTTTAAATGCTACCTTCTCTTTTGTCCCCAGGTATTTGTGTTTATTTCTTTACAATTTTTTTTTCAAATTCACAGCCTAAGGTCAGGAATAATATAATAAATATTGTATGCCCATCACCTAGATTCACCCGTTAATATTTTGATACATTTGCTTTAACTTTTTATACATATATGCATACATACACATACGTATTTTATTGTTGTTGAATCGCTTGAGAGTAAGTTACAGACGTGTTAACACTTGTCCCCTAAATACTTAAGCTTGTGTCTCCTAAGAGCAGGGCTATTACCTTACACAATACAGTGATCACACTCAGGGAATTCAACATTGAATCGTTCTATTATCTAATACGGAGTCTGTATTCAAATTTCCCCAGTTGTTCCAGTAATGTCCCTGTAGCTAAGATCATGTACTTGCTTTTACTTGATGTGTCTTTAGTCTCCTTTAATCTGGAACACCCAGTCCCTTAGCTCATTTTCATATTTCATGACACTGACATTTTGTAGAACACATCATTCATTTTGTGGGATGTCCCTTATTTGGATTTTTCCTGATGTTTCCTGTGATTTAGCTCAGGTTATACCTTTGCATGAATAGTTCTAAGTGATGCTGTGTCCTTGGTGCATCTGGCAGGAGACACAGAATATTAGTCGGTCCCATTATGGCTGATTTCGAGGAGGGTTGTTTTTCTTTTTTTATTGAATTTACTGGGGTGACATTGGTTAATAAAACTATGTAGGTCTCAGGTGTACATCACCATGTATCCCCCCATACCCTTCTCTACCTCCCCTCCCCCATCTTTCCCTCTGGCATCACCATATTGCTGTCTGTGTCTATGAGTCTTCTCTCTCTCTTTCTCTCTCTCTCTCTTTCTTGCTTAATCCCTTCACCCCCTTAATTTGAAGGATGTCCACCAGATTTCTCCATTGTAAATGTTACTTTCTCATTCCCTCTTGTAATTAATTAATGAGGCTGTGTGGAGATTAAGCTTATGTAAATATTCTGCACTCCAAAAGAACTTCCCCAAAATAGTTTCAGCATTATCTTCTCATTTTGAATTCTCTTCCCTCTGGGAAGCCGTGACTTCTCGAAAAAGCTGCATGTGCCTCTGTCCTCCTCCCACACTCCCAGACCGCGTCTCTTCCAACTCCACTGGCCCCTTGGTAACTGGGGACGCTGCCTCCTCCCCCCAGCCTCTGCTTTCCAGACCTGTCTCTTTATTGGCAGGAAAGTACATGTTCACAATTACATTGAATTGTCCTCCAGGCCTCTGAGTCCATCTGAGTGTGCTTTCCTCTCTGCATTTGCCTTTGAATGGGGAGGAGGTGACAAGATGTGGAGAAGGAAGAAGAAGATGGGAAAGAAAAGAATGTCCCAGTTATTTGGTATCCACAGGCCCATTTCTAGGAATATTTTCACCAATTATCTCATGCACTCATCACAATAACACTATCAGATATAAATTATTGTCATCATTGGATAAATGAGGACACTGAGACTGAGACTGACAAGCAACTTGTCCAAGTCATTCAAGGCAGTGGAGAAGCCAGCTAGCTGCTCCGGCACCCCAGAGACCTGGATTCACTTGTTTGCTAAGCTATCTACAAGTTAATTTGACCTCCCTAGCCTCAGTTTCCTCATCGGTGATATGAGCAAACAACTCTCCCTTCTCTCATTGAAAGGAAGAATGAGATTATATAGCTGAAGGGTTTCCTATAGAGTCTGGCTCTGTGTACTCTATTTTTATTATTATTTTCTTTTTACCTTGTCTGACTATAGCCTTTGGAAGCTATATGTCAATGGATTTTCTCCAACTTTAATTATTAATTCAAACTATAAATAATCCAGCTAGACCTTCCCATGGATATTTATTAGCAAAAGAATTGCATATTTGTCATGAAGGGAAAAGTGGGAGGAGTTTAACTGGGGTGTACTGGTCCACCCTACAATGGCAGCCCTGCATATGAAGTGATGGTTTGGAGTTTTGCTCCAGCCTCCTAGTGTTCAGCTGTGAAGCCATGATAAAGACATCGAATTGACTGCTTTTTGCTCCCAAGAGATAAGAGATAGGATCTGCCAGACTTGGAGTTATCATTTGGAGAGGAAGAGATTATGATAGTCCTGTATTTTCTTAAAATTTTCTTGATGGTTCCTAGCAAGTAACTTCTTTATCAGCTGTGTGCTGGTGGTGCTCGCCGCGTCACTCGCCAGCCCAACACAGCCATTCTACAGACAGTGACAAGAGTGTGAGCTGGCAGTAAGTCAAGTGCAAGGTAGCAGTGAGGGGCATATACCTCAATAGACCGGATCACAGCGCAGTGCTGGTTCTGTCCTGAGTAGCTCAAGCCTGAGCTGAAATTGCACCTTACGCTCAAGCACATTGGTCCTTTCTGGGATTGAGAAATCTTCTTTGCTTCAAATTCTAGATACACAAAATCCTCCTGCACATTTCTCACCTTTTCTTGTTCATGGGCTTCCACCAGGCCACATGCTAAATGATCACACTGATTGTATAGGACTTTGCTTTAGCATGTACCTAGTTGGTGCCTGGGAGAAACTGAGGTTTAGAAAAGAGGAGAATAGGGCATTGGAAAATATGTTATTGTTTTCTCCAGAGTGGTACTTTTTATTTAAACTATTTGAAAGTGGGTAAATACCTTGTGAAAATTTATTATTTGAATAGATTTGTTAACGGTGTTTCCTTGTGGTAAATACACATAACATAATTCAGTGCACAGTTCACTTCTGTCATGGGCATTCACATTGTATAACCAATTTCCAAGACTCCTTTCATCTTGAAAAACTGAGACTCTGTATTTTTTTTAAGATTTTATTTATTTATTTTTAGAGAGAGGAGAAGGAAGGGAGAAAGAGCAATGTATGGTTGCCTCTCACATGGCCCTCACTGGGGACCTGGCCTGCAGCCCAGGCATGTGCCCTGACTGGGAATCGAACCGGGACCGCCTGGTTCCCAGCCCGCGCTCAATCCACTGAGCTACACCAGCTGGGCGAGACTCTGTATTTTTTAAAAAGCAGCTCTTCTTCCCAGCCCTTATCAGACACTATTCTACTTTCTATCTCTATAAACGTGACTACTCTAGGTACCTCATATAAGTGGACTCGTACAGTGGTTGTCCTTTTTTGTGTGAGACTGGCTTATTTTATTTAGTGTAATGTCTTCCGTTTTCATCCATGTTGTAGCATATGTCAGAATTTCTATCCCTTTTAGGGCTGAGTAATATTCCATTGAGTGTATACAAGATATTTTATCTGTTCATCCATCAATGGACACTCGGGTTGCTTCACTTTTTGGCAGTTGTAAATAATATTGCTATGAACATGAGTGCACAAATATCTTTATTTATATTTGAGAGCCTGCTTTTAATTCTTTTGTATATATGAGGTCTGTCCAAAAAGTCCAGCCATTGTTGACGAGAAGGGTTTTTGCAACATCGATGTACTCTGGCAGCCAAGAAGAGTGGACCGGAATGCACATTCGTGAACAATGATGACTTCACTATATTAGTCAGTGTGGGTGGTAAATGCCATTGAGTGAACATGTGTGCTACGTGGCCATGGCATTTAAAATGGCTGAGGGAGTAGGCAATGAATCTACATCAAATTTTGTGTTAAGCTGGAACATTCCTCTGGGGAAACTATTTACATGATTGAAAAGGCTGCAGGTATGGGCAACTGGTGATTGGCATCTTCATCATGACAACCTGCCTGCACATGCATGACATCTCCTGCAGAGTTTTGTGGCAAAACATCAAATCACCCAGATGATGCATCCCCCTTACAGCCCAGATTTCGTGCCCTGCAACTTCTGGCTTTTCCCAATATTAAAATCACTTTTGAAAGGGAAGAGATTTTGGACCATTGATGAGATTCAGGAAAATACAATGGGACAGCTGATGGCGACTGGGAGAACTGTGTGAGGTCCCAAGGTGCCTACTTTGGAGGGGACTGAGGCATCATTGTCTTATATACAAAGTTTCTTATATCTTGTATCTTTTTCAATAAATGTCTTTATTTTTCATATTGCATGCTGGCTACCTTCTGGACAGAGCTCTCATATACACAGAAGTGGGATTGCTAGATCGTTTGCCAATTATGTTTAAATTTTTTTGAGGAACCTCCTCCACACTGTTTTCCTCAGTGGCTGCACCAGTTTACATTCCCACCAACAGTGCACAAGAGTTTCATTTTCTCCACATCATTGCTAGCACTTGGTGTTTTCTCCTGGGGTTTTTTTTTGTTTTGTTTTGTTTTTGTTTCTATTTTGTAGTAGCCAACCTAATGGGTTTGAGGTAGTGTCTCTTGTGGTTTGATTTGCATTTACTAATGATTAGTGATGTTGAACATCTTTTCATATGTTTGTTATCCATTTGTACATCTTCTTGGGAGAAATGTCTAGTCAAGCCCTTTGCTTATTTTTAATTGGGTTATTTGTTTGACTTGCTAATTATGTTTTAAAAGACAGTGGCAGCAGAGGCTCATCTGAAACAAGGTTATAAAAGGACCTAGCTCGTAGGAACAGTGTAGGATCAAATGAGGTGATGCAGGTGAGCACTTAGTCCAGTCAATTTCATTCAAAGAACCCTTGTTATCATTACATATTTAATTTTACTATAAAGAGAGTATGGTGACATTAGAGCAAAGGCTGTGAAATAGAGGGAAGAGATTACCCAGGATTTTCCCATTCGACACAAGTGTTTTCTTGTTTTTTTAAATTAAGCTTTTATTTTCAGGTAATTATAGATTCATTTGCAGTTGTAAGAAGTAACAAATAAAAATGTGTCCACAAAAACACCTTTATGCAAATATTCATAGCAGCATTATTCATCAGAGTTGAAGAGTGTAAATAACCCAAAGGTGCATCAATTGGTGAACTGATAAACAAAATGTGGTGTAACCATACAATGGAATATTATTTGTCAGTAAAAAGAAATAAAATATTGACACATGCTACAAAGTGGGTCACCATGGAAAACACTGTCTTAAATGAAAGAAGTCAGACACAAAGGACCCCATATTTTATGATCCCACTTGTGTGAAATGTCGGAATAGGCAAATCTGTAGCGACAAAGAAGAATGAGTGGTTGCCTCAGGCAGGAGATGGGAGCATAGGGGAGCTACTGTTAATGAGTACCGGTTTCTTTAGGAGGGTGATGAAAACTTTTCAATAACTGATTGTGGTGTCACTTCCACAACTCTGAAAATGCAAAAAGCAATGAATTGTATACTTTAAATGGGTAAATGGTATGGTACATAAATTGTATTTCAAAAAGCTATCATAGATATAAAAGAGTAATGCAAAGAGATCCCATATAACCTTTACCTACTTTCTCCCAATAGGAACATTTTGCAAAATTGCAGTACACTATCACTGCCAGGATATTGATGTTGTTAGTTGTTCGCCTTTTAATTATGCTTTTCTCCTTCTAGTCTTGTATTAGATAAAGAAAAGTGGGGAGGGAGGGAGGAAGGAAGGAAAGAAGGAAGGGAAGAAAGGGGGGAGGAAAAGAAAGAGAGAAAGAAGACAACAGGAAAAGATAGAAAATTTTGATCTGGGGTCTTCTGTAGCTAAGGGCCTGTGAATTTGGCTGTCAGTCAGGGGTCCACTTTTTAGCTACTGAAAGAACATTATACGTTGAACGCATGTAGCAGAGGAACACTGGAAATAAAACTGAAAGAATAGTGATTGGTGATGTTCTGCTGTAAATCAGAGGTTAAAAGATGCCCCTCTCACATGTGTGTTTGCGAGTCTCATGCTCTCCGAGGGCTGGTGCAACAGCAAGGTCTGTGCAATTTATAGCTGCCAGAATTTACTTTGTATTTCTCCAGGGATAGCAGGTTAGTTTTTCTCATTCACAGAAAAAGAACAAATTAATTTTTTTTAATCACTATGAACCAAGTAAGTTGATACTTTTGCAAAGCAAGAAGAGCGGTTCATAAACTACCGGTAACATATTATGGACTGAATATTTTTGGTCTGAAATTCATTGAACAAAAATTAGGAAGTGACCCGTTCTGCTGGGTGCAGGGAGCAGGGGTTGGGGATAAAAGGATGAGGAGTGTCTTCCTCAAGCTGTTTCCGCTTGCTGGTGTGATCCTCTTGACATCTGGCCTGGTGACGTTGTTCTCAGTGGGTTGTTGGATTCTGAGGGAACTGACTGAGCAGTGAAGCTAGGGGCGATGTTTCCTGTTACCTCTTGGTCTATGAAAAGACTTTGGAAAGTAAAGTTGTTTTGGTCTGAAAGTAAATTTGTTTTGAATTGAATTTTGCTTGATACATTTTCATGTGAGCCAACCTCATTGAAAGTAATCACCAGCTAACTTCCCAAGTCAACTATCCTCATCTTTCTAAAAACCACCCTCCTGAGTTTCTTTTTGGCACGTTGGTCACACCCACACAGTGTGAGCTTTCTCCGATGGCCACTCCAGCGTTCTCACCCTGGCGTTAACTGTGCCAAAGAGTCACTCTGTAAGAAAATCTTTATTGCTTTCAAAAGACTTTTTTAAAATCATTTTTCATCTTTAATGCCAACCCAAATCTCCACGACTAGGTGAATTGAACCTGCACACTGAATAAAAATCACGCTGAAAACCTGCCCTACTGTCTAAATGTCACAGCTCTAATTAACATGAAGTGGCAGCACCCCCGTTCTTGGGCTGTTTGACACAGCTGTTTTATTCATTGTTCAAGTCAAACTCCTTATCAGCATTTTAAATATCTTTAGCAGCTGCAGTGTTTCCTGATAACCTTCCCTCCTACCCGTAGAAAGCATTTTTTCCTTATTCTTTACCCATAATTTTGTGTTGTGTAAAATCTCAATGAGTTCCACTGCTTTTATGATGACTGAAGGAAAAGAATTCTGTTTCGTTCACTTTTATTGTTGTGTAATTTGACAAGCAGGCAGAAAAGTGCACACAGCACAACTTTTTAGTGTCAGAAATGATTACAAAATGAAACCCTGTGTGCTGACCACTAGGATCCCACAGGGGAAACTTGCCAGCACCCAGAAGTCCCGGCTTAGCCTTCCCGGTCACAGCCACGCCTGCGCGCCAGAGGCAGCTGCTCGTCTGACCTTTGTGACAGTGACCTGGCTTTTCTTTAGAGTTCTGCCCCTTGGGTCTCTTCATCCCCAAACAATCGAGGTCCGTTTCGCCTGTTTTTGAACTTTATGTAAATGAATTATACCAAATGTGCTCTTTTATTATATCTTGCCTCTTTTATTTAACATTATGCTTGTGAGATTCATTCATGTTTTGGGGTGTAGCTACAAATCATTCATCCTCATTACTATATAGTATTGTTTTAAATTTATATTCAAGAGGCACAGCTGTTTGTCCCTTGAGCTCACTATTTACTGATGGAACGGAGGTGTTCTCAGGTTAGGGCTACTACAAGCAATGCTGCTCTGAACATTTCCGGGCTGCTGCATGAGGGCATGCGTTTCTTTGGGGTGACCAAGAGTAGATTTCCTGGTTCACAGGATTCTGCGTCTTCCAGTCTATTAAGTACTGCGAACTGGGTTTCCCAAGCACTTGTCCCAGTTTAGACTCTCACCAGCAAAGTCCCAGAGCCTCCCGTGGACCACCCGGGTGTGGCAGGAGGGGTGGGGCTTGCTCCAGATAATTGCACTGGGAGGCTGCTCTGTCAACTTTCTTCAGGGGCCCCTGGGGGCTATTGTTAAAGACAGAAGTTTTATAGCTGAATTTCAGTGATGCTCAAAAGGAGCACAGAAAAGGGCCTAGGGGAGCTGCCCCAGTTTCTCTGTGTGCTCACCAGCACTCCAAATTGTTGCCCAGTTGTGTGGTGGTTTCTCCCGATGGCTTTATTTGCATTTTTGTGATTACTGATAAGATTGGGTTCCTTTCACATGTTTATTAGTCATTTGGGTTTTTTTATTTTTGAAATGCTCATCCAAGCCTTTGCCTGTCTTTTCATTTTTCTTTCCGATTTGTGTAGGAATTTTTCATGTATTCTGGACATTAGTCCTTTCCAGTCCTTTGTCAGTTACATGTATCAAAGAGAATGTATTTTCTTGCTATGCTTTACCACAAATATGAGGACCTATTTATAAACTTTTAAACAAATCTATAATGAAATATTCTTGGTTTAAATGTAATATTAAAGGACTTTCATTGGTGACATTTACTTTAAATTTACCCTTAAGAGCCATAAGAAAGGTCATATTGTTACCAGAAAGGGGACCAGCCCAGAGCAGGTCTGCCGAGGGCCAGTCTTGGCTTCGTGCAGGGAGATTTCACAGCAGAGTCCAGGCGATTTTGACTCTTTGCTCAGGAAAGTTGGGAGAAGTGAGACAAGGAACTAGGATAGTTTCTGGGATAGAAACGGCAACAGGAGAGGAGGCAGGGCTCTCTAGAAATGTTATAGGAAAGAAATGAGCCAAGTTGGTGCTGCTTTGGCTCACTGAAAAGTCAGAGTAAAGGAGCCTTGGAGACAGGTTCAGGGGCCCAGCCTGCTCCCCTGGGTGCAAGTCTCATGGGGACCCTTAGAGTTTAGAAAATGCATGCCTGTGGGGGAAGAAGGGGAGGAAGGGAAGGGCACAGGCGTGCTGGGTCCTTTGTTTTGAGGGTTTTTAAAAGCTGGGAGTTTAGGGGAGGTCTTAGGCATGATATCAATTGATAGAATGTACATCAGTTTTTCCAGTTGTGCCCTTTTAGGGTCATGGTCTCCACTGATTGGTCAGCTCCAGGGCAGGGGGTCTTTAGTCATAGCAGCTGGTCCTGGCTTCACCCACCTGGTTGTGCTGCTTTTGCAGGCCTGGAGCTGAAATACATCTGAGGCCTCGATGTTATCTCTACAGAGATGACCTTCTGTGTTGGCTGTAAATTGCTCAGCCAATTTGTTGCGCTGTCTTTCTCAGTTTCCCAACTCTACTTGCTAAGGAGTTTTCCTAGCTACTTACTGTCCTGCCTCAATGTGTTTTTACAAGTGGAAAATCAATTTTTTTCATGACTTCATTGTTTTGTGTAGGTTGTGGCTTTTGAAAATAACCTAGGACAGTATTTTGTCAGCTTTCTATTACAGTCTCATTTGTGTGTTCTTGCATTTATTTTATTTTATATACCGCATTCTTTATTTTTCTGTAGAGCATTACGAACTCCTAATAAGTATAAGTCAAAGTGGAATATAAAAGGAAAAGTTTTAACAGAGAAATAAGTGTTAAGGATCAGAAGAAAAATTATTTAGCTAGGATTGACAGCTGTAAAGTAATACTTTTTCTTGCCAATCTGAAGGTGTGGAAATAGAAACATAATTTCTTTTCTTATAAAAAATAATTTCTTTTGTAAAAATAAAGGGAGGCACACAACAGTAAGTCTTCCTTATCTAGACAGAATACATTCCAAGACTCTCAGTGGATGCCTGAAACCTAAGATAGTACCAGACCCTGCATGTACTATGTTTTTTCTTATACTTCCCACCTTTTCAAGCAAAGGAAGGGCTTTGCATCACATCTTTGGCATATCTGAATTGCTAGCATCACTACTCCTGTGTTTTGGGGCTATTGAGTAAAATAAGGGTTATTTGAACACAAGCACTGCCGTACTGGAACAGTCCATCTGATAACCAAGATGGCTACTAGGTGACTGACGGGCAGGAAGCGTCCACAGTGTGGACACACTGAACAAGGGAATTGAGGGGGATGGTGCAAGACTTCATCAGGCTACTAGAACAACGCGCACTTTAAGCGTTATGAATTGTTTATTTCTGGAATTTTCCATTTAACTTTTTTGGACCATGGTTGACCGTGGGTAACCGAAATTGCAGAAGGCAAAGCATGGGTGAGAGGGAACTACTGTATTTATTTACACATTTAATCAAAATATAAAAAACCAAAGAAAGTAAAAGCCACCCCAAATGTAATCACTGATTATCATTGTTTTTTTAATTACTTTGTTGTTCAATTACAATTGTCTGTATCCTCTCACCTCTCCTCCCCCCACCCCCTCCAAACCCACCTCCCTCCCCTGCTTCTACCCTCCCCTTTGGTTCTCTCCATGTATCCTCTATAGTGGTTCCTGAAAACCCTTCTCGCCATAGTCCCTTCTCCCCTCCCCTCTGGCTATTGTTAGATTGTTCTTAATTTCAATGTCTCTGGTTATGTTTTTCTTGCTTTTTTCTTTTGTTGATTATGTTCCAGTTAACGGTGAGATCATATGGTATTTGTCCCTCACTGCCTAGCTTATTTCACTTAGCATAATGCTCTCCAGTTCCATCCATCCTGTTGCAAAGGGTATAAGCTCCTTCTTTCTCTCTGCTGCATAGAATTCCATTGTGCAAATGTACGATAGTTTCTTGATCCACTCATTTGCTGATGGGCACTTAGGTTGCTTCCAGCACTTGGCTATTGTAAATTGTGCTGCTGTGAACATTGGGATGCATAGGTTCTTTTGGATTTGTGTTTCAGGGCTCTTAGGGTATAATCCCAGCAGTGGAATTGCTGGGTCAAAAGGCAGTTCCATTATTAGTTTTCTGAGGAAATGCCATACTGTTTTCCACAGCGGCTTCACCAGTCTGCATTCCCACCAACAGTGCACTAGGGTTCCCTTTTCTCCACATCCCCTCCAACAGTTATCTATTGATTTGTTTATGATGGCCATTCTGACTGGTGTGAGGTGGTATCTCATTGTGGTTTGAATTTGCATCTCTCTGATGGCTAATGATGTTGAGCATCTTTTCATATGTCTCTGGGCCCTCTGTATGTCCTCCTTGGAGAAGTGTCTGTTCAAGTCTTTTGCCCATTTTTAATTGGGTTTTTTGTCTTCCTGGAGTGGAGTCGTATGAGTTCTTTATATATTTTGGAGATCAAACCCTTGTCCGAAGTATCATTGGCAAATATGTTTTCCCATACAGTTGGTTCTCTTTTTATTTTAATACTGTTTTCTTTAGCCATGCAGATGCTTTTTATTTTGGTGAGGTCCCATTTGTTTATTCTTTCCTTTATGTCCCTTGCTCTAAGGGACATATCAGTGAAGATGTTGCTGCGTGGAATGTCTGAGATTTTCCTACTGATGTTTTCCTCTAGGACTTTTGATCATCATTGTTGTTGTTTCACTGAGTGTGACTCTAGCCATCTCTTTTTGCTGTACATATACAGATAATTATGCGACCTCAAAAAGGGGACTAGACACTATACCTCACCATCTTAGAGTTGTGCTTGTCTTAGGGCAGGCACTCTAAAACTAACACACCAGGGAGTGGTGCCCTACAGGGAGATTCCTGCTGGCAACCAGCTGCCACTGTCTCTTTACCATGTTGTTGTTGTTGGGTTTTGTTTGCATTTCCGAGAGAAATGTGGAAACAGAAAAGGCTTTCCCAGAGGAAAATCATGCCCAGAATTAAGCACATACTTGAGACAGGTCCCAGAAAAGTGATTCCGGAGACACTGAAATTAAGAACAATCTGACAG
Organism: Micronycteris hirsuta; assembly: GCA_004026765.1. Lineage (NCBI taxonomy): Eukaryota > Metazoa > Chordata > Mammalia > Chiroptera > Phyllostomidae > Micronycteris > Micronycteris hirsuta. Next base: position 131,607 of record PVJI01000717.1, on the reverse strand, counting down.
TAACCGGAGGGGAGGTGGGAGGGGATAATGGAGGAAAAGGGTGAAGGGTTTTCAGGAACAACTATAAAGGACACATGGACAAAACCAAGGGAGGGGGAGTGGAAGCAGGGGAGGGGGATGGGGATGGCTGGGTGGGGGGAGTGGGTGTGGGTAAATGTAGACAATTGTAATTGAACAACAATAAAACAATTAAAAAAAAAAAGAAAATGATACCTTGGGGGAACTATATTAAGAGCCAGTATTTCCAGAAGTGTGTTCCATGGGGTGTGAAAAGATACAGGAAAAAGTGTTCTGTGTTCAAGAAAGTGTGGGAATACTGAGGTTAGCCGAGTCAGACAGGTTTCTTCAATGAAGGTCTCACAATGAGTCTGCTGCATCTTCTGGAGAGGGGGTTCTGGCAGGCAGTGGTTCTCAGAGTCAGCACAGAGCTCTTTGTTCTCAGAGAATCCCCAAAGTCCAGTTCTCTCTGAAACCTTTGGAAATGCTTGACTGTAATATATTATACTTTCAAGTTAGTGTATATAAATAATTTTTTAGTGCAAAGCTTTTTTTCTGAGTGAGACATACCCGGCATAGAATATTGGTGAAATAGTTAAAAGTAAGGTAAATATAATTAAATTCACCCATCATTGCACCATTGGAGATGGCCAGTATTTGGTTGTATGTTCTTCTAGACCATTTTCTGTGCACATGCGTGCATGTGCGTGTACATGTGTGTGTATAAAAATGGAGAGCTTTGGTGTGGTTTTTTTAAAATCTTGGATAAAGAGCCCGGCTGGTGTAGCTCAGTGGATTGAGCACGGGCTGGGAACCAAAAGGTCCCAGTTTGATTCCCAGTCGGGGCACATGCCTGGGTTGCGGGCCAGGTCCCCAGTGAGGGCCATGTGAGAGGCATCCATACATTGCTCTTTCTCCCTCCCTTCTCCTCTCTCTAAAAATAAATAAAATAAAATCTAAAAAAAATAAAATAAAATCTTGGATAAAGAACATTTTATTAATTAGAGGAAAATCTTAGTCCACATGATGGAGTCATTTAGAATTTTAAAAAAACTATTGCCTCATAAAAACCTTTTGACTGTGAAATAATTTTAGATAATTTTGTAAAGATGTTACAGATTATTCCCATGTACCCTTTACTCACCCTGTACTAATGTTAACACTATATAGAGTAATATGTAAGTTTTTTCTATCTGTAATTAAGTTTTCTTCTAATTCTGCATGAAGACTTTGGATTTTCAGTTTGACAAAGCATGCCCTCCCTTTTGTCTTCTTAGGTTACTATCACAACAGCACCAAAGTGGCTGTAAAAACCCTGAAACCAGGCACCATGTCTGTGCAGGCCTTCCTGGAGGAGGCAAACCTCATGAAGACCCTACAGCACGACAAGCTGGTGAGGCTGTACGCCGTGGTCACCCGGGAGGAGCCCATCTACATCATCACAGAGTATATGGCCAAAGGTGAGGTGTCCGCAGCCCGGGCTTCAAAGGCCTTACCCCTCAAAAAGTAAAGTGTCTGTTCAGAGAATACTCAAATAATTTTAATTGTGAAACAGCATGTGCGCCAACAAAAGAAATCAGAAAATATGGGAAAACAAAGCCTTTTCATAAACCATACCCTCATAAGCAATCCATGTTATAAAGTTAATAGATAACATTAATAGATAGTCTTCCTATTTTCTCTGCCTTTATCTCCATATTTAGATTAGCCCCAAGAACGGTACGCAGTATCTACTAGGCCTCCAATACATATGTATCAGATAAAGAAATACATATATTAAATAAGAGTATTTTTATTATTATATGTTCAAAATATGAGTTCTCACAATCCTAAAAATAGTTTGCTTTCCTCTTTAGCCTTATCTAAATGTTCAGGGTGTCACTTTAAAAGGTGAACATTTTAAAAACTTGTCAAGATTGAATTCCTATGTAATCATAGAAAATGAAAAAGAGATTCAAGAAACCATCTTTTCCCTCGTGGCTCTCACTGTCAGATAAAAGGGCTTGAATCACCATCCTCCTTCCTCCAGTTCAGTATAGACATTAATGAACTGCCAAATGATTTTTCAAAAATCAGCAGAAATGAAGAAAGAAAAGAAACATAAGCAATAATCCAGAATTAACCATCATCTCATGCATAATGATTAGTGTAATTAGAGCTGACTAGTTTAGAAAGTTGAATATTACATTTTCTTAATATATGCTAATACTTCAAAATATTAGTGACTCGGAGCCCTTCCCAAAAAGGACATTCTTTAAAAAAAAAGACAGCCCCTATGGCTCAGCTTGCTACAGCGCAGAAACCAGTCTCAGGATTACACACTTTGCAAGAGTTCAGTAAATACTAGTTAAGTTAACTAAGTTACAGTGTTTTTAGTCATAAATGCAAATATGAGTTTCTCCTGATAACAATGCCTAACTTTTATTGAGCACTTACTATATAGCACTTCTCTCAGTGCCTTCCCTAGGTGATCTCACTCAATCCTTTCAGCAACCTGAGGGCTAAGTACCACTGTTCTGTGTTATGGATGAGGTAGCAGAACACTTACTGAGCACTCAGTACCTGCTAAGTGTCGTGGCACATGCTTTAATCTATCCTCACAAGGACTCTGCCATAGCTACTAAGACACATTCACTTTACAGGGAGTTAGACCAGCTAAGTAGCTTGACCTCAGGTTGCCACTTTTAGTTCTAGGGGAAAAGGCAAGTCTTGCTTTAGAGATGAAGCCATAGGAAGCAGGAGAGTGCTTCTGTGGGCACATGGCCTTTTAGGTATGTCTAACTTTTTTCCAAGCACAGTTTGTTCATCAAATACTCGCTGTGCACCTTTGATGCGTGCCAAGTTCTGTGCTTTTGCTGGACACAGGTGGGAGCCAGCCTGCCTGGGTAGCTGCAAAGGGCAAGCCTGCTGTGAGGACTCACTGTTTCTGTCTCAGAGAAGCTCTGAGCATCCAGGGGCTGCAGTGAGTGTGTCTTGGTGGCAGGCACAGAGTGCTCTGAAATGCCTTGCTCTCGGACACCATCGCCCTTTCTTACCTGGAGCGTATGTACCTTTCCAATCAGGTCAAAGGTAACAGGTTAGAGGGGATTGGGTTCAAGAAAGCTTAGGAAAAGGCACTATAATGACAGGAAATTGAAAAGCCAGTCATTTTGTGGGGTTCCTCCAGAGGTGATGATCATTTGATTTTTATTTGGTTTTGTTTTCTTTTGTGTTTGAACTACACTAATTCATTCTTCCTCTATCAACAGGCAGTTTGCTGGATTTCCTGAAGAGCGATGAAGGGAGCAAAGTGCTGCTTCCAAAGCTAATTGACTTTTCTGCTCAGGTGAAGTATGAAAAAGCCAGTCTGTCTGTAAATTTGCAAAGATCACTCCTCGTTCAGATTCAAGAGGAAAGTGTCGTTCTGGGACGAGGCACTGCTGTTGGCTGTTTCCCAGAAGTGGTCATGTGTACACTCCCTTGGAGACAGTTTGGGTGTTTTACACAGAACATGTGTTCATGTGTTCTTTTGACTTTGGATGTCATCTTCTTTAATATGAATCAGTCTCCTTATACTTATATTTATTTCTGCAAAAGTAGTAGAAACAATGCAGCTGAATTGGTCACTTTGTGCTGCCTTTGGAGGAAGCAGTTCCATGCAGTGTAAGCACAGAACCTTCTAAATGATGCATGTGTCTTATTTCAGTTGCTAATCTGATGTACTGATACTTTTCTGTCCTCAATGTTCCTGAAAACAGAGGGACAATATTCCTTTTCTGCTCAACCCACTTTCAATTCTTCTCATTGGACATGCCTTTAGGATCCTGAGATATATTCATTTATAAAATTTCTAGAGCTAGCCAAGAGTTTGCAAATCTGTTTATACTGGAATCACGTGTTTCCTGAAGTGTACTTAAGAGCATAGGGAAGTTACCCAGAAACCTAACAATGTCCTTGGTAATACCGAGGAAGTGTACATTTGAATAATGCCAGCTACTGACTTTTAGTAGTTTCATTGTGCTCATCAGTCATGTTCAGTAATTTGCTTGTTTCTCAGTATTGGCCACTGGAAGGCCAAGTACCATAAAACCCAAAGTGGCACAGAGATTTCTAGAAGTTGTAGGAAAGGGCAGTCTTTATGATCTTTGTTTTTTGTACTCCCATTTTTTTCTCTCAGACCCTCTTTTAGTTGGGGAATTGATGTAGCCTTCTTGGGAGATGAGATCAAAGGAAAGAATGAGTACGTTCAAGTAAGGTAGGATTAACACGTACTCTGCGGTAGCGTGTTGTGGGCAGAGCTGGAGTTCCACAGCTGAAGTCTGGAGTTTGTGTCGTGACTGTGCCGCTCAACAGCCGTGCCACTTTCAGAAACTGCTTTCCCTCTTTGGGTTAGTTTATTCATCTATTAAATGCGAATGGGAATGCTTCCTTTAGGGAGATGCTGTCAAGGGTCTAATCCAACGAGCTGGACAGAAGCACTTCAGAGCCTGTGGGTGGAAGCTGAGGACCCCTCGGGGCTGACAGTTCCCCTCGTTCCAGTGAAGATGTATGATGAAGTCATTCTGCTCAGTCAGCCCTTATCTCATCACCCAGAACTTGAGGAGTTTAGTAGATTCTTTATCTGAATAGGAAATTCAGATGGCATCTGGAACTCCAGTATCTAATATGAAAAGAAGCAAAATTGCTGTGGTGGAACTGGAGGAAGGGGAGGGTCCAGCAGCCCTGACTTCTGAACCTGCTCTCACTCTAAGCTGGCCCTCAGAGGCTCTGGGGGACCACGGGTCCCAGGACCACAGTTTGAAAACCATTGCTCTGCAGTAAGAAGAAAGACGACTTGGATGGTACAGTTCTAGATCCTATGTAGATAGGGAGAAAGCAGAAATCTGATTAACCTGTCACCCTTGACACAGTGTCACCCTCTGCCTGGGGTGGTGACTTGGGCGTCCCCTATTGGATGAGAGAGTTGAGGAGTGTAGCAAAGTTTGTCAGACCCGCTCCTCAGGAAGGGAAAGGGGCTGACAGGAATGTAGAAAAGTGGGACACATGGCCTGGAGGCCTGAGTGGTCGTAGACAGTCCAGTGGGCTCAGGGGTCTGATCTGTGCCTACATTCTGTAGGGTAGTAGAAGTCATACAAATTGGGGTGTGAACTATACCGGAGAAGGACTTTATTTTGTCACATGGTTATTTTGTATTTGATTTTGCATAGCTTATCTCAAAACACATCTTGGCATAGTCGAGTTTTAAGTCAAGGCCTCTGTATATGTTCTTTAACTTTGTAAATGACTACCGATACTACAAGGGGTAACTTTTTCTAACTTAGAAAAGAACTAGGGTAAGGGAGAGTTCATTTCTAAGACTGTAGCTTGCAAAGTAAATTATCATAAAGACAGGCAGTGACTATGACTTTCAAGTTATAGGTTTCATGAGGGGCCAGGAGCAGTCAAGGCCACTGCCTCTGGTCTCCATCTGAGTCAGTGTACAAAGTCCAGCTCATGCTGACTGAGCTCCGGTTTTATCTGCCTCAGGGTTTCCCAGTAGTGACTGATGCGGACACTGATGCAGACTGATATAAGACATTTGTCTCGTCACATCCACAACCGCGGTGTTATGGATGCGACAAGACAAATTCACACGGACTGCTGAGTCCTGTGGAGGAAAAGGGACAGCACAGCCAATCTCTCAAGGGGAGAACACCCTGACCCTTGCCTTGACGGGCTTTTATTGGCTTTCTCATAGCGTACGTCAAAGAAGGTTTTCATTCATTATACTTCGGTTTGCTTTAGGTAATTACTTTTTACACATAGCAATGGGAAAGGATGTTGCAGATTACTTCTCACAGATTAACAAGGAAAGAATGTTGCAAATGCAAGGGAACAATAACAGTAATTGGTCTGGTTACACTTCAATCCTTGGGAGAATTAGCACAGACTTCAGGAAGTTACTTTAGAGATATGCAGTAAGCATTTGCTGCCTCAACTCAGGGTGAGGGAGTTTTAGCAAGAGCAAGTCACAAAGCAGCCTAGGTATAATGCAGGCCTGATTTCCCATGGGAGAACTGATCTGTGGGTTTGACGTCCTGCGTGCCACCACGTGTCTATGGGCTTTCCCGTAGGGCTGAGCTACATTTGCCATTCCATGAAAATAGGTTCCCTATAAGTGACGACTGGTTAGAATTGGTGGAGCATCTAGTTTAGGCGCACGGAGAGTTAGGTGTCAGTAGGAGAATCAGCAGTCAGCAGCACTCAGGAAGTCCCTAAGCAGAGGGGTTCAGCACTAAATGCATTTTCTTTACAACAAAATACCATCTCCTTTTGATTTCATCGTTATTCATGGTGCAAACCTCACCCAGCCCTTCCCTCAAGGTGGAGTTCGTGGGACCACCTGATGCCTCACCTTTAATTATCACCTGCTTCACTAGCTTGCGGCTTTTCTTGTTGTAGCAGCAATAACACAAGGGGGCTTGGAAAGCACATACCTCACACCTCCGCTTTCTGTTAACCGCACGCAGTGACCAGTCCCGCTATGATATTTATCAATTTCCTTTATGACTGGTACTACACAATGCCTCTCCTCCTTCTTCATGTACCTTTCTAAAAAGATTTCTCCATACAGAGACAGTCATCACTGAATTGTTTCTCCTTCTCTCCATCATGCACCACTAGTTAACACTGTCACTTTGCCATAGTAAATAACATGACAGTGGTAAATATTAATAAAGCTGGCCCAAGTTGATAAAAGAATACCCGGTGCCCAGATCCCGGATAATAAAGCCTTTCCCGTACTTTTTCTCCACTTAACTGTTTAGAGTGGAAATACAGCAGAAGAAGTATTTGAACTCTAAACTATAAGTAGGCTGTATAATATGTTTATACTGTGTTCCATCAGCATTGTCAATTGCATCGGTTGCATCAAAGAGTTGGGAAATTGAGTGTTCACAAAGGATATAGTTCAATTCATCAGTTTTTCACAGTGGAAGGTGGAGAACAGAAACAAACCGGTTTACATAATTCCAGCGCCAGCACTAGAAGAATAAGGGAACAGGGGTAAGGGGCAGCATTGGGACTTCTGCCACAGTCTCTCATCTGGCCTTGTCTTCCCTCTCCCCATGACCTACTTCCCTATGCTCTACTTTCCCCTCACTGTTCTCCCTGAATGGCAATTGAAACAGGAAGTGGGGTGAGTGCACACAGTAGCCTTCACCATCACTTCCTGTCTCAGGCTGAGTTCTAAAAGCCACTTAAGGGCCCAACTGTAATACCAGCCCATCAGCCCACTCACCTTTCCAACTAACTCAGCTTTACCCATTGCTTTTCTTGTATTAAATGAAGCATTTTGAGCTTTTTGTGCTGAACTAGGAAAGTTATCCCTTTGCAAAGGAAGTTTGATACTTTCAGAGCAGAGAGACTTTGTACGTAATTCCCTTCGAGCTTTTGCCTGATATGAAAAGAAATGAACTTGGAAAAAGAAAGGGTTGAACTCTGGGAATTTCCTTCAGCAGAAGCTGAAACAAAATTGTAAACTTGTAAAACAGAGAGAAAAATGAAGTGAGAAATTCACAGTTGCAGTATGGAGGTCAGATAAATCATCTTGTAATTCAGACCAAGTGAATCAAAGCATTTCTTGCTCTTTGGTGGCAACATCCCTGAAGTGCAAAATTTACCAGAAATTAAATGGACAGTTATATATGAGTAAAACTTCAGTAAAAACTGAAAAACCAAGGCTGTCACAATCATGGCAACAGGCAACGCTTGTTTAACTCCTTCTAGTTGATAAAACGCTTCTACTTCCAGTGTCTAATTTGAATCCCACCACCTTGAAAGCACTTGTGTTATTTAATACATTTTACAAATGAGGATGTGACCTGGGACTTGTCCACAGTTATAGAGCTGGTGGGTGGAACTGCTGGACTTGATCCCGGGTCTCCTGACTTTAGATAACAGGTTCCTTCTTCTGCACCCCACGGTCATTCCATGATCAGAGTCGCTCCTGTGGTCATTTTGCATCTAACACTGCATTGATATGTAGTTTTCTCCCTTTATGAAGTTTGCTTATCAGAATTAACAGTATCTTCAGGTTTATTCCCAAGAAAAAGTCACTATTGCCAAGACATATCACATAGTGATTATGCTCAAGATATAGTTTGTCCCCTAATATTAAAGGTTAAGCCACATTTAAGTTGGAAATTGATAAAACAACAAAGAAGGTAGGGAAACCTCAGTCCACCTCCGTGTAATTCTCAACCTTTGCGAGTAGGAAGGACTTTGATGTCAGAGCTTTTTGAGTACTTCCTCATTATAGTATCTACTAACTGAGAAAACAATGCATAGATTAGAAATTCCTTGTAATATAATTCTAGGTTGGGACCCAGCAGTCTGCGTGTGGTAAATCAGGTCTGAAATGTCTGGAAGGGTGGGTGTTCTGAGGAAGTTTCTTGAGGATTTGGCAATACCATGTGCATCTCCTCATTTTGTCTCTTTGTAAAGAAGCTAAAAGATAAGTTACATTTTCATTTGCAGCTCGAGGCTATCATCCAGTCCACCCCCCAATAATAAGGCAACAACTTTATTTTCAAAACTCTTATTAATATTAATCCTTGATTGACAGTGTCATTGCACTTAATTTACTTGAACTGGGGGAAGAATGACATTGAGAGGCTAAATCATATTCAGTGGCCAGTGGAAGCCTCAGGTGACAGACTTGGTTTGTGCTTCATCCAGGAAAGCCAGGCCAGCCCCCTCCCCACTTCATGGTTAATCTCACCACTTCAAGTGAGGGTTCTCACTCCTGACTCTGTATTGAGGCCCCACGTTCCCAATTCTTTCAGCGCGAGAGCCTCCGGGCAGATGGCCAGCACTGAAGAGATAATTAATTCCATAAAATAATCTGAGCCAGACATTACCCTGGCTGAAGGGGCCACACGGCCATCAGGATATGATGACCCCCAGTGTGCTAGGGAGCCATTCTCAATATGAAATGTAGACATGGTGATCTTCTCTTTCTACAGAGTGAGAAATACTCCTGTCCTTTTGTATGGAGCGTCTGATGATGTTAATAGTGGAGAAAGCACTGAGCTGAGAACACCTGCTTCTGGCTGGGGAAAAGCAGTTCACAGGCCCTGTGTCCTCGTCTGAGAAACGAGGGGACAGGTTAGGTCTCCCACAGCCTCGACTCTGAGGTGACAAGGAAACTTCCCTTCTACTCAGAGTATCTTTGTGGATCATCTCCCAAAAGTTGTGATTAATGATGTTGAGTGCATTCAGATGACATTGAAATAAGATTTTGACATTCTTCTAAATAAGGGAATATAAAATGTATCACATGAATGTAGTGCCCAGGTGTCAGGCCTGGACGAGCTCTATATTTTTCAAGTAATAAGTTTTATGTCTGAGGCTTTAACTTTAGTCGTGAAAACTTACAAAATGGATAGATGAAACTAGAGTTACTATCAGAATTGCAACACTAGATCACATGCAGTTTCCATGTAAAAAAAAGTTGAAAAAAATAGGAAACCGTCATTTAAAAATAGTATAAAACAGGAACTCAGTTTTTGGGGGGGATAGGTACTGGTGGAGAGCGCTTAGCATATTTAAGCTGAGGAACCATGACTGATTGTTTAAAATAGCAGATAAGAAAGAAGTTATTTTCGTTTCAATATTGATTGGAAAACTCTGGCACCTATAAGAAGCTTTAAGCTAATGTAAAGGGGAGATGGTGACACTTCCGGTCTGTGCTACTGCTGCCTCTTACCTGGATAGTATTTTGTCCAGGGGTGGCCACTTCTGGTCAGCACTACTATAAGTCACTCAATAATTCCCTCTTGAGGTAATTATCATGGAATCCTTAAAGGCTAGAATTGAACGGAGGTGCTTTAGGATCTGGCAGAGATCTCAACCAGCCCTCACAATTTAAACGTGGAAATGAAAGCACTTGAACGGGAGCCGCAGATTATGAATTCCAGTGTCTTTCTCTTAAGTGCCTGGCTTGCTTGCGCTGTTTTCCTCTCACCCTCTTGGCATGCCTCCCTCTTTTTCACCCACAAATATGTACAAAGCAGAGCCAGGCATGTGCCAGGGATGTGCCGAGCAAGACGTGACGCTGCCTCAAGGAGCGTGGGGCCAGTACGGGAAGGTAACAAGCAAGGGCTGTCTGGGACGGATATTGCAGGCTCTTTTCAGAGCATGTGGAGCAAGGTGGAACCTAGCAGGATGGGATACCAGCAAGAGGGTGGGCTTCCAGGAGGAGGTGACCTCAAGAACCAGGGTTAGCCCTGCAAACCTGGAAGGAGTTGGATGTAGGAAGAAGTCTTTGAAGGAACTTGGTGCATAAGGACACAAAAGAGCGGTACAAGGAGGGGTGAAAATGCGGGTGCATAGAAAGAATAGGAATGAATGGAGACACAAGGAGGTAGACATGGGCATTGAGGAAACTGGAAGTATTGTGAACTTAAGCTGTGTAGGACAAGGAGTTCACTGTTTTTTGTAACAGGAAAAAATGTAATTGAGAAAAGCAAAAGGTGGTTCTACTCAGCAAAGAGTCTTATAGGACTTATAGTTTTACTCTTTGAGTTTTGTTTTACCTTAGAGCAGTCAGTGGGTGCTGTTTGTATTCACTATGACAGTTGTTTGCACCGCCCCACGGCACCCACACACACACACCGAGGCTGTTGGAGAACCGCAGGGCTCTCTGCTCTTCCACTCCTATGATTTTTGTTTTGTTGCTGGGTTTTTCCTTGTTGTTTTGTTTTCAAAACTTGAGACTAGGAAAGGTGGAATGGAAAAGGAACAAGAGAGCCTGTGTTCTAGTCCAGAGTTCATCTTTAAAGGATACACTCTGAAACAGGATTCATTTTCAAATGTTTCGATTTAAAGTTAGATTTCTCAGTACCCAGGCTAGTCCTTGCACCTCCCACACCTACCACCTCATCCCAAAGCTCAAGAGCACCTTGGTCTGCAGGACTGAAATCTGAGGGAGTTCACACTGAGTATGGGGAGAATTAAATCTCTCAACCAAGTGGTTTCCCAGTGTTGCCCACGAAGAAGGTGTGTGGCTAAAGCCATGGATGATGTCAGGTTGCTGGACAGGAGTTTGCTCCTTTTTCCTGAGAATAATGGGGAGCGATTGAACAGCTAAGCAAGAATGTGATCTGATGAGGCCTGTACTGTAAAGACTGCCCTGGCCACAGTGTACAAACAGGACAAGAAGGGAGGACAATGAGTCCAGGAGTCCTGGGGGGAGAGGATAAGGCCAAGGGAAGTAAGCACTCCCCGTGGCCCGGGTGTAGAAATAGAAAGTGAAGAATGATACTCACTAGGGTGTTTGGATTGAGTTGGGGAGTGATTGGCATCAAGAGCATCAGGTTTGGGAGGGGGATGTTGAGGGATAGAATCAATTTTCAGAGCTAGAGATCGGGTCTCATGAGGGAATCCTTTCCACCTAATGAAATACAATGCATATGCCTGATATGTATTTTCTTCACATCTTAGCTCTCTGACGTATATATCCGTTTGCTGATGTGTTGTTTTCTGCCTGACCATTAGGAAGTAAACGTCACAGGGCAGGACTGGGTTTGGTTGCCTGCTATACCGAACAGAGTTGGGTGCCTAGCAGGCAGGCAAACTATGTAAACGGATGCACGAATGAACGACAGTCTTCATAGGCTAATGGAAGACCCCGCCTCAGACGTACGTCGACTTTCTGTCTTTTAAAGTGTGAGTGTCCTTCAAGTGTAGCATCCTAGTGAAACTATAAATGACCAGAACCCTAATTTACTCCCCTAGCTGTTTTCTTTTAACTTATTGTGGCATACGTAGGTATTGATATGATTCTGTGAATGTGAATGTATACTTATATGTTGCAATATAATAATCCTAGAAGTCTTTCAAAGTTTGAAGGTATGTGAAAAAAACAAGTATTCGTACTCTGGGAAAATGTGAATTTGTGTCAGATTTTACTTTTTTAAATGGCGTTTCTTTTTTTCTTACTAGAAATCAGTGGGTGTTTAGCATAGAATTATTGAAAAAATAGCACTCATATCCAATGATTCCAACATTTTTTCTGTTCTTATGCTATATTTGTTTTATTTTATTTTTCTAATGATTTTCTATATTTTTTCTTTTTTAATCATATTTTATTGTTGTTCTTTTACAGTTGTCTCAACTTTCTCCCCTTTGCTCTCCTTCTTCCATCCCACCCCCCACTCCCATGGTCAATTCCCACGTTGTTGTCCATGTCCAGGGGTCATTCAGACTCATTCTTTGTCTAGTCCCTCCCTCTTCTTTCCACCATTATTCCCTTCCACCTCCCCTCTGGTCACTTTTAGTTTGTTCCATGTTTTCATGCCTATGGTTCTATTTTGTTCATTAGTTTATTCTGTTCCTTAGATTCTTCTTATAGGTGAGATCATATGGTATTTGTCTTTTACCGACTGGCTTATTTCATGTAGCATAATATTCTCCAGTCCCATCCATGCTGTCACAAAAGGTGGTAGTCATCCCCAGCTGGGAACCTGGCCCTCAACCCAGGTATGTGCCCTGACTGGGAATCAAACCGATGATCCTTTGGTTCACAGCCAGCACTCAATCCACTGAGCTACACCAGACAGGCCCACCTCTCCCTTTTTATCAGCTCAAGGTCCTGGGGTGGGTCGTCCAACTTCTGGCAGCACTGCATGTACCACCCTTACCCACCTCTAGAGGGGGCTTCTGTTACTATCAGGAGGGTGGGCCTCCTGGGCCTCCTGTAGCAGGCACTGTTCAGTCCTCTGGGAAAATTGTGGGTATGTTCCCCCCTGCCTCTGCACCACCTATCTTGGTCTATCCCAGCTTATTTCCAATAATGTATAGTTTTTGATGAGCTATCCATTTCAAGGGAGTAGCCAGTCTATGTAAGAGTAAGATCAGCTCTTTCCTGCTTAGTGCCGATGGCAGTTCTGTGTGGGACCCAAGCCTGGGTGGGGCCCTGATTCCCCCTTGCACCAATTTATGATCTCCCTGTTTTGATGGCCTCAGTGGAATAGGGCCCTGAGGAACCAGTGTATTTTGTCTTCCTACGAGAAGTTCAAAATGGGCCCTTTAGGCGTTTCTCTTCTGCCTTCCTCTTGCGGATATGTGCCCTGCAGGGGGTTCTTGAGCCTGTCCTGCCTCTATTGCAGAGCTTCCCCATTGGTGGTGCTTGTGATCCTGCAGGAGGTGGGGACTGGGTGCATCCTTCCCTTCTCGAGCCTGGGAAAGGGGCTCTGTCTGGCTGTAAATGATAGGTGCTCCACTCCCACCCATCCACTACCAAGCCCACTGTCCCAAGCTTTCCATTCTGCACAGCCTCTGGACTGACAGCTGCACCAGGCTGGGGCTGAGAAATCCCCTCACTGTGCACTTTTCTGATCTCTCTGCCCAGTTGCACTCATTGGGAGCAAACCATGCTCATAATCCTTTCCCCTTGCTAGCAGGGCAGCTGTGCACAGGGTCCCTGCCTAGCACACCTCAGCTTCCCTTTTGAAAAGTCTTTCTGGGCACTCCCACTGCAGCACTGAGTCATTTTCTGGCTTTCCTCACACACCATCTCTCCAAAAAGCCAAAAGTCTCTCACAGTAAAATCTGGCTGCGGCCTGCCTCCTCTGCCTGACCAGGTGCAGATAGAATCCCTCTCTCTCTCTGACACTCTCCCGGTTGGCATTTGCCACTCCAGCTATGGGCATGCTGCTCTGTGTGTGTGTGCAGCCAGGTTCTCCCCGATTTGTGCATCAAGTCACTCCCAGCCCAGGTCTGGGGCTGTCTGCCCTGGGAGGGGAGGGAGCCACAAAGCTGTGACCTCTGACTAAGCCCTCCCAGCTGCAGGCACCACCCGCAGGGTATTTCCCCTTCAACCTATGAAATCTCCTTACCACCCATTGTGAATCGTCTTCTGTATTCCTTGGCTTCCAAACTTCCTATCAGCTAAGATTCCATTGAATGTTCAGTTTATTTTTCAGAAGGTCAGCCAAGCATCCGAGTTGGGGGCAAGAGCAAATGGACTCAGCTTCCACCTACTTGACCGCCATCTTCTCTCTCTTTCTCACCCTCTCTCTCTAATGTTAGTTTAAAGCATTAGCATTGATAGTGGATATTTTTTAAAAGTCAAACTATATTTTAGCTTAAAAACTAAAAACCTTATTCTGTGACTCCTTGGTTCCAATTTGAACAATTCTAATGGATCCTTCCAGTCATCAGTATAAATTAGGGACTCCCCCATTACAGATTTTCAATATATATCATGTTTCAACTTTATAGCTTAATATTTCTTGGTTATGTTTTCGTATCAGTACAGAATGATCCTTCTCATTCTTTTATTTTTAATCAATTTTTTATTTTCAATTGATGTACATTAATTTATTAGTTTCAGGTATAACCCCAGTGGTTAAACATTGTATAACTTAATAAGTGGTCATCCCAATAAATCTCATACCCATCTGACATCATACATAATTATTAGACTATTATTGACTATATTCTCTATGCTCTACTCTACATCCCCATGACTATTCTATAACAACCAATTTGGATTTCTTAATCTCTTCACCTTCTTTGCCCATCCCCTCAGTCCCCCTCCCATTTGGCAACCATCAAAATGTTCTCTGTATCTATGGTTCTGTTTATGTTCTGCTTGTTCATTTATTTTTTCTTTATGTTCAATTGTTGGTAGATATGTATTTATTGACATTTTATTTTTCATATTTTTGGTCTTGTACTTCTTCTTAGAGAAGACCCTTTAACATTTTATATAATACTGGTTTGATGATGAATTCCTTTAGCATTTTCTTGTCTGGGAAGCTCTTTATCTGCCCTTCAATTCTAAATGAGAGCTTTGCTGGGTAGAGTAATCTTGGGTATAGGTCCTTGCTTTTCATCACTTGGAATATTTCACGCCACTTTCTTCTGGCCTGCAAAGTTTCTGTAGAGAAATCAGCTGACAGTCTTATGGAAGCTCCCTTGTAGGTAACTAACTGCTTTTCTCTTGTCGCTTTTAAGATTCTCTCTTGGTCTTTAACCTTTGACATTTTAATTATGATGTGTCTTGGATGAGCCTCTTTGGATTCATCTTGTTTGGCACTCTGCTTCATAGACTTCAATGTCTATTTCCTTCACCAAATTAGAGATGTTTTCTGTTACTATTTTTTTCAAATAAGTTTTCAATTCCTTGCTTTCTGTCTTCTCCTTCCAGCACCACCTGCACCATTATGTGAATGTTGGTATGCTTAAAGTTGTCCCAGAGGCTGCTTATACTATCCTTGGTTTTTCTTGGATTATTTTTTCTTCTTGATGTTCTGATTGAAGGTTTTTTGATTCCTTATGTTCCAACTCATTGATTTGATTCTCAGCTTCATCCACTCTGCTGTTGTTTCCCTGTGAATTGTTCTTTATTTCAATTAGTGTATGCTTTGTTTCCAACTGGATCTTTTTTATGCTCTTGAGGTCCTCACTAAGTTCCTTGAACATCCTTATAACCAATGTTCTGAACTCTGCATCTGATAGATTGCTTATCTCCATTTCTTTTAACTCTTTTTTTTAAAGATTTTTATTTATTTATTTATTTATTTTTAGAGAGAAGAGAAGGGAGGGAGAAAGAGAGGGAGAAACAGCAATGTATGGTTGTCTCTCACATGGCCCTCATGGGGACCTGGCCCACAACCCAGGCATGTGCCCTGACCGGGAATCAAACCAGGACTGTCTGGTTCCCAGCCTGCGTTCAATCCACTGAGCTATACCAGCCAGGGCCTTTTAACTCTTTTTTTAAGTTTTGATCTATTCTTTCATTTGGGCCATGTTTCTTTGTCTCCTCATTTTGTCAGCCTCCTTGTGTTTGTTTTTATGTATTAAGTAGAGCTGCTATGACTCTCTGTCTTGGTAGTGTGGCCTAATGTAATGGGTGTCCTGTAGGGTTCAGTGGCACAGTCTCCCTTATCACCTAAGCTGAGTACTCAAGGTGCACCACCAGGTGGGCTGTATACCCTCTAAAACCGCTCAAGTTAGCGTTCATGTGCCCTGTCACTACCTGAACCAGTAAGTAGAGACAATGTGAATCTTTATGGGTGCTCTATTCAGATTCTGGTGATCTGAAAAGGTATTGGGTTATGTACCCTCAAAATATGTCTTAACATCTCATCTCAGGCTGACCTCTTTTATAGGGAGAAGGAAAGGATATGTAAGGGGTTTGGAAAAAGTTATTCAGATAACAGTTGCAGTCTGGTGGCAATTTTTCTAGTGTTTCTTTATCTGCTAATCAATAATTCTTTATCTGAGTCATGGACTTCCCTCCCTGGAACAGTGGCTGAGATACCATCTCCATTGCTCGCATACCCCTTGGAGCACAAAGGTTGAATTGCTTGTCCACCTCCTGGAGTCACGTATGTTCTGCAATCCAGTTCCTGGAATAACAACTTTCCACATGTATTAATCACTTAAGCCTATCAACTATGACTGAAGCTAAAATCTTTAACTTTTGAGTTCCACCGTCACTTCCTCTTGTAGTTGAGCCTTGATTGCTGTTGGCACATCAATAGGAGGTCTTTACCCAGGTCGTTCAGGTGCAAGAACTGGCTGTGACCACTGACCACTGGCCTCCAACCACCTTGGAAGATCAGCTGTGCAGCGACCCACTCCACAGAGCAGGACTACCTTCAGCAGGGTTCTGGTGCCCACTGAGTCAACCCCTTGAGTGTTTCACTTGTGGAGGTGGTTGGGTGGTGGTGCTTCGATGTGGCTTGAAGCTGTTCAGTGTGTGTGCTTGTTCTGGGGACACCTGGAAGGTGCAAGCTAAAGTCAGCCACCACTTGTGTCCTGCACAGGGCCACCTGCCTGGTATAAGCTACAAAGTGATCTGCAGATGGCCGCTACTTGTGTTAGAGGTCCCCAGGCAAGGCCAAGTTGTGAACTAAGGCCTGCCACTGTTTGTGCTGGACCTGGGGACACTTAGCAAGAAGAGAGGTATGGGGCTCACTGAGGTCAGGTGCTGCTTGTTTGAGAAAATTTAGGAAAATATGAAGCATGAGCCAAGACAAGCTATTCATATGGAAAAGCCATTGGAAGCATCTTGAGTGGATGTGAAAGTTGGGTGGCGTGTGGCCTCAGGGAATCACCAGCGTGGGCAAACAGTGTGAGCCAGGTTGATAGTCTCAGATGTGCGTGCCCGCATGCTGGCTCTATAGGGGAAGGCTCAGCAAAGGAACAATGGCCTCTGCCAACACTTCCATCTGGGAGAAAGCTGCCCCTCCAGCCCTCACCCTGATGCCAGATAATTCAGTTCCTCCTCTTATGTCTTTGGTGCATCTCAAGCTTTTGCCCCAGTGCTGGAGCTCAGAGGAAGTAAGTCCAAGTAAGTCCATGTGTGGGCCATTTAAGAGGAACTGCTTGGGACTTCAGAAGTTTTCATCTTCCTCGGTCTCAATCCCTGCTGGTTTTTATAGCCAGAAGTTATGGGAACTTCTGTTTCTGACACTGGAACTCCGGGCAGGGGGTCCTTGTGTGGGGTTGGAATCCTATGCTCCTCAGCAGAGGTCCTTCGAAACTGAGGTATCCCTCTTGATTTTTATCCACCACACGTGGGTGTGGGACCAGCCTGTTCCATGTCTCCACCTCACCTACCAGTCTCAGTGTGCTTTCTTCTTTAATTCCATAGTTGTAGGACTTCCATTCAGCCCAGTTTCTGGAAGTTATGAATCGTGGTGGTTCTGTAGTTTAGTAGTAATTTTGGTGTGGTTGTAGGAGGATGTGAGTACCGAGTTTTCCTTCTCATTCTATTTAAGCTGCTTAGTGTTCTCTTATATAAATGTCCTATGATTTATTTAACTATTCCTATATTGAATTGATGTTGCTTTGGGGTTTTTTGTTTTTGTTTTGTTTTTACTGTAGCAGTGTTTGGTGATAATACTGTGGCAAGTATGTTTGAAGGATAAATTCAAGGTCATGGATCTACTTTATCAAAAGTATGTATACAGTTTGTATTTTGAGTTATTTCTAAAAGTAAGAGTACCTTTTGCTTCCCCTTGCCCACACTGGGTCTTATTAACACTCTAATCCAGGCTGATAGGTCAAATTGAGTATTTCATTGCTGTTAACTTGTGTTTTTTCAATAAAGATGAGATCATACGTCTTTTCCTATATTTATTCTTTGTTTACAGTTTATTTTTCTGGGAACTCTTTCTTTTAAACCCTTTGCCCATTTTTTTCCTGTTAGCTCATCCCATCCATCCTTTTTAATTATTCTTTTCATTACACACTAGGTTTGGACTGTATGTGCTGTTTTGCATGTATCAAGCTATTACAGTTCTTCATTTATTAAAAACTCTCCATAAACATATGTACCTATTGCACTATAATATTCTATTCCTATGATTGTATCATGATTTCCTTAACATTCCTTTGTAGATAAACTTTTGGAGAGCCTCCAGTTTTTCACTAATATAAATAAAAGTACAAAACACTTCTGTGGGCGAACCTTACTTACTTCCCCTAATGTTCTTACTGCAGATCCACCCCTGTCACCCCACCCCAGCAGCCAGATGACAAGGTCGGAGTACAAATGACATTCACAGCTTGTTCTCACTGAACAAGATTCAGCATTTGCATAGAGTGAATTATTCCTCAGTTTGAGGAGTTTGGGGTGTATTGGGTCAGTTCACTTCTGAGGCACTCACACCTCCTGCCCTCCCACAAAAGCACGGAAATAAGAAAAAAGCCATTGGCTTTTCTCTAATTTCCTCCATCAGTGGGATACGTTGAGATTTTTTTGCTTTCTTCTTTTCCTTCCAAAGTGATGAGCACGGCTCATTAGCCACGGATCAAGGCATAGGTCATCTAGATCATAGTGAGATCGGCAAAAATTAATGTAGAAGAAGGGACAGTAAGCAAAGGAGATTTCAAATCCCACGGTGTCGTTTATTTACCGCCCTGCCCCGAGTTTACAGAAGTGGAAAGTCTCTTGCATGAATGGGAAGAGAGTGGACCGTTGATAGATCATCCCTTTTCACCCTTAGGCAGTGGGTACAAGGGAGCCTAGTCCCCACGAGCAGAAGCAGAGTATGGAACTCAGCTTCTCCCAGGGTTGATGGCAGCCACCCAGCAAAAGGGAGACAGCATGCCTGGGCTGCACTTGTGTGCCTGTGGGCAACTCCCCACCAACTGTCTTTGGCTCTAAAAGATCAGCTCTACTCTTTACTATTTCACCATTATTGAACCAAATCTGGATTTTGGTCTTATTATTAATAGTAGTATAGTTAATATTAATAATAGTAATAATATCTGTCTTGCATTGAGCACTCTTCTATTCTCCTTTTCAATCTAATTAGGATATTACCAGGTTGATAGTATTATCATCTCCATTTTGCAGAGTGGAAAACTTGAGATTTTTGAGAAGAAACTTTCCATCATTTTGTATAAACCCATGTTGATTCATTCTAAAGTCTCTGATGTATAGTCACAACTGTCCAACTATCTTCTGATGCATCACTACTAATCTCTCTACTTCCTGCTAATCCCTAATTATGTATCCACATCATGGCCAGGTTTATTTGAGGTTGGGTTGATGAGCAGCCTGCCAGGGAAGAAGTGATACGGGACGTGACCACTCCTCAGTTTGGCCTGGTCCTGCTCAGGTGGGTACAGCACTCCCATCCAGTGTGCCCCCCCCCAGCTGGTGGTATAGGGTATGAGCATCACACAGGTGTGGGAGATGAGCGCCAGCCACTCTTCCTGCAGCAGCTGGGTTCTGCTCCTGCTTTCCTGCAGTCGGAAGCTTCCGGGGAAGTTGTACTTTTTAATTGTGATAAAATATACATAACATAAAATTTACCATTTCAACCATTTTTCAGTGCACAGTTCAGTGGCATTCAGAACATTCACGTTGGACACCACCATACATCTCCAGAACTCTTCATCTTGCAAACTGAAACTCTGTACCCATTAATCAACTCCCCAATCTTCCCCCCACCAACCCTTAGCAACCACTATTCTACTTCCTGTCTCTATGAATTTAACTACTCTAAGTACCTCACATGAGTGGGATTATGCAGTATTTGTCTTTTTTTTGTGACTTGCTTATTTCACTTAGTGTAATATCTTCAAGTTTTATGCATGTTGCAGCATGTCTTTTTATGAATAAATAATGTTCCATTGCATGTATATAGCACATTTTGTTTATCTAAGCATCCATCAATGATTGGTTGTTTCCACCTTTTGGCTATTATGAATAATGTTTCTGTGAACACGTGTGTACAAATGTCTGTTCGATATTATATAAGTACTTCCTTTCAATTCTTTTGGGTTTATGAGAAGTGGAATTGATGGACCATATGGTAAATCTATGCTTAATTTTTTTTTAAGATTTTTTATTTATTTATTTTAGAGAGAGGGGAAGGGAGGGAGACAGAGAGGGAGAGAAACAGCAATGTATGGTTGCCTCTCACATGGCCCTCACTGGGGACCCGGCCCGCAACCCAGGCATGTGCCCTGACAGGGAATCGAACCGGGACCCTCTGGTTCCCAGCCCACGCTCAATCCACTGAGCTACACCAGCCAGGGCTATGCTTAATTTTTTAAGGAATACCTGTTCTCCATAGCAGCTACAACATTTTGCATTCCCACCAGCAGTGCACAGGGTTTCCACAATATGTCTCCACATCCTCACTAACACTTGTTATTTTCTATTTTTTGTTAGTTTGTTTTTATAATAGCCATTAATAATAGGTGTGAAGTGGTGCAATAAGTTTTGTGAAGGAAAGTGTATGGGAATTAGTTGATAAATTTTTCTTCCTTTTCCGCTAAAGAAGGTGAATCTGTTTCATGGAAACTTACTGACTGAATTATAACTATTCAGTGCAGCTGTCTCTGTGGAAATCATGTCCCCATGAGGCACTGTGGCGTCCTTGCATGCTGTCAGACCAGTTAAATTGTGACCAGTCGCAGAAATCTCACCAGCCCTAAGTGTGTATATGCCGAATTCTGCCCTCATCTTTGAGCTATGAAGTCATGACAGGCTGCAGACTTTAACTTGGCCACTTTTTAGATTATCTGGTTTTCCTACTCCTCTTTTCTCTGCCATCGACTTGTGAGCACACCACTGTTTGTTTCTCTTTTTAAAGGAAGAAGCCAGCATGGATGAATGATTAAAGGCATAAGTGGTGGGACCAGCCAGACTTGGATTTCAATCCAAGTCTGTCTAGGAAAAATGTTAACTTTTCCAAAACTCAGCTTTCTCATCTTTACTATTGAGTTGGCCAAAAAGTTCATTTAGCTTTTTGGTGGTTTTTTTTGTTGTTGTTGTTGTTTATTTTTTCATAAAATAAAAAGCACATTTTTTATTTTCACGAATAACTTTATTGATTTGGATATTTTGAGTATGTCGGCTGTCTCCTGCTATTGGCTTCTAGTGGGTAGAGGCCAGGGTGCCACTAAATATCCTCCAGCGCATCAGACAGCCCCTCAGCAAAGAATTATTTGGCCAAACTGTCAGTAGTGCCAAGGAACTTCGCAAACCACTTCTGACATGTTCGATCAGTCACAGCACCTTCTCCACACACTACGCAAATCTTTTTTTGCATTTCGGTTGCACTTTTACCTTTCTTGAAATAATGAAACATAATACGCTGAAAATGTTGCCTATTTTCTGCCATCTTCAATATTAAAATGACTGCACAAAAATTCACCAGTTTTAATAAGTTTTTTTTAATGCACACTGATATGACAGCTGTCATAATACAATCTAACAAAATTTTCTCGAATGAAGTTAAAGACAGCCAAGCACTACTGGAGCCATTTTATGGAAAAAACTAAACACAATTTTTGGCCAATACAATCTTAATACTGGCTACTTTATAGGCTTGTTTTAAGCATTATAAATGCCTAGCGAGGTGCCTGGGCAGAGCAAGCAGCCAGTACATGGTAGCTCTCATTATTACCATCATCATCAAAGTAGCAGACTTCATTATTTCTTAGCTGTTTTTCTTGGAAAAGAAGAATAACAGAGAATATTATAATAACCCAAGAAAGCTAAAACAAAATTTCTTAAGAAATTTGGACCTCAAAACATAGCTTGGAATGAGCTCTCCCATTCCTTCCTTCACCGAAATTATGGATTAAAGAGTGTAGGGAGGACGTGTGAATACCAGTGAATAGTAATAGGAAAGTGCTTCTATAAAAACTGTCAGGCTATAAAACAAATATTTGGAGTACAGAGGAGATGTGTTCTTTCTTAAACTTTCTTTTAAAACTCCCTGTTTCCTTCACATTCTATTTTTCTGTTGTCACTCAATGGGCCTTTTTGGTCTGAGTTTGGGACTGAGCCGGGGGCCTCCCTATGATGAAGGGCCCTTCAGAGACTCTAGGTTTCACCCAATTGCTACTCATTTATTCAGTTCCAACTTATTAATATCACTATTATTATTCTTTCATAGGCTTCCTAGAGCTTTTAAAAGTAATTAATTATTTGAATTCTGCTTTTCCCAAGTGTAAGAAGGAAATATACATCTAGAGAAGGAGATGAACAATGCCTCATAGGATAGGTTAACGAACAAGAAACACATTTTTACTTTTTCCTGCCTTTTAGTGGGTTTCTCATTTAATTTCTCTCGCTGCTTGTCTAGATGACAAATGTTTTCCAACCAGCCAATTCTAGACAGGTTGAGTTTTCAGTTCCAGTTTCTCATTTAGGCTGGGATTTCCTGGGGCAGAGTTTAGCTGTGCTTGAGAGATCACATTGAGTCCCCTCTGTTAGGTTCCTTTCATCCTTTAGTCCCTCCATCATCTGACTCAAGTGTGGGTTTCTTCTCATGAAAATAAAAAGTAATTCATTAAGCAAGATAGCCTGTCCCTTGCCAGTGTCTCAGAAAAGTGATAGTCATTGGGATGAACACAAGAACACTTTAAGCAAGATTGGCGGAGCAAGGCCAGCCACACAAACGTTTTATTTGTCCAAGGCAAGTTCCTCAGTGAAACCAGCCTCAGTGTGCTGAGCACACCTTCCCGAGCGCGAGCACACGCGTGCTTGGGGCGGAAGGCGGCTGGTGGCTCAGACCGTGAGCGTCTGGAGGGGAGCGAGCCTGCTGGAAGTTGCGGGTACTGCATGGGGCGCTGGGGTCGACAGGCTTGGAGTTGGGCTTCTGAGAAGAACGGGAGCGGATGGGTGACCTCTGCAGTCTTCACTAGCAACACAAGTCATTTACAAGGGGTATTATTTGAACTCTGCCTAGATATTTAAAGCATAATGAGGACTTTTTTTCTCTAGAGTTGTATTCCATATAAAGTAAGTCTATCGTATATATATCCAAAGGCCATAATTAGGTATTTCCTGCCCCAAGCATAAGTGTACTGTGAGCCCCCATTGGTCACTGGTAACTCACTTCGCAATAAGCGAAGCTGTGGTTGGTTCCCTGACAGGGAGGGACCTCTGCTGCCTTCCTCCGAGCCGTCCAGGCAGAGGCGTGAAGACAGTCTGGTGAGGTTACTCCCAACATTTACCGCTCATTTTGGGAATAGGAACACAGATCTTCAATTTAAACATTGATATTGAAGAGGGAATTTAAATGACATTTTTAACTCGAATGCTTCTGAAAACTTTGGTTTGACTTAACGTTTTTGACCTCATGCCCCCCCCCAATTATTTGCAAAGTAAATAGGACTCTAGGTTTTGTGTTCTGTGCACACCCTGTCCCTGTCATAAGCATATGTGGTATGTGTGTGTCAGAAAATGATGAGCAGAGGCAGCAGACACAGTAATGCTTTACAAAATGCTGAGGTTTTGAAAACTTTCCGCAGGTTTGTATGTATTGTGTGTATGTCAAGTCACGAATATACTGAAAAAGAGACACACACTGATGACAATACCATGTACTGTATGTCCATAATGGCCCTCTCAGATTCTGATAAGGGACTGAAATCCATCCCCCATCAGCTCACCCGCCAGCCAAGGCAGCTGGGTCACCTTCCCCTAGAGGAAGTGGTGCCTTTTTCCTGTTGGCTGTGAGCCCTAGATGGTACGTCTGAGGGGAGAGTTGACACTTCCTATTTCACACCAGCAGTGGGAGAGGCAGGCCTACCCATGTGGGGTCAGACATTTGGTAATACCGTACTTCCCTCTGGTTGCACGTGTATTTCTAGCCCCGTCGGTTCTCTGACGTACAGAGCTGATGGCAGACACCTGGTGGCCAGCTCTGTTTTCTCCTACAGCACCGTTGAAAGACCTCTCTGGAAGACTTGGGTGGCATGAGACTGGGAGTTTATTTATTTATCCCTGACAAGTTAGAGAGCCCTTTAACTCAGGAAATATCATTTTTCATATCTTCTCTGTGCCTGGAGCTTTCTTTGGGTTCTAGAGACCTGGAATTTCACCAGAACCCTTCTGGGTCACTGGCTCAGGCTGGGATCCCATTGGCCCAGTCCCTTACCTAGTGGTGCCTCTCTGTCCTCCCAGGTCAGCAACACACACACACACACAGGAACATCAAAGGGGGAAACTGGTGTCATCATGTATTTCCACCTCAGGCACAAAAAGAGGAACTAAGACATATATGTTCGCCGTGCTGTTTGGGCTGAAGAGCACAAGAAATGCAAAGCGTATCTAACCTAAATCAGTTCACTTCACACCAGGAGTATGAAAACAGCTCCCATTATCTCCTTATATGATTGTTCTCGTTTTAGGTAATGGGGTGCCTTTTACTTCAAATTTCCAGTAGCTTCATACCCAGACTCTCTAATGCAAAGTTAAAGACACTAGCACCTGAAGATGAGGCAGTTTTAGTTCCTTCTTCAGCGTCAGTGGGTGATTTAGAAAGAAAGTCGAGGTTTCCTCATGTCTGAACATCACCAGGCCTGGCATCGTGATGCTGACATGGCCCAAGATGAAGAAAGTCCCCTCAGATGATTTAAAACCTGAAGGTTAAATCAGTCTCCCAAACTTTCTAAGTATTGACCCAACCCCAAGGCCATGGCAGGAGTGTCCAACCTGTGGTCCACGGGCTGCATGCGGCCTAGGGTGGCTATGAATACAGCCCAACACAAAATCGTAAATTTACTTAAATCATTGAGATTTTTTTGTGTGATTATGTGTTGCAATGTGTTTGATGTGTGGCCCAAGACAACTCTTCTTCTTCTAGTGTGGCCCAGAGACACCTAAAGGTTGGACACCCCTGAGAGGGAGAGGCGCCGAAGCCCCCCTGCTTCCGAGCTGTGAGGCCAGAGAAGTTACTCTCACTAAGTTACAGGAAAGACAGAAGCGCAAGAGACACATGTTCTGAGCTGCTGATGGACTTGGACCTTTTGTCCAAGGTGTTAAGGTGTTCCCGGCGCCTCTGTCATCTCGCCCTGTCTGTAGCTTGCCCAGTGCTCACATGTCACCTCCGTCTCCTGGCCTTGGCTCTCACTGTGGCTGAACACGTTTCGCTCCTTCTCTTAAGCTGAGCTGCACTGGGACTTCCTTTCCCACGTGTTTGGAGGACAACAGTCCTCTGGTGAGGTGTTGTATAGGCACGTGTTGAAATCGAGGTTTTGTTTCAATCTCTCTAGAACATTAAGTCCTAAATAGCTGAAGTTTTAAAGCATATGATCTAGTGTAATGCTTCTCAAACTCTAATGTGTGTACAGATCACTCAGAGACCTTGTTAAGAGTCAGATTCTGATGGAATAAGTCAGGGTTAACGTTCAAAATGCCGTACCTCCACAAGCGCCCAGATGGTGTCAAGGCCGCTCCTGGTCTGAGGACCACACTTAGTGTTGCAAGGGCCCAGAGCAGGTATCCGTTTGGGCTGCATGTGAGAATCAGCTGAGGAGGCCCCTCTCCTACAGGTTCGGGTTTATTGGTTTAGAGTGAGGCCATGGTATTGTTTAAAAGCTCCCTAGGTAGGCAGCCAGAGTTAGTACCTGCATAAGGGTTAAAACTTTTTTTTTACCACTACATGTATAAAGGGGAAGTTAAAATCACTTCCAAACCGTTGAATGACCTACAGTGTGACTCTGGGAAAGTAATTTCCGTTTAGCACCTCAGATTCCCAAAGGGAATGGCAATTATTACTGCTTTTTTAAGAACACATAGGACTCTTTGGATGAAACAGTATCTTAGTGGTTGTTTTCATTCTGACAAGAGTGTTACCCTTATCCAAGCCAAGCATATCTCGTCATCCATCTCATTTCCCTCTCTTTGAGGTAAAACTGGCTTTAAATCTTCTTAGTTTGATTTAGCATCATGTAGACCAAGCATTCAAAATGTGGGCAGATTGTCCCCCAGGGAGTGAAAATTGGCTCCTGGGAGTTGAAGAAATTTCAAAGGATATTACAGTAGTTTGTGGCTCTCCAAAGCTCAAACCTACTTGACAAAATCTTATTTCTTTGTATTTAGTCTCTCCTATTAAGAATAAATTAACTTTAACTAAAATTTAAGTGTTTCTGCCCTGGCTGGTGTAGCTCAGTGGATTGAGCGCAGGCTGTGAATGAAAGGGTCACCGGTTTGATTCCCAGTCAGGGTACATGCCTGGGTTGCAGGCCAGGTCCCCAGGGGGGGCCACGTGAGAGGCAACCACACATTGATGTTTCTCTCCCTGTCTTTCTCCCTCCCTTCCCTTCTATCTAAAAATAAATAAAAATTTTTAAAAATTTAAATGTTTCTCATTTGGGAATGACAACTTTAAAAGGCTGAGACACACTATTCTAGAGAGAAAACACAACCATGCTTGCAGTGCTCCGGAGATGGATACCTTGACCTCTGCCTGGGGGGAGTTTTCTGCGGGGCCAATTTTTCTGCGGAGCCATGAATTCTGGGAGGAAACTTCAAATGGATTTTTCTGTCTTCTCAGGAAAAGAGTGTTTTCTTGATTAAAAAATTAGAGTTCCTAGAGCATCTAGTTAGCCATCCAATAATGAGCTCCTTGCTGATGTGACATTCTGGAATGTGGTGTTGAGAGTGTGGACATCAAGGTCAGACACACCTGGTGTCCCTCTGGCCCTCTCCTTCACCCTGTGGCTTTCAGCGGGCTCCAAGCCTCATTTGTATCTGTACAATGGAAATAAAACTTAACCTGGTAGATTTGGTATTCAAATCAAACATGCATTGTATGTAAAAAAATTAATACAGTGGCTGGTGCCTAATAAGTACTCAATTTGTAGTGGGAGATGTAGTGGTTATTAATGCCTATCTATCTATATCTTTGCCTATAAATCATCTGCCTGCCTATCATTACCCTCATAGTAAAATATCTGTGGGCACAAAACAGTATCCTGAACCTCAGATTCTTTCCTCACTAGACCTGAGCAACTCCATGTAACTGCCTCACAGCTCAGCCTGTCTGAGCTATGGAACAGTAAGAAGTGGGAAGCAATTACTCCCCTCCTGGGGTCCATATGGATGCCGAGCCTTGGCGTGAGGCCTGTGTGGGGCAGCTCTGTCTGCGGTGCTGACAGTTGTTAGACTAAGAAGGGAGGAAGAAGGTATTCTGAGGGAGAAAAGTTGGTCTTGGATTCCATTAGCCAGCGTGGTCTCTGATCTCTTCCTGCTATTACCAAATAGAGCCAGATACACTTTAGCCAAAATAAATACAACCAAAAAAAAATTAAGGTTTTAAAAAAACAAAAGAAACCAAGGAAGAATAATTTTTATATAAGAAGAGCTGTAGTCTTTTATAACCTCAAAAGCAAGTCATATCTGAAAAGTTTTGTTCTGTTCCCACAACTGTTATTTGTTCAATTTGGTGGATAATAGTGTTTTGAGTCTTGGTCTTGGTGAATACTATTATTATTGTTCGGAATATGAGCTCCTTAAAGCACTCTGACGTGGAAAAGAAAGCCAAAATACACTGGGCTTGTTGCAAGTCCACTGTTGTTTCAGAGAGCCACTTTTTAAAATGTGTTCAGACTTGTGTAAATGCAGAGCTGGCGTAGGTGTGATTGAAGCCTTACCCACAAGTTCCCAGAATGCGTTTCTTAACAAGATGATCATTCAAACCCATCACCAAGAACGAGAGAGGTGTGAGTCCTTGGTTCCATGTCTTAGAGGCTCTTTCAGGGCCACTAGCACACCTCCGTGTGGGTCAGGCAGCATCCTTAGGGGAGTGTGTTCAGCTCAGGTTCCTAACTGCTGCTGTCAATAGCAATCTCAGGCTGAAATCGGGACTGCAGCCAACTTTGGCTCATTCGGGTTCCTGGCCCAGGTTGTATACAATTATTGAAATGTTACCTAAGTGCCCAAGAACAGAAATGTGCATACCCCACACCTTCCCTAAGGGGGTTACATTCCTGCCATGATCATAGACAGGTAAACAGGTGAGGAGCAGGGAGCGCTGGGACCACACACATCAAATGAGAAGGCGAATCAGGGCAGGCCTCTTAAAGGAAATGACCTCTCAGCTGAGATCTACTGAGTGAACTGACCAGGCAAAAGGGGCAGGGTGCAAACGTGCCAAGCAGAGGCAGATGTGGAAGCCAGGTTACAGGAGAGGACACGGTCACTGGGAGGAGGCGGGAGGGCTCTATAGGGGCCAGGTCACACAGCTGAGTCAAGGAGTTTGGACCTGGTTGGACTTGCACAATGGACTACAGTATTCCCTTTGAGGGATGCAGGAGCCCACACCATTATGGAAGCGGGGGCTGCCCAGGCTGTGCAGGCCGTGTCCAGCCTCCAAGTTCACCCTGCAGGCGTCACTTAGCCCGGTCTCCTCCACTTTGCGCACTGCTCAAGTGCTGCCTGCACTTGAAAAGTTGTTCTTGGTTATAGAACTGAACGTTATTACATTGTCATTTCTACTAAAGAAAAAGGTTAGACTTCTTTTGTTGTTTCTGACTTTTTCTGTTCAGTACAGTATTCCTTGGTGTTGGTCAGACCTGAACTTCTGGGACTAACCTAGTACACACCAATTAGTATACAAGTGATCTTGTGGCCACAAAAAATATACTCTGCCAAATTCCTGCAGCTGTGTGCCAACAACATGATATTCTGGTAGCATTAAAAACCCAGCTCACTTTCCAAAGAACTTTCTTTGCTTGAGAAGGTGTTTGGTGAGAAGGTTGAAGGTTCTAATAGATAGCAGTGAGAACAGAAAAAACATAGGGTGTGGCTTCTCTCCTGGAGGTCTTTACTGTTTGGATAGCCTGACAACTATAAGCACATTAAACAACATTAGAACAATGACAACACTATGATCAGTAGGTGCAAATGGTTTTTGTGCAAACTGACCACTGTGGGCAGGCGTAGAGTGAAGAGAAATTACAGTACCCAGGAGGAATTAAGAGAAGGCCCTTTGAGCAGAAGGTGAGCTGAGGGATTGGCAGAGAGTGGGAAAAGGTGTTCTAGGAGGAGGTCAAGGAGAAGCATACTCAGTCGTTAGGAGCTAACCTTTGCTAAGCAACGTGGCCTGGCTGAACCCAGGGCTTGAATTGAGTCATAAGGAGGGATGTTGTTGCAGATGAGTGGGGATAGTCAGGTCTTCCAAACTGGGCCACCCGGAATTCAGAGTAGAATTTAGCAGAATACATTCATTTCTGTGACATAATCCTGATCACAATTTCCCTGTAACTGCTCACCAGACACAGCTACTTGACCCTCTCCCTCCCTCCTTCCCTCCCTCCCTCCCTTCCTTTCTTCCTTCCTTCCTTCCCCTCCTCCCTACCTTTGTCTCTTCCTTCCTCCCTTTTAGATACTTAATATTCTGGTACTGTTTTCCTTAAAATCCTGATTTTCTAGTAAGTAATGAATAGTAGTTTCACCTCCCTTATTTTATTGTTTTGTTTAAATCTTGAATTCTCTACTGCCATCATGCTTTGCTGTCAGAGTAAATCTTTCTGGTCATCCTGGAGGGGCTGTGCAGGGAGAACTGGGAGAACCAGTTCCATGGGCTGTTGATTAACCGGACCGGGAGGATGCTGCCGACCAAGGACGTCCTGTTCTGGATACCCGAATAACTTATTTGTATTAGCAAGTTACTTTCTCCAGCTCTGTTTTCTCATTTGGAAAACTGGGATAATGACATCCGTATACCTACCTGCAAGAATTTAGCAGGGCCTTAAAAAAGGTTCTCCACACATTAGAAGATGTTGAGATGTAGCTATTTAAAAGGTCATGTTGAGTCCTTGATTACCATCATTTCAGATTTGGGGGCACTTAGTTTAGAAAATATTAAAAATGGCGATTGTCATTTATCCACTGTTTTTAAAACTTGAATGATCAGAATAACATACATGAAAGGATTTCAGAAACTCATCAGATTTTGGGGTTTTCCTTGATGGCCCTCTATGATAGCCTACCCTACACTGAAAACAACACCCTTCTATTTTCAGATCGCAGAGGGAATGGCGTACATCGAGAGGAAGAACTACATTCACCGAGACCTGCGAGCAGCCAATGTTCTGGTCTCTGAGTCACTCATGTGCAAAATCGCCGATTTTGGCCTTGCTCGAGTAATTGAAGATAACGAGTACACAGCGAGGGAAGGTATGTTCCCCTGACGATCAGTGAGTGTTTCGTTATGATTTAATTTTATTTTTGTCTTTTTTTAACAAAGCAATAACAATAGTCATTTTTTAAAAAGAACTCATTTGGTAAAATATTCTAAATGTGCCATAGTTGCTGTTTGTGGTTCTATTCTAGTATTTGTTTAAAAAATTGCTCTCTTGATTAACTCCACATGATACTTTTACAACATTTACAAATGCTATCGTTTGTATTTTAAGTAAACAAAGCAAAACACAGAGAATTTGGTAAAGTCAAGATTCTTTGTTTATATTATACGTTAAAGCTTTTCGCCCAAATAATTAAGTATACAATTTTTACTGTATGGAGAAAATATTTGTAACAGTAATTTTATATTCTGTATCATGGCCTTTTAATTACAAAATAAAACATAGGAATTATTACACACGTAGAAGCAAATATAATGCTACAAAAATACACTCCTTTACTTTCCCACATTTCATATTGTAAATGTGAATCAAAAATGCACACAGAGGCCCTGGCTGGGTAGCTCAGTCAGTCCCAAAGCACCAAGGTTTTGGTTTGATGCCCAGTCAGGGCACATATAAGGAACAACCAATGAATGCATAAATAAGAGGAACAACAAATCAATGTTTCTCTCCCTCTCTTTCCCCCCATCTCTTCTCCCTCCTTCTCTCTTTAAAATCAATGCATAACATTTTTTTAAAAAATGCATAAATCTGGCTCCTGGCACATTGCTCCATGTTGAGCCAGGTCTGGGCTGCACTGGCCTTTGCTGCTCCCGATAAATGCATGATGCTTACGATCTGAGGATTCTGAGGTCTCCTTCATGAAAGATGAGTGAATATTTTTGCAGTGCTTTAAAGAGCCAAGCATTTTCTTGACGTTCCTAAGAATTATTGAACAAGGATTATTTTCCTTGTAACCACATGTATGTTATTTCTGGAAGGTGCCCACAGGACTTACAGAGGTGACAAACACATTGAAACATCACTTTGATTTGTGTAGCATTTCTGCCTCCATCATATTTAAGGTGGTTCTCCTTCTCCCTCAATCCTACGTTCTCTCAGATGGGTTATTATTTATCCTGGACCTTAATTACCCTCATCAAAAAGGTAGGTGCAAGAGAACAGTTTAAGGAAAAGCAGTTAAAAAAATAATAGTGAAAATGTAGTGAGCATCTGCAGCATGGCAGGCACCATTCTAAGTGCTTTTCATATATTATCTCATTTATCTTTAACCCTGTGTGGTGATGATAATGATGATGATTCCTACCTTGTTGGTGAGGAAACAGAGAGGTTCAGCATCTTCCGAGGTCCCACAGTAAGTGGTGGAACCAGGACTCAAACCCAGGAGATCTAGCTTCAGAGTATGTGAGCTGGAATGTATTCCACTGGTTTTGTTGAATTTGACAAGCCTAGAGTCTCACAGAAATAACTGTTCTCATGAATGAGACAGGTGGCTTAGTGCAGAGAGCTCAGGTTCTAGAAGTAAACAGTAATGCAATGTACCTTCCATTGGTATTTACACTGTGCCAAGCATACAGGTAAAACCTCTTAACCCTGACGGCAACCTGGGGAGGTTCAGTTCTTTCCTCATTTTACAGATGGAGGTGCCAAAAAAGGCACAAAAACAGTAAGTGATTTGCCAGGGGTCACACCGAGCAGGAATCAGCAGAACCTGAGTCAAACCCTAGCTACAGCCCCTCCCGCCCTCTTCCACCGCTGCCCAAAGGGCGGGGAGTTTCATGCTGGAATGTGCTGCAGTGAGTGCACCGCACACAATAGCTGCTCTGTGAAGCTTTCTTCTGTCCTTTTTGTTCTTACTCTGGTTTCTGATTTTGGCTGACACCACAAAAAATTCTAAAGCAAAGACATAATAAAGGCAAATATGTTTAAATTTTTTTTTAAGTTGTTGGTGGAAACCCCTAGCCTTTCCAGGGTATAGGAGTGATAGTCTGTGCCCGAGTCCCTACTTTCCTCAAGGGGACCCTGGAGTTCCTCGGGCCAGGTTTGCTTCTCCTGTGACCTGAAGGCTAGGTGTCCCTTAGCCTCCCCAGCTCCTAATGAGAGACCTAGTATCACCACTGTCTCACTGTAGGCAGATCATCCTCCTCCTCAATTCCTAAAGTGTAATCAGGTCTGGTTGGCTCCTTCAGATGAAAGTAGGGAGCATTCAGGTGTGCAGTACCATCTGAAGTTCCTTTTGGTGGGGGCTTATCAAGAGATACTGATATTCCATATAAACATAGTATGGGTTAATTAGAGAAAATGTGAACACTAAAGATAAATGCAGGGTGGGGCAAAAGGAGGTTTACAGTTCATATGGAAAATAATACAATAATTAAGAAATAATAATACAAGAATAACTGTCTTTCACATACTCACAACTGGAAACCTCCCTTTACCTGACCCCGCACATGCTTACGCGCTGGCATTGAGGGATGAGCTAAGAATAAATGCCTTACAACCCGTGTCCTGTACGTTTACGTTCAAGGTGGGCTGGTTAGGGTATCTCTGGGAGGTGACATGAGAAACTTGACTTCTTAACAGGGAAATGCCCAAAAGGGAAACAGAGGGAGGCAGGCAAACATTTTAAGTGTAACATTTTGTATCATCTGTGTTTTGTACTGTGTGTTACCTATTCAAAATGAATAATCATAATTTTCTCACAAGAAGGAAATTATGAGGATCACAGGGCCATGACATTTTTGTGTCAGCTCAGACTCAAGTAAGACTCCTGTGTCTTCTCCCCTAGGTGCTAAATTCCCCATCAAGTGGACAGCTCCGGAAGCAATCAACTTTGGATGTTTTACTATTAAGTCTGATGTGTGGTCTTTCGGAATTCTCCTGTACGAAATCGTCACCTATGGGAAAATTCCCTACCCAGGTATCCTTTATTTACCTATTTCCATTCAAGCGGTGCATGTGAGAAAAAAGCCAAAGGCATGAAGCATTAAAAAAAAATAAGCCCATTTCGAAAAGCTAAGAATAACCCTTTTGTGCTAGAATTTGATTTTACTGTCTATAGTGGAAAATGTTGTAAAATATTCTTAGCCACTATATTCTTAGCCACTTCTCCACCCTCTCATTTGATATGAGAGCATATTCTTTTTCTTCACTAATTCATTCCACCAATTACTTCATGCCTAGACTGTGCCTGGCACCATCGAGGGTGTGTGAATATGAGGGTGGATTAGAGGATTAGACACAGGTGCTCCTGCTAATCCCCGCACCTGATGGACAGCACAGATATAGAAATGGGGATTTACAGAGCTTTTTGGTTCATTCTGAAACAGAGGTTTGAAAAAGTATTTTGGAGTCCCTGCCTCTTCTAGAAGAAACCACCTCTTTATCTGTGAAAAGTCCTTTGGAGCTTTGACTGGATGTGAGGACAGCACTCAGTGTTTCCAGATTCCTGACACCTGAGGCCCTGGAGCCAGATTCCCCAGATTCCGCCAGCCCTCCCTGGCCCAGGATCTGGGGCGGAAAGTGCAAAAGAGGGATTTCTCCCAAACCCTTCACATTCTTTTAACGCTTGGCTTTTAACACAATTGATTGATAGGCTAATTTAAGATTAAATTCTTAATGTTTAAGTCATTCCCTCATTGGAAAAAAAACCCCAGCGGGTGCCAGGTACTCTCAATGTGCCAGGATGCAGCAGTCACAGCTAATATTCTGCTCTTCACAGCTAATACTCCAGTAGGAAGAGACTGGTGATAATCCAACAGACAGTCTGTGGATGAAGTGCTCCATGGACAGTGTGTGAAATGGTCTAGGGATTAGCGGGGCGGTGGGGCGGGGTCTGCTGGTTTTACAAAGCCATCCTGCAGGGACACCGGGGCATGACGTGAGTGAGGAAGCAGTGGGGTTGTCCAGGGCAGAGTGTCCTGCAGGGGAAACAGCCAGTGCATGGGATCCGCAACAGAAGCAGGGGCCACGATGTTTGGGCCACGAAGGCTGAATGAATTAATGAATGAATGACGGTCCAAGGACATTTAATTGTCTTCATGCTATGGATGAGAAAGTTGGAGGTGAGAGCCGTAGAGGGGGCCACAGAGTTTGGGATGGAGTGGATAGAAGGGCCTCAGAAGCCATGAAAGAGCTTCACATTTTATTTCACATGAGATGGACGCCATGGAAGGCTTTGGACAAAGCGGTGACGTAGCCTTCCTGCTTTTGATCACCATCACTATTGTTTAGGGATGAGCCACAGAAATCAGGAGTGGGCCCCAGCTGGGAGGGAGAGCATGTAGGTGGTGCCTGCACAGTGGAGCTGACTCTCCCTTGAGATCTTCTTTGTGCCAACATTTTATATTCTTTTTTTTGTAATGCACATTTTATGCATTTTTTTTTATTTTTCTTTTTTTGGGGGTGATTACTTTATTGTTCAATTACAGTTGTCTGCATTTTCTCTCCTCCCCTCCTCCTTACCCCATCTAAACCCACCTCCCTCCCTTGCTTCCACCCTCCCCCTTGGTTTTGTCTATGTGTCCTTTATAGTAGTTCCTGAAAACCCTTCTCCCCACAGTCCCCTCCCCTCTCCCCTCTGGCTATTGTTAGATTGTTCTTAATTTCAATGTCTCTGGTTATATTTTGTTTGCTTTTTTCTTTTGTTGATTATGTTCCAGTTAAAGGTAAGATCATATGGTATTTGTCCTTCACCACCTAGCAGACTGGTGCAGCCACTGTGGAAAACAGTATGGAATTTCCTCAAAAAACTAAAAATGGAACTGCCTTTTGACCTGGCAATTCCACTGCTGGGATTATACCCTAAATGCCCCGAAACACCAATCCAAAAGAACCTATGCACCCCAATGTTCATAGCAGCACAATTTACAATAGCCACGTACTGGAAGCAAACTAAGTGCCCATGAGCAAATGAGTGGATCAAGAAACTATGGTACATTTACATAATGGAATTCTACACAGCAGAGAGAAAGAAGGAGCTCCTACCCTTTTTGACAGCATGGATGGAACTGAAGAGCATTATGCTAAGCGAAACATTTTATATTCTGACTGCCACGCTGCCCTAGACACTGAAGTGAATGAATAACAGTACTTTAAAGTAGGGAAAATATTTCTTGATCAACCCTGACGTCTGATATTTTATCTCTATATCAATAATTCATATCTATATGTATCTATAGAGAAAGATTCTATGTTCAGATCATATATATAATCTGATATCTGATCAAATGACATATCAACTCATAAAATGATGTTGTGTGACATGCTCCACGGTGATGTGCAGACGAGGCCCTGAGGCACGGCAGAGACTCTTGCCCAGAACTGTGTCACTAGCTCCCGGCAGAGCCGCCTCTAACCCCAGGCCTGTGTGCCTCCCAGCACCTCACATTCTTGCCTCCTGTGCTCCATGCCGGGATCTGAAAATATTCCTGGTGAAAAATCATAAAAAGTATAAAAGAATCAGTAGAAAAATGGTTAGAATCACACACACAAATACAACACAACCGACCAGAAAGCATTGCCTGGTCTCTTCCCCAGTTACCTCGTGCTTTGTAAGCACTGGAATGTGATGCCTTCTGGAGTTCTGCACCGAAGATGTTGCCAATCACAAGGCTTGTATGTTAGCAGAGCCTCTACTGTTAGGAAAGTGAACAGATCAAACAATCCAATTAACTTAAATCTCAGAGGATTCGACTCACAGATAGCAAAAAATTGGTGAACGTTGCCAGAACATGTTATTTCCATCACTGTTAAAAAACTGCTTGAGAATATTTTCTTTACCTGGAAAAGTGCTGGATATATTAACTGCTTAAAAATGGTTTAAAAGATATATCTGATTTTGAAAAATAAAAAGGGGATAAAGTAAAAGAGGGGAGAAAAAGAAGTAAGAAAGCTACATATAAACATATTTTTAGAGAAAAACAAAAACTAAAAAGGATGTGATACATCCGAATGTTACTATCTTTGGGTGATGAGATAATAGGTTATATTAATTTTCTTCATAAATTTTTGAAGTTTCCAATATTTTACAATTATGTTTTTATTAAATATTTTAATGCTTACCTAACTAATATATGCACATGAAAAATCAGGTAGTGCAAAATGCTTCTGACCTCACGCTTGCATTTGCTCCTCACAGGCACCTACTAATATTTGCTGTCCGTAGCTCTAAATATTACAGTATTATTTCTTAAGTAAAATTTTTTCCCTAATTTAACTTATTATTAAATACAAATACGGTCACTTGGTTATAAGTTCAAAAGATACAAAGAGGGTGCTCGCTTCAGCAGCACATATACTAAAATTGGAACGATACAGAGAAGATTAGCATGGCCCCTGCGCAAGGATGACATGCAAATTCGTGAAGCGTTCCATATTTTTAAGGAAAAAAAAAGATACAAAGAGGCTTATGGTGAAAGGTGTGGTCTTTTATCTCTATTCCCCAGCCATCATAGAACAGCATTTTGGGAATATGAGAGAGAATAAATGATACAATTTTGTCAATAAAATTACTGATTAAACTTCTAGTAGACAAATACTAGATGCATCAGAGTGAGTATAGTATAGGCATGTCGTTTCCTGTTTGCATCCTATTCATTGAGATAGATAGTTTGAGCAGGCACAGCTAACACCATGAATTCTGTGCACATTGGAATATAGTCCAGGAAAAAGACTTTTTGTAACATACTTTTTGGAAAAGGCTTTGTACCAAGGGGGCAGCCGCATAAAATGGAGTAAAAATAGCCTCTTTAACAAATGGTATTGGAGACCTGGACAGCTACATGCAAAAAAATGAAACTCGATTACCAACTTACATCACACACAAAAATAAATTCAAGGTGGATAAAAGACTTAAATGTAAGTCATGACACTATAAAAGTCCTAGAGGAAAACATAAGCATGAAAATCTCAGATATTCCACACAGCAATATTTTCACCGATATGTCCCCTAGAGCAAGGGACATAAAGGAAAGAATAAACAAATGGGACCTCATCAAAATAAAAAAGCTTCTGCACGGCTAAAGGAAACAGCATTAAAATGAAAAGAGAACCAACTATATGGGAAAACATTTGCCAGTGATACCTCAGACAAGGGCTTGATCTCCAAAATATATAAAGAACTCACATGACTCCAGTTTAAGAAAGCAAACAACCCAATTAAAAAACGAGTAAAAGACTTGAACAGATGCTTCTCCAAGGAGGTCATACAGAGGGCCCAGAGACATATGAAAAGATGCTCAGCATCCCTAGCCATCAGAGAGATGCAAATTAAAACCACAATGAGATACCACTTCACATCAGTGACAATGCCCATCATAAACAAATCAACAAACAACAAGTGTTGGAGAGGCTGTGGAGAAAAGGGAACCCTAGTGCACTGTTGCGGGGAATGCAGACTGGTGCAGCCACTGTGGAAAACAGTATAGAATTTCCTCAGAGAACTAAAAATGGAACTGCCTTTTGACTTGGCAATTCCACTGCTGGTATTATACCCTAAGAATTCTGAAACACTAATCCAAAAGAACCTATGCACCCCAATGTTCATAGCAGCACAATTTACAATAGCCAAGCACTGGAAGCAACCTAAGTGTCCATCAGTAAATGAATGGATCAAAAAACTATGGTACATTTACACAATGGAATTCTATGCAGCAGAGAAAAAGAAGGAGCTCCTACCCTTTGCAACAGCATGGATGGAACTGGAGAGCATTATGCTAAGTGAAGGAAGCCAGGCGGTGAGGGACAAATACCATAGGATCTCACCTTTAAGTGGAACCTAATCAACAAAACAAACAAGCAAGAAAAATATAACCAGAGACATTGAAATTAAAAACAATCTGACAACCGGAGGGGAGGTGGCAGGGGATAATGGGGAGGAAGGGGGAAAGGGTTTTCAGGAAAGGACTCATGGACAAAACCAAGTTGTGGGGGGGGTTGGAATCAGGGGAGGGAGGTGGAGATGGCTGGGGTAGAGGGTGGGGAGTGGTGGGGGGTAAACGCAGACAACTACTTGAACAAAAATAAAACAATTAAATTTAAAAAAAGAAACCATCAATTTCTCACATAAATTGAGAGTTTGAAATTTTAAAAAAAGACTTTGTACCTATTAATTATATTTTGGGCAAAACTCAAATATCCTTTGTGTCCAATTACTATCAGTCCATTTCAAAACATTTTTGTGTTTTGCAGTTTTTAGCCCCCATAAACTCAAAGCCACGAGGAATTGTTTTCTTCAAGCATTTTCTTGCTCTCCTTGGTGAGTGAGCACTGAATAAGCAAAGGTCGTTTATCACAGTTGCTGCTGTACACGGTTTTGGAGTTTGTCCTCATGAAAATGTGAGGCATTGATGTTATTATTCTGCTTCTAATTCCTCCTTAGAAGACAGAATACATTCCCAAGTAGGACTTTTTCTTGAAAGACTCATGGCCTAAATAAAATTAAGTAGCTAAGTAAGTACAATTAGCAAATTTACTTATGTTATGAGTACTACAACTCAAAACCCTTTGACCTAGAACTTTAAACAAATTCTTCCCCTGAATCCACCCTCTGAAGCGGACGGGCCGAAGGCTGACGGCCTCCAACTTCGGCCTCTGTCTAGGATCTCACTTCCACGGTGGAAGAACCCAGGATCTCTTGTGATCCCTGAAATTCCTGTACTTTGGTGTGGTGCTTTGTCATTTTTGTGTTATGCTGGGTCCTTGTTTTTCCTTTGTATTTGGAAACTTATAGCCATAAATTCTGGGAAATTTCCATAGACTGCATCCTCCTTTCCACTTTTTATTCTATTTCTGAATCACTTGCTAGTGAGATGGCAGACCTCCTGGAGTGATTCTCTGAGTCTCATGTCTGCTCTTTCTGTCCCTGTCATTCTGTCCTCCCCTCCCTTCTCCCCTTCCTTTGGTGAGATATCTAGTGGGAACAAGGGTTTCTGGACCACCAGGCTTACTTGCCAGCACCCTCACAGGCTCCAGGACTGTTCTCCGGGACCACTGAGCTCCTTCAGGAGACACTCTTCCAGGCCCTGCCTGCGGGGTGCGAGCCAGGATGTCCACATCCTGGAGGCTTACTGGGGAGGGGGCAGTTGTGTCTTTTTTTAATTTTATGGTAAAATATACGTAGAATAAAATTTAACCATTTTAATACATTTAAAATTTAATACATTTTAACCATTTTTAAATGTACAGTTCAGTAGCATTAAATTAACTACATTCACAATGTTGTACAGCCATCACCACCATTTCCAGGACTATGTCATCTTCCCAAACTGCGACTGTATGCATTAAACACTGAACTCTCCATTTCCCCAGCCCCTCAGCCCCTGGCAACCTGTATTTCACTCTGTCTCTATGAATCTGACTACTTTAGGTACCTCCTGTTCAGGGGAACCGTACTGTACTTGTCCTCCTGTGTCTGGCTGAGTTCACTCAGCGTAATGTCCTCAGCGGTCATCCAAGTTGTGAGGTGTCAAATGTGTCTCCTTTTTTCCTGTTCTGTGTTTCTCCTCACTCCGGGTCTTCCATCCCACACTTTACCCCCACCTCCACGGGGCTTGGTGTGCCTTCAGTTTCTCCAGCGTTACCCTGGTGCACCTGCCAGGTGGGGGTTATAGGTACTGTCCTGTCTGCAGCCGCCCACCTCACCTCTGCATGTGTGGTAACTATGCGGAGCCTCCCAGGGGCGATCGGTGTGAGGACACGTCTTGCCTGTCCCTTTCTTGCAGGTGCTGTAGTTTCACTTTCCTCCCCTTGGCTCAGACTACTTCTGCCTCTGGTTGACAGGTGTCTCCCAGCTTCATCAAGGACAGACTTAAAGTTCCTGTTTCTTGTCTGTTTTTGGAGGGGATGAATTAAGGAGGAAAAAAAAGAAGATGGGGCAAAGATCCATCTTAAAATGGATCATACTTCACTATCTTAAAAGCAAAACTATAATAATATCTACATTTGAATTTTCTAAAAAAAACTAGAGGGGATCTTTGTGGTTGGGGTTTTGTGTTGCTTTGCCTTTATAATGAGAAAGGAGAGTTGAAAGTGACAGTTTTCCAAAACATCATGTCTTTCCTGGCTGGTTCTGACCAGCTGGATGCAGCTTCTCAGTGTCCTTGGTGAATCGCGGCCAGGAAACTCATGCTGCTGCCCATGCGCACCCCGGTCACAGCGCGCTCAGGAAAAACTGACTTGCCCCTTTGGAAGTATTACTGGGTGGGAGACTGTGGTCCCATGGTAGCTGGGACTTCCTTCCTCTCACACTCATTGAGGGCCCTTCTGTCTTTAAGATTGTCATAGTTCCTGGAGCTGCTGGGTTCTCATCTCCTGTCCCAAGTACCCTGTTCCTCTCTAATCTCTGCTGTCCTTCATTTTTCTCCTTCCTGCGTTCCTTCACCAACCTTTAGTCTTTGCTAACTCCTACCCACTCCAGATATTACTTCCCGCTCCCACTCACCCACCTCCCTGTCCCGGGGAAATCTTCCCCACCGGGCCGCGTGCAATCTGAGGACAAGTCTCTGTCATCATCATTCTTGTAGCTCTCAGAGTTTAGTGCTAGCTAATACCCATAGTAAGTACTCGATAAATGCTTGTTGGAAGTATAAAGGACAGCCTATGAAAGCGCTTGCATTCTAAGATCAGCAGCCAATGGGTGTTTGCTGTTTTTTACAAATTACCAAGTATCAGCTTTCATTTTAGACTTTTATCTAAGACTTATTTAATAGCCTTATTTTGTTCATTGGTTTGCTTTTACATTCAAAGATAGACTCCAGGTTTCCTTCCTTTTGTTCTTCTTATCAAATTCAATTCCCCAGGCAGAATGGAACTTGCCTGGCCTTTTTCTGCATCAAGAGAGTTCTTCATCATTAGGAGCACATATTGGAACAAGGAAGAAAAGTCTCCATTGGGGTTAAGGGGCCCTAGGAAGGTTTGTCTTCCATGGGCACATTCTGACCTTTTATGCCATTGGAGGTTCTCCGGGAAGGAAGTGAAAGATACTCCTAACCAAGTTCACAGGCCCAGCTGCCGTGTCTATCATCCTGCATATTAGTCCCCACCCCCAGGATCCCAGACCCACTCCCACCCCCACCCCCATGTAGAAGTAAACACAGAGATTTCTTCTGTAAGTTATTTAAGTGAACTTGGCTAGTTTCAAGAGTCAAGGCAATGCCAAAGCCACAAATTTTATGGAGACCCGAACCCCAAATAAAGAAAGTGATGCAAATAAGCCCCATGGCTCCAGGCAATGAGAATCAAATGAAGTCTTCTAGTTAGAACATTCGAGTTACACAAATATTTGAAGATAGTATTTCAGAAATTAACATAAGAAAAAGTAATTCACCATCTAAACAACTTTCAAGAGATCTTAACAATTAGAAAGTTTGCTCGGATCTTTCCATTTTAAAACCAAGGGTGCTTTCCA
Source organism: Micronycteris hirsuta (assembly GCA_004026765.1). Lineage (NCBI taxonomy): Eukaryota > Metazoa > Chordata > Mammalia > Chiroptera > Phyllostomidae > Micronycteris > Micronycteris hirsuta. The sequence continues at coordinate 89,819 of PVJI01000717.1, read as the reverse complement.
CACAGAAACAATCATGCCTTCTTTCAGAGGTCTAAATCCAGGCAGGGCCTTTGAGCCACTGTGTCCTTAGAAGAAGAAAGGTTAGTTAAACGCAGAGTTCAGAGGTCACTGATCATGACCCAAGTTAAGAAATATACAGAAACCTACTCCATATATAAAACAAAACTCATAAGCTACATTAACTTTTACATGTATAGTGCCTTCTGATCTTTTTTTATTGTTAATTTTTTTAATACTGGTAGCTCCCTAAAAAATGAATTTGTTGATCCCAAAGGAGTGGTGACCCATAAATTGAAAAACACTGTTTAGAGAGTAAATTCAGAAGAAGGTTCTTTTCCAAAGCTGGTAAAAGATGTTTTTCCTAAGCTTCAGGCTATCTTTTAGAGTCTTTCCAGTGACCACTACCAGTAAAATCTATGGCTATGGAAAGGAAATTATTTTCTGTGGAGTTCCACATATGCCAGATAGTATACACATTCTTTTTTTTTTTTTTTTTTAATTTTCTATTTATTGGTTTGAGAGACAGAGAGAGAGGATGGGAGAGAGAGAAGGAGAGAAGCATTGATTTGTTGTTCCACTTATTTATGTATTTATTGGTTCATTGTTGTATGTACCCTGACTAGGGATTGACCCTGTAACCTTGGCATATTGGGGCGGTGCTCTAACCTACTGAGCTACCCAGCCAGGGCAGACAGGGTGCATATTTTGCATGAAAATATTCTGGATGGAATACAGCTCCTCTCTGGAGAAGTTCCTATCTCTGCAGAATAAGGTATGCACAAAATAGGCAAAACATACAGAGGTGAATAAATGCTTGCTGCTAAAACCGCTACACTAGCTCATTTCTCGGCCCCATTTTAATAATGGAGGAAAATGTTATTAAAATGATTTTTTTTCTTAAAACTACTTCAGTAACAAAGATCGGAAGTTCAGCGTCTGAACTGCTGTGAGACATTTGACCGTATTAAAGCCATCCTCCACGTCCGTGCTCTCGCGGAGCTCTGTGGGGACGACAGCACCTTGTTCCCTCGTGGGGCATCGAGGATACACACGTTCCAGAGTCAGTGTGAGCGCTGACACTCACTGTGCTGAGGACGGGCAGTTTAATAATTGGGACATAATCAGTTGGCTTAGTTGATTCGAGGACCCTGACTTCTTTAAGTAAATTTATGATGAAGAGCTGATTTTTAAAAATACTAGTTTGAGATCATGTATGTGCATATGATTTTGATATGTATTACAGATAGAAGCTGAAAAAATACTACAAAAGACATTTAGATTGAGGGTTGAGGCTGGGCTTCAGTAGTCCATTCACAAGGTCAGCCACGTCCAATATTCTTTTGTCATGAAAAAACTTGCCTTGTCTTCTGCTTACCACATTTGCCTGTTTCCCTTTGGCAAACTGAATGCTGTGTTGATCCCCTTCGTACTAAAATTTATATTATTTAGTTGCTTATAGAAATGTTTTCAGCCTTCATACAGTTTCTCAGGGTGTCTATAACAAAGTGCGACAGACTGAGTAGCTCAAATGACAGAAATGCTTTGCTCACAGGTTTGGAGGCCAGAGGTCTGAGCCCAAGGCGTTGGCAGGGCTCGTTTCTCCTGAGGCTTCTCCTCGGCTCGGAGATGGACACCTCACTGTGTCCTCACAGGGCCTCTCTCCTCTGTGCACACATGTCCCAGGTCGCTCTGTGTCCTGGTCTCTTCTTGTAAGAACGCTAATCAGGTTGGGTTAGGCCCACTCCAAAGGCCTCATTTTCATTTAATGACCTCTTTAAAGGCCTTCTCTCTAAATAAAGCCACATTCTGCGGTACTGGGAGCTAGAACCTCAATATATAAATTCACCGGGGCCATGATTCAGCCCATAGCAGCCTCTAGAAGAGGAGTGTCAAACTCCTTTTCACCGGAGGCCACATCAACCTTGCGGTTGCCTTCAAAGGGCCAAATACAATTTCAACTCCTTAACAGTTAAGAAGTAGGTACATTTATACACTGCTAAAATTATTTCGGCCCTTTGAAGACAACTGCTAGGTTGATGATGCCCCCGGTGAAAAGGGGTTTGACAAGCTTGATTTAGTAATGGATGTGGGATGTGGTAGCAAGACCAGTGCAATGCTTACCCCTCAGTCCGGTTGCTAAGTATGGCATTTTTTTTTTCTTTTGTGCTTTAGGGAGAACTAATGCCGATGTGATGACCGCGCTGTCTCAGGGCTATAGGATGCCTCGCATGGAGGACTGCCCAGTGGAGCTCTATGATATCATGAAGATGTGCTGGAAAGAAAAAGCAGAAGAGAGGCCAACGTTTGATTACCTGCAGAGCGTCCTGGATGATTTCTACACGGCCACAGAAGGCCAGTATCAGCAGCAGCCTTAGAGCTCAGCAAAACCTGTGCCCTTCACAGGGACAGCTGCCTCATTGAAGGAGAAACAATGACAACTACTGGTTGCACTAGTGTTCGTGTGTTAAGATCATCTACCATCCCTGCTTCCTGAAATGAGGTGAAATTACTCAGGAAGAAACACTCTCTGCATGGAAGAGTTATCTTCTCACCAGACGATGCCTACAACTCTGCCCCACAGCCTTCTCCTAGCTGGCCATCTTGCTTGGCTATACCAACATCTGAATACAGCCTTCTGAGGAAAAAGCACCTGTTCTACCCAAAATACACCTACTCTGGCCTCTTGTTTACAATTGGATGTGTGACTCAAAGGTTCAGAGGCCATTTCAATTAAATCTCAAATAGTAAGCCCAAACTCATTTATAAAAGTAAAATAACCAGATACTTATCATGGCCCTTCTTTGTATTTTCTCTATGCTTTGGCTTATTTGTTTAAAAATTACTAATCTAACCTGTTAGATTTTGCAGGTGAAGTCAGAAGCTTGAAAATGTCTTTCCCAGATTTCAGTGATTGTCCCTCCACCTGAAATCTGTTCAACGTTTCCATCTGTGGAGACTGCCCAGCACCCCCAGGGAGGAAGCAGCTATGCTTTTCTGGTCTCTTTCCTGTAGACATGTCACTTGTGAGCCATGCAGAGCTGCTGTGTTAAGTGATGTGGACCTCACTGACTGCCGGCCCTTGCCCAGACCTCCCGGGAACGGGAGAGGAGCCTCAGAAACTGCTCTACCTTAAGAATGACTATTTTTAAACGGTCTGGCTTTTCAACTCCACAATGTCCTATATACAGACTTTTGTTGACAATGTAGTTGGAAGAACAATAAGATTCTAATCTCTACAGAACCTTATCAAACATAAAAATTGTCTTTATTGCTTCAAATGATTTGAACATTATTTTAATCATCAAATATTAATGTTAGTTGTACTCAAAGTAAAAGTGTCATATTTGAGGGTTATTTTGTGATTCAGCTGTCTTTTCTAAATGGTGTAAGAAGTGTGTGAGTCTATTTATATGGGATGGAAAGGAAAATAAGCAACTGAGGAGGCTCCAATGAGCCACTGTAGCAAGAGATACAAGTGGTTTTGTTTACTAAGCTTTTCTTACTACTGTAAGCTCTGAATGGAAAAATGCTTTACCACATGTTTCACTTATGCTGTCATGTATATACCTAATATTTCTATTTTTTGATTTTATTTTAATACACCTGGCTCAATAACATTTCAAACATTTTACTTGTGTTTAACATTTCAATTCTTGTCAACATAAAACTGAGTACCAGTTGGCGGGAAGGGGGGCAGGGGGTGAGGAACAAAGGTGATTCCATATGGTTACATGGTTTAAAAGACTTGTACAAGTTCTGCCTCCATCCTTCGAGCATCTCCAGATTGGAGAACTGAGTCGGTGGTCTAGACACCTGAACATGCCTTTATGGGGCCAAATGGGATTTGTTTTCAAGCAGGCTGAGCAGGCACATTATAATCCCAGTATGTGCTGGATAGGCACTGGGTGCCTAGGGGAAGGGATAAAATATTCTACTCTTGCCTAAATTTTTTCTTCTTTTCCCATGTGATCTTTTACTGTCCCTTCTGAAATATTCTAATTGTCTTGATTCACAAGTGCCATGCTTGAAAAGATAGATTATCATCACATAATGTCTGCACTAACGAGCTAATCACTGGATTGACAGTGGTAAGTTTTCTATGTACCTCCACTTGTTCACGTTTTCTTTCCGATTCATATATATGACCCAACACATTATGTGGAGAGAAGGTGTACAGAACTCCTGAAACAAAAAGAAGTCCCTAGAAAATTACTAAGTACATCTTCATTTGGTTTTTCTTTTCTTGATTCTATTTCCTTTTGCCATTTTACATGCAACGTTCCCTCCCAGTCCAGCATGTGGTCTCCAGCAGCCTGGGCCACGTGCCTCACCTTCAGCATGTGCTCCAGCCACGTAGCACTTGGTGGACAGCACCCACAGTCCCTTCCTTTGGCAGTGGGATTCCACCTTCCTCATGGCTGATGGGCGAAATGAGGGGCTGAGTAGTTTCTGTATAATCTTAGGGTCTCCGGTGGTATGCAGTGTGGTTCACATCATCACAGCTCGGGCCGTTGTTGAGAACTGAAAGAGAGAATGGCGGCTCCCGGAGGTCCTTGCTCTGCCGCTCTGCAGGGAGGACGTGTGCTACTACTATACGTGGACAGCTTCCTTAGTGACTATTACTGTTCTCAGGCTTGAGAGCCACTCTCTGCCTTGACTCCTTTTGCAAAGTTATCTTCTCTAAGGAGACCAGGCTTCTCTTTCCTCGGGTGGGTTGGTTTTCCAAGGGAGGATAGAGGAGAAAGAGGGACGAAATGTTTTGCCTTTTTCTTTTCTTACAAACATGAGTCTCACTGAACCTCAAGTAAAATTTAGAGGCTTAACACTGCTGGCTTTAGTAGACAAGGACCCTTGGTGCCAACGTAGCCCCTCCAAGCAGGCCCCCCAGATTCTGCCAGAATCCCTCTAAAGAAGCACACTGTCCAGTCCTTCTTTTAGGGGAGGTTCTGCACCCCAGAAGCCTTAACCCCTGTCCCAAGAGTGCATAAGAGGTTAATAGAAGGAGGGACCATGTTTATTTACTTACACAGCAGGATAGGTCAAGTATAAACTCTTGTCCAGTTTTGCCTGTGGTGGTGGCTTTTTATCTTTCCCTTCACTCAAACAAACTACGTCTGGGACAGTAGCTGCTAATAGCACTAGTTCTGAAACACCAGCAGCTGAATTAAAACAAATGTTCATCCTGTAGCTCGTCTCCCCAGCCCTTATGATTAACTGCCAAGTCCCACAACCAGTTTATTTCTTACATTCACACCAGCCATCTCTCCCCATAGTAACATCATTTTCTACTTCTGCCTAGTGGAATGGAAACTTCAGTTCTCTGTCTCCTACATTGTGACTACCTGAAGTTTTCAGATTAAGTAAAGATGAGCCTACCATTCTTCCTGATGGAAATGGTGATTAGAAATACACGGAGAGACACACCCATCGCTTCCTCAGTGCTCCCTTTTGTGGTTTGGCACTTTATAAAATTACCTCTAACTCACACATCAGCCCTCGAAGGTATGGCAGGTCCTACCACTATTTCACAGCTACAAGATCAGGTGCATTCAAGGCCACAGAAGGAATAGATTTGTTTCATATTATTTCCTTGTAAAACAAAGAAAACGAAATGCCTTTGTATTGGAATCTCCCTGACTTCATTGGGTATTCTAAGTGGACAAAAGAATTACTTATAAAATGCTCCACTGGAGTCCACAAACATGTGAGGGGAAACTTCTTCTAAGTAATTTTATTTTTAGAAAATAAAGTCATGCAAGAATTCAACTCACCACACTTGAAAAAAAAACAATTTATACAGAATACACATTTGACTAAAATGTTTTGATAACATTTATGCTCCATTTCCTAACATGAAGATGTATTAAACTAACACAATTTTAGCCCAGAAAGTTCGAATCTGAAAGCTCTATAGGGGGAAAGCTTTGCAACTTGATTTTTTGTGCTCTTAGGAATCTAAACACTTCAGGTAGAGGGTGAGTATCAAAAATGTCTTGGAATTCCCAAGGCAGTCACTTGTAATCTTGGGTGCATCCCTTAAATGTGGAAAGAATAGGGCAGTCTTGGTAACCATCTGTAGGTCCTTGAAAAGCTATCAGAAATAACCTGGATTGACCAATGTGCAATGTTAACACGGAACTTCTATTATCAAAGGTGGCTTTATTTCCACCACTAAAAGTAGATGCATGCCACAGAGCAAGAAAACAATCTGTGAGGTTTTTTTTTATTACACTTATACTAGGCTTGGAGCAAAATCCCTTTTATTATACTTATGCCAGGCTTGGACCTAATCTTGCTACCCTTGGGATCAGATGAGTTTTGGATTTCACTTTTGCGTGCATGTGTGTGTGTTTAACTTAGAAGGTTAATACAAAGAATATACTGAATACTTGGTGGCAAAACCTCAGTGAACACTGGAGAAAAAAAAAAACTTTAGTCAAATTAAACATTCCTACAGAAAAATGCTGGAACTCATTCTAAGTGAGATAAAACATGGCCTATAAATAGCTTCAGATCAGATTTTGCCACCAGATGAGTTCCAAAATGGTTTTCAGAGGTTTTCGGACCTTGGCATTGAGGCTGCGGGGAGGGGCCTGTACCCAGAGAGCTTGAAGAATGTGCAAGACCTTTTCGTGTCGGTGGTGAGTCTGATCCAATTGGACAATAGAGCGTGGTGCCCCATTTTATGCAGACACGTTCCAAGAGGCAAAATAATTGTGTGTCTCTTTAAAACAATGTAATCAGTCATTAATATAATCTGATCGCATGCACCCTCAGGGAGGTCTGATACAAGCTGGGGAAAATAGTGACTTGAATTGACTACAAGAGGTGCCAGTGTGCTGTGGTTGCTACAATAGCTGAGGGGTGCAGAAGTTGTCTACATTCAGAACTCAAAAAAGGCCACACACACACAAAAAGATGCTCTTTCATAACATGAAAGTCAGACCACGTGGGAGCATTACATTCAATGCTGAATGCCTGATGGCAGATTCTCAAACCTTAACTACCCTGGGAAAGTCACTTTGATGTGGGCGATGGGGCGTGCATGAGAGAACCGGGAGCGTGTCGTGTCAGAGAGGAAGTCTTTGGGCAATTCACGGGAGACACAGCACAGATATTTTGATGGGAGAGATAAATGAAGTCACTTGAAAACATTTTGCTCTGTCAAAGAATTATATTTTGAATCCTTCTTTATAAGGCATTTATTTCAAAGTAGGTCATCACTCCCCATCTCTTTTTTTGTTAATGTACTTAACCTTAAACAAGGTGATCCCTGGGTTAATAGTAGTCATTCAATGCAGTGCTTCATTGAACGTCTCCCTGAACACAGGAACTGTGATCTGGACGTGTGAGCGACATGGGCATTTAGTCTCAAAGTGCCTGCTTTCAGGGACAAGTACAGTGATTATACAGGTAAAGCCAGGGAAGTGTTACGGAAAAAAAATAGGTGCAGACTGTGAAGATCATTCTGAGGGCAGATCACAGAGCTGATGACGAGAACAGTCTTCATCAATACGCAACATTAGGGACTGACTTTGGGAGAGGAAAGGGTGCTGGCGTGGAAAGGAGACTGCAGGGAGGGGGTTCAGAGAAAGGGCGCAAGGCTGCAGGGGTCACGGGCAGAGAAGCATTGCAGGACAGAGCCTGCCAGACTGTTGGAATCAGGGCTGCGCTTCTCCAACTTGTGTACCAGAATCGCCTGGAAGCCTTCTCATAACAGAACACTGCCCCCCAACACTCCCAGAGCGTCTGGTTCTGGGGCGAAGGTTTGCAGACGGGCCAGGGAATGAGGGCTGATCTTCTGGGCCCTGGACCACCCTTTGAGACCCACTAGAACTCCAGGAGCTCTGAGCAGTGGAGCCCAGAGAACCAGGAGCAGCCAGCTCCTGAAGAAAATGTGAATCCCAGTGAGAAGTGTGGACTTCACCAGGCCATGCTGGCGGCAGCACACACGTGAGAGAGTCTCACCCGAGGGGGCACAGCACAGAGCACCCCACCCCTCATGGTCGGGGTGCCCCTGTGCCTGGCTTCCAGCTCAGGCCCTGCTTACTGTGCTCGAACACAAACCGAGGGTGAGAAAGCACTTGCCTCACAGGGTTGTTGTGAGGAATAAATGCAGTAATATTCTGTTATAAGCCACACACATAATTAAGTCAGTGTGTTTATGAAATAAAGACATAAAATCAAGGTGTTTGCCAGCCTGACCAGGTGGCTCCATTGGTGGGAACGTCATTCTATACACCAAAAATGTTGCAGGTTTGATTCCCAGTCAGGGCACATATCTAGGTTGCAGGTTTGATCTCCTGTCAGGGTGCATATTGGAGCAACACATGGAAGTTTCCGTATCACATCAGTGTTTCTCTCTCCTTTCTCTATCTCAAATCAATTAAAAAATATATATCCTCAGGGGAGGATTTAAAAAACCGATCTTTGTTGATCAAGATGTTACACTATCCCTGGCTGGTGTGGCTCAGTGGACTGAGTGCCGGCCTGTGAAACAAAGGGTCGCTGGTTTGATTCCCAGTCAGGGCACATGCCTGGGTTGCAGGTCAGGTCCCCAGTAGGGAGCATGTGAGAAACCACACATTGATGTCTCTCTCCATCTCTTTCTCCCTCCCTTCCCTTCTCTCTAGAAATAAATAAATAAAATGCTTTAAAAAAGAAACACTTGAAAGGTGTTGAGTTAAATGCAATATCAGAAAAGCACATTGTGAAGTCCAATCAGCAGGCAGAGTGAGGTGTGGACGGACAGGAAACCCAACAGGAGGCCATGACAGTGGTCACAGCTGAGGGAAGAGAAGCCCCAGGCCACACTTGCACCTGCTGTGGGAGACACAGCAGCTGCAGATACACGGTCTTGCTGACAGCCGGAGGCTGGGCTTCTCTAGGTTTGGGCTGGGGTACTGACATCGGCTGTGTGTTTGCTTTTTGAACAACCTCTCCTATCAGTGGCTTTTGACTTAAGTACTCAAATGATAACCCTGAGAAACTCAACTAGGAAATCAGCCTTTGGAGTTGGCAGTTGCTATGGGTGGAATTAGGTCTTCCCAAAATGGTATGTTGAAGTCCTAACTCCCAATATCTCAGAATGTGATCGTCTTTGTAAACAGGATTGTTGTTGCAGATATAGTTAAACTAAGACAACATCATAGGTATGCCCCTAATCCAGTAGAACTGGTGCCCTTATAGAAGGAACAGCATGAAAGGAGATAGAACACACATAAAGGGAAGACTATGTGAGGAGACCCAGAGAGGAGCCGGCCATCTCCCAGCCACAGAGGGAGGCCTGGAGCAACTTCCCTCACAGCCACCAGAAGCAACCAACCCTACCGACACACCTTGATCTTGAGCTTCTAACCTCCGGAACTGTGAGACCATAAGCTTCTGTTGTTTGAACCACCCACTCTCTGGTACTTTGTTACAGCATCCATAGCCAATTAACGCAGCAGACTGGTGAAATTATAGGAGTGGCTGATAAAAGAGAAAGTTGTGGAAAACGGAGTTATAGGGAGAATCTGCCATCAGGAAGGAGAGCTGGGCCAGCAAAAATGACAAAGGACGGTTGCTGAGGCAGAAAGATGGTGTGTCATGAAGGACCCAGAGGATGAGGCTGGGTAGCAGTGTTTTCAAATATAGATTTTGTTATTTCTCACATACAGTGGGGCCAACAGATGGGGCCACTGCCACTGAAAAGACAGTTCATTACAGTCTCTACAGACAGAGAGTCCACGCCAGGCAGGGCCACTCAGGGAAGTGCTGTGGCCTGTGAGGACACAGAGGGAATGCTGGGAAAATGTGGCTGAGGGCCTCTGCTGCAGCTTTTGCAGGGGAAGCAAGGCCAGTTGAGCAGACTTAGGAATATCCAGTGTGAGCAATGTCAGCAGGCTCTGGGGTGTGGGGTGACCGTTGTTGCCTGGTACCTGGCCCCCGGGGGTAATTGGGACATTGGAGTGTGAGAGCAGATGGGGGAGCAGTGCTCTAGAAGATTGATTGGCATATGAACATATGAAAGGTGTGCTCACAGGGGAGTCATTTCTGATCTCTAGCAATTGGCCAACCCTGGGAGGGACCATCCCTCCAGAGTCAGCAAGGCCCCAGATGTTCATAAAGATGCAGTGTGGAGGTAACAAGATGTGGAAGAGGATGAAAATAGGGCAGAGCAGGGGAGGATTTTGCCAGGACCTCTCCACAAGGGCAGGAATCCCCCCCCGCTGGTGTCTTATCCCCAATACCCAGAAGGTAGGGTGGAGGAGAGAGGATTGCAAACAGTGACTGGTATCTTAAATAACAGAATTTTATTTCTCATAATTGTGGAGGCTAGAAGTCTTGATAGGGAGCTCAAAAGTTAGAAAGTTTAAGTTTCCGGTAATAGTTCATAAGCTTTGTAATCAATGCATGTAAAAAGCTATTGTTCCAGAAACTGAAGGTATGACCCACACTGACTCCAGGAGACCTTTGTGTCTCAGCAGGACTGCAAGCAATTTGAGATGGTATCTGAGCCTTGTACTCCAGGGCACCCCAGGACACAGATAAAGACCACCACCCAGGGCACACAGGAAAGAATGCTGCAGCTTTTATCTGATTAACTTTTTCCCTGAATTCCAAACCCCTTACCTACACTTTTCTTCTCCTTATAAAAAGAGTCAGTTTAAAATGGAACTTAAGAGGGTCTGTGAGGGTATATAACCTGCTGTCTTCTCAGATCACCAGCCATCTGAAAAAAGTGCCCATAAAGATTCAATCCCTGTCTCCGCTTATTGGGTCTGGTAGTGACAGGCAGCATGAATGCAGGTTCTTCCGGTTTCGGTCTGAGATCAAGGTGCTGGCAGGGTTGGAACCTTCTGAGGTCTCTCCTTGGTTTGTAGATGGCTGCCTTCTCCCTGTATCTCCACAAGGTTTTCCTTCGTCCTCGTGTGTGTCCACATTTCTTCTTCTTATAAGGACACCAGTCATATCAGATTAGAACCCGTCCTCCTGATAGGTTGTAAAGACCCTAACTCACATTCTGAGTTACTGGGGGTTAGGACTTCAATGTGTGAATTTGTGGGGGATGCAACTCAGCCATAATACTCTCTCAGAAAATAGAGATTATGGACAAAGGAGGCAACCAGAAGACATCGAACTGCCCCAACTGTGTAGAACACAGATATGCCATCCCTGTTTTTCTATAACAAACATCAAAGCCAGCTCACCTCAGCCCCTTCAGCAGCTGCATCCAACCTCCTGGGTCTGGCCCTGGCTGGGGCCTGCTTCTACTGGCCCAGCTGGAGGCCATGGAGCTGCTCAGAGCCCTGGTCTGCTCAAGACCTACTTTGTTGGCTGGCTGAGGCTATTGAGTATCAACTGAGAACATGATTTAAAAGAGCATCCCAGCCTCCAAAGGACTGTGTTGGTCACAGTAAGTGGGAAAGGCTGTCACTCAAATCATTGCCACCACACAGATTGTGTGGTGAATCCAAGTTTACTGAGATGGGAATACAGTGCATAGAGGTGTGTCCAAGGCATGGCCTCCAACTGGCTGCTGGGTGGAGGCTTAAAATAAGGACCAAAAGCCAGAGAGGAGAAAAGAAGAGACCAGAGGGAAAGGGAGGGGACTGGAGGGGGAGAACATCAGAAGTCAGGGGCAGCATTTTTCCCATACTTAGCAGGCACCACAAGCCAGTAGCTCACTGGACCTGCCCCAGTGGGCTGCCATCGTCTTCCTATGGCAACTGGCGGGCGCCAGGGGAAAAACCAAACCTGGATGGAGCTTTGCTGCCTGGGTAATAGCAGAGTGATCTGTGATTCTTACAATGGAAAAACCCAATGAGCATATGTGTTTTCAGGCACATGCAGATACGCATACATCAGGAGTAATTATCATCCTCCAGACACAGCACTATTCCAGGGAATATGTAAGTATGCTGAGCTTTCTCATTTTTTAACATAAAATTATTTCAGGAGACAGAACACTTTCCCAATGCAAACATCACCACACCCCGCACACACCCCCACAGTGATTTATGGCATCATTTAGCATTCTGAATAGCAGCTTCTCATCTGTCAACAGCTTTAAAAAAAAAAAAAAACTCAAACTATATTCCAAATAGCTGTTCAGTCTGTAGTAGAAAATAAAGAAAAAGAGAGTATGAAATACTTAAAAATCAGATTAAAGCTTTCCATTCCAAGACTTAAGTAGAATACACATTTTTATCCTTATTAATCAGTAATGTAACAAAGAATTGCTTTAAGGGATAAACTCACACATACACAAACTTCTGGGACGAGATCTGTGGATTAAAATGTTAGGGCCCTCTCTCTAAGAGATGCCCAGCCTGAAGCAGCGGAAGAAGCAATAACCCCCAGGTTCCTCGCGGAGAACTGGGGAACTGACGGTTCCCCCCTAGACACACTTCCCCAAACAGCACTCAGCCGCACGCATGAGCTTTAACATCTGCAGGTAAAGCCCCACATGAGACCCCCATGTTATTTTACACTAAGTAATGTATAACTAGACTCACTCTCCTTTGAGGGAAAAATTATTTTTAAAACTTTTTTAAAGGACAGAAAAAAATCTCTTTTCATTCTTTTAATGTACTATCTCCTATCAAATGCAGGAGTCTAACTTTGGGTGTTTTCCGGCACGTGTGCAAACTTTTTAATGAACATTTTGGATAGAATGGTAGTGCAGTTAAGCAGAGATCTTGGGAAAAAAATGTAATTCTCACTGTTCTGATCATGTATGAGAGCCCAGAATATGGATTCTCCTCCTCCTGTCCTTCTTTGAACTAAATTGAATAGAACTGGCCACATAACTTCCCCGCGTCTCAGCATAGCAGGGAGAAGATGTGCTAAGAACGAGCAGCCTCCAGGCTCTGAGTTAGAAATCATTTCTATGAAAAAACGTATTTCTCATTAATCAGCTCACTTTCTTTAGATTCTCAACCAGGAACACCTGGCTTATTTGCATGGTCTGGACAATCTTTCCCTTTCTTTCCATGGGTTGGCCTCATGTGATTTGCCCAGTTTTGTAAAATCTCACTATGACTCAAAATCTTTCAAAATATTGATGCTATCTTTGCGGGTGTGCCTCAGTGGACTGAGCACAGGCCTATGAACTAGCGGGTCTCTGGTTCGATTCCCAGTCAGGGCACATGCCCGTGTTGCAGGCCAGGTCCCCAGTTGGGAGCGCACAAAAGGCAACAACACACATTGATGCTTCTCTCCCTCTTTCTCTCTCCCTTCTTTTCTCTCTAAAAATATATAAATAAAATCTTTAAAAAATATATTGATGCTGTTATCGGACCTAATCAACTTCTAGAAATATTAAATGTGAAATAATGTAAAATTCTTAAATAATTTGTAGGCTCCAATGTATTCATCATTATTTATAATCCAAAAATATTGGAACTCTCTAAATAGCTAAGTTATACAAGTCACTATGTATTAAAGACCTGATATGTGTCCAAAATTATGCAATGCACTAAAGATATTTATGAGGCAATTTTAGTCAGTTATAAAGGAAAGGATAATTGAACTGTGTAGAACATTTTAAGTGATATATATGTAATAAAGTGGGAAAATATCCACGATGTATTGTTAAATAGAAACAATCAGAATATAAAGTTATTTACAAAGAATAATTAGAACCATTTTTTAAATGTCAAAAAGTATGACATAAAAAAAATAATGAAAGAAAAAAGAAAACACTTCAGGAGAACACACTCGAATTTTAACAAAAATTGAATTGGGCTTTTTTCTTTCTGCTTTCACCTACCTTTTAATTTTATTACTACATATTACTTTAATAATGGAAAAGAATAATGTTTACAGAATAATGGAGCTAAATCCTATTTGTAGACTGAGCAAAATCAATTATAAAGTGAATAAGTTTCTTAAAGAAAAACAGCACACTGATGGGGCTATGTCGAAGTCATACGGGAGGCAACTGAAAGTGTTCCCAAAGGCCAATGCTGGAACAATTTGAGTAACAAAATAAGTAAAATAATATTGGATTGCAACCCAGATTATGAAATAAATATTTATAAATCCACACTGGTATAAATAGTTTAATTCATAAATAAATGGAGGCAAAGGGAACATTTTCCCATGCAGAGGAATTCCAAACAATTTATGTAGATACTTCACCTTCAAAGAGGTGAAGCGTAACACCCCAGTCCTGAAGTGTTCACCGGGCACAGTGGCTTCCTTCCGAAGAGGACAGCGGGGAAAGGGGAGAAACCTGACAAGTGCTATCTCAGCCAGGTGACCGAGTCAACATCAAGAGTGATTCGTCATACCCATAGCGGGTACCCTCGATGTGACACGTTGAAATGGCACTGTACCTCTTTGGTCTTCCTCCCCAAAAGCCATAACCCCAGTCTACTCATTAGAAAAATATCTATATACTTTCCAATGGAGGGGCATCTTCAAATATACCAACCAGTAACCCTCAAAACCATCAAGTTCATCAAAAGCAAAGACAGTCTGAGAAACTGCCACAGCCGAGAGCAACCTAAGGAGACATATGGCTAAATGTAAAGTGGTAATCTGGATGGGATCCTGGAACAGCAAAAGGACATTAGGTAAAAACTACAGAAGTGTGGACTTTAATTAATAATGACATCAGTATCAGTTCATTACTTGTGACAAATGTACCACGCTAATGTGGGATGTTAATAACAGGAGAAACTGGATGCAAGGCAAATGAGAACTTGCTGTACTATTCTTGAAATTTTTATGTAAATCTAAAACTCTTCTAAAAATAAACTTTACTAACAGCAACAAAAAGGTAAATAAGTCTGTTCTCGGTGCAGTGTCATGCACATTTACCCAACATCTCAGAATTATATTGTTTAAGTCCATGTTTGTTTTTATTGTAAATTCTTATTAATAAAGTTAAAAATTCATTATGAACAAAAAGTAAATATAATATTTTTATCTGACTTCTGGAAAAGACAAAATAACAAACCAACCCTTACTTAGCAAAAGAAAAAAAAAGACGCTTAACAGTCAATTCTAGTCAAATCCCTCAGAGAACAGCGCCATCTAGTGTCCTCTCACATAAATGAACCAATGGTGGGTTTGGTTACTTCTCTTTTACCCTCTATCCTTTTACCCTTCAATTCTATCTCAAAACTGAAAAAAACAAAACAAAACAAAAAAGAAACGTAAACCTATCTTCCCCAACCCCAAGAAAGGACTCATAATCTCAAATGACTCGAGCAATCAAGTGGAAATAACTTGGTTTCATTCACAACTTCAGCCTAGAATCTTTGTTTATAAAATATCTACTTTATGTTTAAAAATTCAGTCCAAAACTAATATACATGAAAGATATTTTATCAGGAGCACACAGTTATTGGGTTGGCAGAAAATTCATTTTGTTTTTTCCGTAAAATGGCTCTAGTAGCACTTAGTTGTCTTTAACTTCATTCTAAACGATTTTGCTAGATTGCATTGTGACAGCTGTCATATCAGCATGCATTAAAAAGAAAACTTATCGAAATGGTGAACTTTTGTGTAGCCATTTTAATATTGAAGATGGAAGGAAATAAGCGACATTTTTGGCATATTATGCTTTATTATTTCAAGAAGGGTTCAAAAATGCCACTGAAACACACACACACACACATACATGAAGATTTGTACAGTGTATGGAGCAGGAGCTGTGACTGATCAAACATGTCAAAAGTGGTTTGTGAAGTTTCGTGCTGGAGATTTGTCACTGGACGATGCTCCACGGTTAGGTCTCAGGACATTAATTGAGAACAATCAACATTACACCACAGAGGAAATAGCCGACATAATCAAAATAGCCACATCAATAAAGTTATTGGTGAAAATTTTTAATGTGTCTTTTATCTTATAAAAAAAACCCCACACAAATATTTTGGTCAACCCAATACGAAAAAAAGGTGTAATAATATATTCATATTTTTAAGAGACAAAATAAACCTTATAAAACAGTAGATCTCAATTCCAAGTGTCAGTTCCAGGAACTGTAAAGCTATAAGTTAATATTGTTTTATTTAATTTTAACCCAACACATAGTTCCCTTGCAAAGTTCCCTTGCTTAATAAGTTTATACTTATTTTAACATCACATTGTTATTTAAAAACCTATACCTTAATTAAGAACAAATAGTAAAGGGGGAAAGTATGAGCTCAATTAAGTTCTAACATGACTCAAGTGAAAAAAATCAAGTGATTAGTCAATATGTTTATTGTTTTGAACCAGCATGACTTTTCAAAATATGCCATAAAATGAAAGAAACACAGCGGAAATAACTGGAGCTTCCACTTGTAAATAACCAAAGTAGCAGTTTGCCTACAATATAAATGGCAAAAAGTTCCTTTCCTCCCAATTTCCTATAATTGGCATGTAGAATATGTGGGGGAAACCCACTTCAGTTATTACAGTAGCACCCCCCTTTCTGTGGTTTTGCTTTTTGGTTTCAGTTATCCACAGTCAACTGCAGCCTGAAAATATATGAAAAATCCCAGAAATAGACAATTCATAAATTTTAATTGCTCACAGTTCTAAGTAGCATGTTGAAATCTCGTGCCATCTTGCTCTGTCCAGCCCTGGATGCGACTCGGCCCTTTGTCCAGGGTCTACATAGCTCCCTGTCTGACAGCCACTTAGCACCCAACTCACCCGGACTGACTGCCCAGGTATGGCAGTGCCTGTGTGCAAGTTGTCCTTATTTTATTTAATAATGGCCACCAAAGTGCAGGAGTAGTGATGCCGGCATTTCGGCTTTGCGAAGGAGAAGCCGCAAACTGCGTCCTTTACATAGAATGGTGAAAGTTCTCAACCTAATGAAGAAAAAACTGTATGTTGAGGTTGCTAAGATCTACCGTCAGAATGAATTTTCTATTGGTGAAATTGTGAAGAAAGGAAAAGAAATCCATGCTACTTTTGCTGTTACATCTCAAATTGCAAAAGTTTTGTTTGTGGTGTGTGTGAAGTGTTCAGTTAAAGTGGAAAAGGCATTAAGTTTGTGGGTAGGAGACGTGAACAGAAAACATGTTCTGACTGATGGCACCATGTTGGGCCAGAAATCATTGAGCCTCTATAGGGGACCATTCCATGTGGCGTGGGAAATGTAGCCCAGCTCCCACTGGGAAAGGCCAGTGGGGAACGAGGTCCGGCACACAGGACCCACACCCTCGGATGGATTCTCCCATGGGGAATCAGGCCTGCATTGTACCTCAGCTGCTATGAGACTTGCTTTTGCTAAAAATCCCTCACCCTGGATTAAGGCAGCAAATGCTTACTGGGTATCTTTAATTTCCTAAAGTCTATGCTAAACCTCCCAACTATGGAGTGTAACCAGTTCAACCAGTTTTCCCCTGGATCTGAAACATCCTCCTCTTTGAAGTAATTAGCAACATTCTTTCCTTTGTTATCTGTAAAAGGTAATCACCTACAGTGAACCTGTGCATAGTACTGAGGACCATCCTTGATGTAATGTATCCAGAAAAGCAATAAAAGCCTGTCCAGGCAGGGGTCGGGCACTCTCTCACTCAGAGAGCGGCCATGCGCCCCTTCTTCTCCACAGGACTTCTGCAGTCCGTGTGCACTTGCTCATTGCAGCCACAACACATGGACCCTGTGGGCCAGGGTCTGCATCAAGCCCCTAACAAAGAGTTCAGCAAAGTGTCTGCTGAACTAAGTGGCTCGAATCAATCCATTTAGTGCACATGAGGGATGGTTACACAGATTCAGGACTATATTTGGACTGAAAAATATAAAAACTACTGGGAAGTAGAGGACTGAAAAATATAAACACTACTGGGGAGAGAGGACATTCACATAACCATTTTATGTACACCATATTGTTATCTGTGTTCTATTTTATTATTAGTTATTATTGTTAATCCCTTACGGTGCCTGATTTATAAATTACACTTTATCATAGGTATGTATGTATGTACAGGGAAAAATACAGCACTTATGGGGTTCATACTATCCACGGTTTCAGGCATCTACAGGGGAGCTTAGAATATATCCACCACACGGTCATTTAAATGACCCTTTGCCCTCTTCTGACCACAAAAACATATTAAGATAGGTCCTTGAAGCAATTATTTCTATCATGCCTTGGTTAAGAGGCATGCCTTGTATTAAGAAATCATTTTCCAGGTTAGATAGATTTTTGTTTTTCAAATTTCACTGAGATTTGGTGGGTATAGAAGTTAAAGGCTCTGATAAAATTTTTTCTAGGTTATAATTTATCTTAGTTTTTGTGTATCATTTTTTTTTCACATAAAAACTTCTCTTAGGTTTGAGGTTTAAAAGTTTTCCCAAAACCCAGCAATTATTGTCCAATGTAAATGATATCTGAGGTATATGATGTATTTGCTGACAATTTGCCCCATTTTATTAGTTGATGTCTTTGCCCCCAAAATACTAAAACTGCCTGGGTACTAGAAATAAAACAAGGCAAAACACCAGCGACAGCAGACCACAGAAAAATGTTCTAAAATGTAAAATACATAGCAGATAGTTGTAGAATGTTTTTTCCAAAATGCTTAGCCTAAGAGAACTATGCGGTAATACACCACAGTGCAGGAATTTGGCCATTGATTCAGACAGATAAGCACGGTGATGACAGAGGGCTGTCTCCCCTTCTTACCTGGAAGTGTGTACCCCTCTCCCGTCTCAATGCAACTCCTGCTCTGGGCCTCTGGCTGTGATGGAATGAGGAATGGTTGGTTCTTGAGTGAGGAAGATAAAATTCATCTCCTAGACAGCAGAGGAGTGCCAGCCAAGAGCCAGGAGAGAGTGCCCGTCAGCAGGATGAGGCGTGGGAGCTGGTCCTCAGTATGCTGGGCAGGGGCTCACGGGCAGAACCTGTAGGTTCTGTGGGACTCTCCACCACCATTCGTGGAGAGCAGAAGTGACAGCTGTTGTTACTGGATTTCATTAGTTAAACCAAACCTACAGACGGAGGGTACCACCATCCCCCCACAAGGCTGCAATCAGGAGTGAATGAGCTACTGTGTGTGAAGATGTTTGATACAGTATCTGACACAGAACAGCCACTCAAAAAAGACTTTATTTTCATGTCCCAGAGAATGACATTAAGGATACTTACAAGTAAATGCTGGGCATTCAATAGGCATATTGCAGTCCTGGATGATTTGCCTCAGTGGACAGAGCACAAGCCTGCAAACCGAAAGGTTGGCAGTTTAATTCCCAGTCCCGGGACATGCCCGGGTTGTGGGACAAGTCCCCAGCTGGGGGTGTGCGAGAGGCAACCGATGGATGTTTCTCTCACACATCGAGGTTTCTCTCCCTTTCTTTTTCTCTAAAAAATAAATAAAATCCTTAAAAAAAAAAAATTCAAGAGGCATATTCCAGGTGGGGTTCCACCAAGTGAAATATGATTTCCCTTTCTCCCACCAGGCAAACGAGAGCCTTCAGGCCATGACATAGGAGATACTTTCTCCTCTCCTGCTCCTTTGAACACCTTGAACCCAGGCCGGCTGCCTGAATTCTCCTCCCTCTTTTGTGGAGGGTCCCAAGGAGGCCTTCTTCAAAATGGCAGCCACCACTGGCCTCTCCTTTGGGCTATTTATTCTCTACAACAGAATTCTCTAGTGTCCAAATCCTGAGCCAACAGAAAGCCCTGTGGGCTCCTGCTCTCTCTTTGTGTTCTCCTGAGTGTGAGGTTTCAGCGGAGACACCTCCTCCCCACTTTCAATACCAAAGGGATGGTGGATTTAGTGGAATTTTCTTTGAGGGATGCCCTTTTATCATGGTTATAAATTGATTTAAAAATAAATGAAAATTATAGGCAATAAAAGCATTTCCTTGTTTGTTAAGTGAAGTAGGCTTTCCATTTTAATACAAGTCCTCAGCATGTTGGTGTTTGCTGTATAGTAACTTCAGGAATTGTCTATTGACTTTGCAAAATTTTATACGTAACTATAATTATAAAGATATCCCCTAGGGTTGAGTAGGTTTAAAACAATATAGTATCTTTCAGTGCCATCGGTAGGTGAGTTGAGGTCACAAAGATTTATAATTGACTGAGGTCCGGAGTATGTGTCACTGCAGATGTGAACACATTCCCCACCACCAACTGAGGCAGATTAATGACCAAGGGGCTATTTTATTAAATTTTCATGTAAAAAGAAAAAAATCTCCCTCAGGAATCTCTTCAAAGTTGCAGTTAAATTATGTAATAATTTAAATTTGCAGTAATAAATTTCATACCAATCCTGCATCCCTGGGATTAATAAAGCCATTCAAAGATATATGGTGCTGTAAGCAAGCTCTGGGACCTTCCGAAGAACTGAAGAGGCATCTCAAAGACACAGGCAGTGTGGGTGGAGAGGGCAAAGAGGGTCCTGAGGGCTGGTCTATTGCCACCACTCCCTGCAAGGGGCCAGGCAGCGCCAGGGTAGGGTGCCATGTTCCCTATACCCAGGAAAACAGCAAAGAGAAGGAATACTATAGCACCTGGGTTCAGAAGGCCATGGGGAAATGGAATCTGGGGGGTTTGGTACAATTCCCTTTGGTTCTCAAGCAGGCCCAGGTAGTAGGAGAAGAGAGCTGAACATGATCCCAGATTTGTTTCATTATTAGAGTGCACTGTTCTCACCCTCCACAACACCCATGGCGCTTCAAGGGAAGAAAGAGTGAGAAAATGCATAAAGCAATCAGTGCCCTTCAGTGGGGCTCTTTTTCTTCCATCAATGTCCGGGACATCCTGACCATGGATCTCCAGGAAGGACAGCCCGGAGAGACGCAGGTGGAAAGAAATAGAGGGAGCTGATTCAGGTGGCACCCTTGACTCTCCAACTTGTTTTAAGTGATGATGTTTTACACTGCTTATTTATACAGCAGCTAATTATCGAGGTGTAATTTCGAATATACAATTCGATGAGTTTTGGCATGTCTATCCTGTCACCTAACCACCACCGCAATCAAGATGTAGTATATTTTCATCATCCTAAAATGCTCCCTCCTGGCCCTGTGTACCTCTGCACTCACTCCTGTCCCCAGGCAACCGCTGACCTACCTCCTGTCATCATAGCTTTGCCTTTTCTAAAATCTCATCTAAATGAAATAATATGGCACAAAGGTTTTTTTGCTTTGTTTTTAGAGGAGAGTCCCTGCTGCCCTCAGTAGTCATCAGGGTCCTGGCAACTCCACCTGTGTGGATGCAAAAGCTCTCCAGTCCCATTGGCAGCTGACTATCTTGCCAGGTCAGTATTGGACCTTTACTGTGCACCAGAGTAGACAGGGGTGGAGGGTCTTGCATATTCATTAGAAAGGAGGAGCTAGAAGACTTTCCAGGACTATCAGAGAGTAACTTGGACAACTCTTCACTCTGCCTTTCAAGATCTTCCTTCCCAGTGAGGTACAAAGAGAGAAAGAAGAGAGTGGTGCAGGCGCAGGAAACTCCATCGGGATGCAGGTGCCTCTCAATGGTGGAAAGAAGTGCTGAAAACCATGATAAAGTTTTAGATTGGAGTGTGTGTGTGGTGGGGGATGGAGTAAAATCCCAGCACACAGGTTGGGTTTACATGTTTGATTTTCCCCTAATCCTGCATCAACTTAAATTCTCTTCAAAAAGTACTTTTTAAAAGACATCCTGGGTGAAAGGACAGGAGGAAATTTTTTTTTTAATATTTTATTTATTTACTTTTAGAGAGAGGGGGAGGGAGGGAGACAGAGAGGGAGAGAAACAGCAATGTATGGTTGCCTCTCACATGGCCCTCACTGGGGACCCGACCCGCAACCCAGGCATGTGCCCTAACTGGGAATCGAACCGGGACCCTCTGGTTCCCAGTCCACGCTCAATCCACTGAGCTACACCAGCCAGGGCAGACGGGAGGAAATTTTTTCCTTAAGATTAAGTCCATGAGGGGCCTTTGGGAGCTGAAGAGAAGGGTGATGTCATCTGAAGGAGAGCACCTTGGTGGACAGGCCAGAAGCCATGCTCAAATAACGACAGGCCCCAAAGTCAGAGCCCCTGGCTGGTCCTCAAAAAAGAGTAAATCCCCCCCAGGCTGAGGAACTACATGATGGCCTAGAGAGAAGGAAAAAGAAGGACCCTCAATAAAATAAGATTGCTCAAATTCTTACAGGTGTACCATCTTCCAAGAGGGTGTCAATAAAGAAAACCAGAAAGCAAGGATTTTGTATTTTGTCTTTGTTTTAATATCCTCTAGGCAAGGGGACAGAAATCAGTATTTCTTGTCTAAGCTACATCAGGTACTGTGTTAAGTGCTTAATGTACATGTTCTCATTTAAAAAAAAACAATTATAAACATTTCCCCTGTTTTTGAGAAAGGAGGAGCTGGCATGGAAATGAAATGGGGACTTTTTATAAAAGTAAGAGTAGAAGAGCTTACTCTTCTTAAAGAGAATGGAAAAGCTAACCGTTTATCAGGCATGCTTGGATGCACTACTATGTGCTGGCCAAATCAATTCAATAGCATTCACCAATGAATGAGGGAATGTTTAGATCCAACTTGTGGAAGGTTGAACTTTTTTCTGGGTAATTATAGAAAAAAAAGGGTGTCCAAGATTAGCCTAACCAGTCACTTCCAGAATCACAAAAGACAAAGTCCTGGTAAGCCAACTAAGACAAGTGATGTCTGAAAAAGTTAAAGGCATTCGTACATGAGGGGAAAAGGAGTAGGAAGTCAAGACATTTGTTAACACTGATTTTTAATGGGAAGTATAATTAATTGCATAGGTTAGTGTCCACATACACAGACTAAACAATGTCATTTCCTAGAGCTCACTAGGTAAAATGTTTAGCCTCTTCGGTCTCACCTCAATAAAAAAAGGATGATTGTTTGTGGAGAGGATTGGGGCATCCCGAGGCCTAAGACATAAAGCTTTCTTCTATATTTGGCTTCCACATAAAGAGAATATTTCTTCTTTGGCACCTTCTTAACCTGGTTCAGATCCCTGACTGATGTCAAACGGTGTTTTAGTGCATCACAGAAAAAAAACAGCACTGAGCCCTGGCTGGTGTAGCTCAGTGGATTGAGTACAGGCTGGGAACCAAAGGGTCCCTGTTCGATTCCCAGTCAGGGCACATGCCTGGGTTACAGGCCAGGTCCCCAGTGGGGGCCATGTGAGAGGCAACCATACATTGCTGTTTCTCTCCCTCTCTGTCTCCCTCCCTTCTCCTCTCTCTAAAATAAATAAATAAATAAATAAAAAGAGCACTGAACTCTATCTTGGTTCTCTATCTGAATCATTGCTCATGTAAACAGTGATGCTATTTCAATGTGAAAGTAAATACATCCCCATCAAGCCCCCAATGCATTCAGTGCCCACCTGGCACCCTCCACAGTTATTACAGTATCACTGACTATATGCCCTACGCTGGACTTTACATCCCTGTGACTACCAGTTTGTACTTCTTAATCCCTTCACCCCTTTCACCCAGCCCCCCAGGCCCCCTCCCCTCTGGCAACTGTCAAGTCTGATCTCTGTGTCTATGAGTCTTAAACAGTTACCTTTTAGATCAGTTAAAAATAAGACAAAGAAAATAACTGATTTACCTTCATTTATTCCTTTTCCTATTTCTTTACGTAGATCTGAGTTTCTGACCTACTTCATTTTCCTTCTGCCTGAAGACTTTCTTCTAATCTTCCAGGATACGGTCTGTTGGCAATGAATTTCCTCAATTTTTGTCTGTCTGAAAAAGTCTGTATTTCTCCTTAATTTTTGAAGGATCATTTTGTTGGATGCAGTTTTTCTTTCAGCCTTAGAAAGATTTTACTCCACTGTCTTCTTCCTTGTATTATCCTCGTTTTATCTATAGCACGGGCGGCAAACACAAGGCCCGCGGGCTGAATCCGGCCTCCACCTTGTTTTATCCGGCCCGGCACCTTGCTTCTACCCGGCAGCAGCGTCAAGTTCCTTGCCCCTAGTTAAGGAGTAGTGACATTTATACAGTCCTAAAATTACATTCGGCCCTTTGAAGGCAACTGCGAGGCTGATGTGGCCTGCGGTAAAAATGAGTTTGACACCCTGTTCTATAGGCAAGTTGTCCCCCGCAACCCCCCGCCTTTGGATTCTTTCAGCTTTCTCCTCTTTGCTTTTCTACAGTTTGAACCAGGCCTAGCTGTAGATTTTTAGGTACTTAACTTACATGGTGTTCTCTTTCTTGGATTCCTAGTATAGTGCCTGTCAATAATTTTGAAAAATTACCAGATACCACTGCAAACATTTCTTCTCCATTCTCTCTATATTTTCTTTCTAGAAGTCCAATTATGTACACGTAACAACTTTTATAATTGCCCCGTAGTTCTTAGATGTTCTGTTGTTTTCTCCTCTTTAAATTTTAATATGAGAAATTTCTATTGACCTATCAGCAAGCTCACAGATTATTTCCTCTGCTGCGTCTAGTTCCCGGATGAGCCCATCAAAGACATTCTTTGTTACTGTGCTGGGGACTACTAGCCGTTCCTTTTGATTCTTTTTTGGAGTTTCTACCTTTGTTTGCATTATCCATGTTCATGAATGCTACTTTTTCCATGAGACTCTTTCCCATTTTCATCATAGGTATTTCTAGTTACCTTTCTGATACTTTCATTATCAGTGTCATGTGACTCTAGTTCTGATGGTTGCTTTGTCTCCAATGTCTGTGTTTTTCTTGCCTTTGGCACACTTTGAAATCTTTTAATTTGAAATCTGAATATGTTTTATCAGGTAATAAAGTCATTTTTGTAAGGATTTGTGTTATTCTGGCTTAGAGTTGCACTGCGTTTAGTGTCTGTTGCAGCTTAAGTATCACAATCTTCAAATTCCGGCACTGAAACACTAGGCTTATCTTTTCCTCCTCCCTTGATTTTGAGGCTTCTCTGAACTGCTATGTCTGGAAACTCTCTCAGCTTTCATCCATTATTATTACATTTATTGTTAGTGTTAATGTAGCAATAGGTCATGGGAAAGAGGAAATTCTGTAATTTTCTAATCAAGTCTCAGTATTTTCATTGTCCCATCTCAGGACATGGGTCAGGACCGTTTCTGTCCCACACCCTGGCTGTGTAGCTCAGTTGGTTAGAGCGTCTTCCTGATACGCCAAGGTTGCAGGTTCCATCCTGGGTCAGGGCGCATACAAGAATCAACCCAAGAATGCATAAGTAAGTGGAACAACAGATGTTTCTCTCTCTCAAATATATGTATAAAGTGTTTCTGTGTTTTCTCTCCTAGTATAGCTTTCCCTCTTTACTGCTCCCACTCCTTTCCTGGCTTCAGCATCTCAAAACTCCCTGCCCTGTTGACCATAAATTTACTTATTTAATTTTACTTAGGTGAGACTGCAAGGCTGAAGTTGGCTGCAGTGGAGCAGAGTTCTCTTCCTCAGATGGGACAATGCTTCCGAATTGCCTCCTCAGTCCTTTTCCTTGGATGACGGGCCTTCGTTAAGACTCTCTGAGTGGCCCGGCTGGTGTAGCTCAGTGGATTGAGCGCGGGCTGGGAACCAGAGGGTCCCGGTTCGATTCCCGGTCGGGGCGCATGCCTGGGTTGCAGGCCAGGTCCCCAGTGAGGGCCATGTGAGAGGCAACCATACATTGCTGTTTCCCTCCCTCTCTTTCTCCCTCCCTTCCCCTCTCTCTAAAAATAAATAAATAAAATCTTAAAAAAAAGAGTCTCTGAGTGTTTCACAGGCTGCTCTTTCTCTACCTGACAATTCACTCAACGGAGTTTTGGAGTTTTGGGAATACTCCTGAGAACCTGGTGGGGTCCCCTGAGGAAAATCTGTGAAAGTATGGGCCCTACACCCTGACGCTGGCCCCCAGGAGTTTTTCACTCTAATTAATGCTAGTCTGCAAGCAGCCTCCAGCAATCTGTCAAAATTATTATTTTTTCATGTTTATACTTTTTTTTTGTTTAATTACAGTTATTTGCAGCCTCTCCCCTCCCCCCTCCCTCATGTTTATACTTTTAAAAATTGATTTCAGAGAGAGGAAGGGAGACAGAGACAGAGAGAAACATCACTTTGTTGTTCAACTTATTTATGCGTTCATTGATTCCTTCTTGTGTTGCCCTGACTGGGGATCAAACCTACAATCTCGGTGTACTAAGATGACACTCTAACCAACTGAGCTCACTGGCCAGGGCCAATTTGTCAAAATTACTGTTTTAGTATTCCAAAGAGCTTGACATTTAGCAGCTTCTGCTCCAGGTATCTTTCTGGTTGTGACCAATTCTCTAGATTTGGGGTGGGGGGTGGGGGCAGTTTGTCCTGTGACCTCAGTCCTCTGATAGGTACAAGAAAAGTTTTTGATTTTCAGTTCTTCCAGCTTTTTCTTGTCATAAGGAATAACAACTTCCAAGCTCTTGACATGTCAGAGAAGAAACCACTATGACATCAGCAATTTGGATCACCATTGGCTCTTAATAATGTTTCAGCTAGGAAATGAAAAGGAAAGAGGAATACCTACTTTCTGGCTGCAATTGATTTTCATAGGCCCAACTGAAGAGATAAAACATTTGAGAACGAGATGAAGAATATCTTTGAAGTGACTTTAGGAATTATGCGAAGCAGAAAGAAATCTACTAACAGTAGGATGATCTAATTACTTAGCATTTAAACTAGGGCATTTCTGAGAGTAAAAGGAAGAGATTTCATTATTTACATGCGGGAAACAGATACAAACCAGGACTCTCCCAGGCAAATTGTAATGTATGGGCAGCAGCTACTAATAGTCAGTCATATCATTAAATGCAACAAAGGCTAGGAGATTAGTTTAAAGTTAACTTTTTTCTCTTCACTCTGATTTTTAAAAATTACCTCTATAGTTTTGTGCATCTCCTTGGATTTTTCAATACCGTGTATATGTATTTAAAAATTAAAAAGTTATTACCTACTATTCACTAGTACTCCTTTCCAACAAAAAACTTGTTTTATTGTTACTAAACTCTGTGCACTAACCATTTTAAAATAAAAAATCCTAATACTTCTCCAAAGCTATGTACGCCAATATTCTGAGATCTCTAGTCAGAATTAAAACAAAAGGAAGCCCTCTTGTAATTATGGAGAACATCATTTCTACTAATTATGTTTTATAGCCACAGGGGGAAGTTAGCATCACATCCATTCAGGATCATGGAAAAACTATTTCTCTTCATGTAATCACAGAATTTAGGAATTCCAAAGCTGAAAGGAGTTCTGAGATCATTTAGTCTAAACCTTTAGACAGCAGGTATCTAAATCTTGGAGAGGTCAGATAACTTGCTCAAGGACATACAGGAGAGAACAGGAACTGGAACTTACATCTTCCCGTACCAAGTCCTATGTCCTTTTCAACTCCTTATATAGATAACATGTATAATATATGCATATACATATATTTGTGTATATTACACATACAAAGCACAATTTGAATGCTATGCAAATTGACTTATATGTATATAAATTGTCAACAAATATTTTGACTTTCATTCTGCCAAAATGCATTTATCAGAATCTTTGTTGCACATCTTGCCCTTCATTCATGGATTTCATGGGCCATCACTTGGTAATATTCTTTTGTATAAAATGTACAATGAAAATACTTAACATGAGATCTCTGCTAATGCCATTAGAGGCTCCAACATGGGGAGGACCCACCTGCCACTAAGGTAGCTGTATCCTCAAGGAATACACTCCTCGCTCCTCTAATTGTTATCTGGTTCAGAAGACAAGACTTCCCTTTGTTCTCAATGTCTTATTGAGATTTTTCTTCTGCTTTTTATAGCAGTTTCTCTTTTCACTGTGATTCAGGTGTCCGTGCAAGGCTATGCAGTTGACAAACTTAGCAACAAATTCTGTGCTATATTTATAAATAATTTTCCTCTGGCACTGGCTTCTTGGAATTGAATGAACTTCTTGGAGTTCTCTTTCCTCCCTTAGAAGTACATGTCAGTAGTTGATGAAAATAAATTCTGGAAGCGCCACCCCTCTCTGAATCCTACTTGAGCCCCTGCTTCTCAGTGAGAAGTGTGCATGTTTGCCAGCCAGACTAAGATGGAGCAGGGCCAGTGGTTAGGGACTGAAAGGCAAGCCCCCAACTGGGGATATGGCCTCCAACCCAGGCGTGTGCCTTAACCAGGAATCAAACCAAAGACCTTTTGCTTTGTGGGACAACACCCAACCTACTGAGCCACACTGGCAGGGCTTTATATCCATTTTATCCAGCAATCTACCAAGTACCTCCATGAGAATGTCACACAACTACTTCAAATGTGTCAAAGCATCCCTCTAAACCTTCTCTAGTGTTCTCTATAAACGTCCTGTCAGCTATCCAATGCTCAAACAGCACATCACACTTCTTTTACTCTACCTCCTGTTCAAATTTGCAAATACAGGGAGGGACGGACAGAAGTAGGTTTACTGCTGTTATTATGGGAAATAATGCAACAATTAATAAATAATACAAGAGTAAACGGTTTTGAGTACTTAACAATTGCAAACCCACTTTTGCCCCACCCTGCACAGTAAATTCTATCTTCTGAAAACTTCTTGTAGCAATAGAACTTTTTCCATCCTGATTGCCACAACAATCACGTGTGTACAAGACCTGGCAGAGACCTAGGTGGATTCCTCTCCACCTCTTGGTCTGGCACCTTTTATCTCAGGCTAGGATAATTGGGCTTCTGCCTTGCTCCTTAGAAAGAATAGCTCTTCTGCTGGGCATTATATAGGGGCTTTACATAGGAAGATATCCTTCAGGGTTTTCCTGAAGGAAGAAAATGGCCAGAGCAGCATCTCTTTAAATGAATTTAAGGGCCTCTTATGGAGCAATGGCCCGTGAGAACATGGTCTTCTAGCACAGTGTAACAGTTGAGGGTCAAAGTGATCCTCCGTCTTATAAAATTCTAGTTAAGTGGTGCATACTCTATTTAAAGGGGTAAGGATGGCAGATCTTGGAAGAGTTCCATTGAGAAAGGATAAAAATCTTTAGAAATTAAAGGATTAAACTTTAGTTGCCTGTAGAACTATTTTTCACAATGCAACGTTCCCTAATTGAGGTGTTTCTGAAACAAAAATCACGAAGGATGAGAAAGGTTTGATTCTCCTTAGCAGCTGCCCCAACTTAGCAAACGCTTGTGTCCTCTCAGGAGGCACCCGTCTCTCCTTAGATTTTAGGCTAGTTGGCCACCTTAAGACCTCAGCCTCCTGAGGAGCTCAAGAGAAACCATAAACTTGAGGTTTGCTCAGCTTTTGTTATTGTAAGGGAGTGACTTTCTTGTTCTATACACCTTGAGCAGAAATTAGGAAGTCTTTAAGTTTAAATAAAAAAAAAGGCATGATCTGATTTAAATACTTAAGATCACCTTAGCACCCATGAAAAAAGAGGAGCCCAGCACCGAGACAAAAGTGAAAGCAGGGAGACCAGCTTAGGTAGGAAGCAAAGGGGGACAGTATGATCCAGCAGTCTCACTCCTGGCAACATCCCAAAGAACTGAAAATGGGCTTTTGGCTCTTGAAGCGGTATCTGCAGATCTACGTTCATAGTAGCACTATTCACAATTGCAAAGAAGACGGAACCTAAATGTCTAATAGATAAATTTTATATATTTTTTAAATTTTATTTATTTTTAGAGAGGGGAAGGGGAGAGAAACACCAATGTGTGGTTGCCTCTTGTGCCCCCCTACTGGGGACCCTGCCCACAACCCAGGCACGTGCCCTGACTGGGAATCAAACCAGTGAAGTGACCCTTTAGTTTGCAGGCTAGTGCTCAATCCACTGAGTCACACTAGCCAGGGCCCATTAATTTATTAATTTTTAAAATGTAGTAAATATACAATAGAGTATTGTTCAGCCTTAAAAGGTCATTCTGTCAAGTGCTACAAAATGGATGAACCCTGAGGATAGTAAGTGAAATTAAGTTAGTCCCAATTAAGACAAATACTATGTGATTCCACTAGATAAGGTTATCTTACACAAACTCTTAGAAACAGCAAACAGAATGGTGGTCCAAGGCCAGGGGAAGGGTAGTTATTAAGGTAGAGGGTTTGTTTTGCACAATGAAGTTTCTGGAGATCTGCTTCACAACAATGTGCACACTACTGAACTACACACCTAAAAAGATGTTACATTATATGTTAAGGTTTTTCTTTAAAAAAGTTACGGTGGCATGGATTTGTATTTGCTGTTCATTGTAGTGATGGCTGTAAATGAATTAAACTGCCCAATCAAGACACAGATTGAACCGATAAAAAAACAAAACACAATTATATGCTTATGAGACATGCACTTGGATCTAAGGACACACAGTCTGAGGAAGATTATGTCACACTAAAATTAAGGACAGGGATACCTTGAAAAATGGGTCATTAGATTTTGTCTTAGTACAAACGTCAGAGTGCACTTACAGTGTACCTACTACCTAACCTATATAAAATAGCCTGTTGCTCCTAGGCTACCAGACTGTACAACCTGTTACTGCACTGAATGTTGTATGCAATTATAATACAATGGTTAGCTATTTGTATCAAAACACAGAATAGGAACATTAAAAATACAGGTTAAGAGATAAAAATGGTACATCCATGAATGGAGCTTACAGGATTGCAAGTTGCTCTGAGTGGTGAGCAAATGTGAAGGCCTTTGGTTACTTTACACTACTATACTCTTTTAAACTTCATGAACACTGTACACCTAGAGCCCCAGACACAAAGGAAAAGTTTTATACGCCCTTGAGATACTTAAGTATCCTCATCTTGCACGAGAACTGAGGCCCAGGGAAGTTAAATACCTTATCAAGCCCACATATGCAAGCAACTAAGTTCGGTGTAAATCTGACTGCATGGCCAGAACTACTTCTACACGCTGTTGTTGCCTGTTCACATCGCATAGCCTGCACATTCACACTTAGGGATGTCAAGTAAAGAAATCTGATCCAGCAATGCACAGCCTTGGTAGTTTGTTCCCTTCTGCTTAACTCGTTTCTGAAACAGCAGTACTGAGCCCGAAAGGAATGAGGTTAAGGACAGAGGCTTCCCGTTTCAACCTTCCTGTACCTCCCTAATCCAGACAATCTGCCCCAGCACTCAGAATCATTGCCATCATTACAACTCTGTTGAACCTATCTTTAGTTCATTACTAACAATATTCGAAGGTCCCGCAGGGGTTTTATTTCCAAGTACGTATTTCTAATGTTTAAGAAATTGAAATAGCTGTTCCCAAAATTTTAAGTGCTATTTTACAGGCTAAGCATTGCCTTGAAATACAACCCCAACTATGAGTGGAAAAATTTGCAATCACTGATGCAGTCACTTCAGCAATTATCAGTTAAAGTTCAGAACTGTATGAAAGCCATAAAGCTGTTCTTTCAATATCTGGACTTACTACAGCATTTTCACAGTAATCTATTCTTTAGTGATAACTGGCTTTAACGTTTTCATAGAATTTAGATTGTTTTTTCCACAAAGTTTCAGGGAAATCAACCGAATTCCAAACACTTCTATGTTGCCATAAATTTTGTTCATTAAAATAAGCCTGTAGGTACTTGCCTTGGGGCCTCACTTTACCAGGTACTTGTTTTGAAATTTTTATGCTCAAAATCAGGCTAGGCACGTTAGTAGTCCTACCACCTCGCTTTTGATTAATAATTCTTTCACCTCTTCTGGAATTAAACCAAAAAACCAACCTCCCTATGAAATGATGATTACTGCTGGCCTAGGGAATCTAATATTGTGTAATTCTTCAACTGTTATGTTTACAACCCTGTTTACTGAACCATACCAATGAAATCTTTAGTTATTACTATTTCCTAAGCTAATTGAAGTGTGTTGATTTGGCGTAACACTATTACAACTGGCTACCCTTAAAAATTATAATTCAAGTTTGCATTTAAAATTTTAGGCCCTGGTTAGGTGGCTTAGTTGGATGGAACACCCTCCCCTACCCCCATAGGTTGCAGGTTTGATTCCTGGTCAGGGCACATACTGAGGGTGGGGGTTCCATGCCCAGCCGGGTGCAATCGCTGATGTTTCTTTCTCCCTTCCTCTCTAGAAAAGGCACCAATTTTAAGACTAAGTCAGAGTAGCAAATGTGAGAGCATTTTCTCAAGGGAGTATTTGTAAAAATGTTTATATAAGTTGTCAGGAATATTTCTGGAAATTTTCTCTAATAGAAAGATACCCTATTATAAATTCTAACAAAAAAAATTTCAAATACTTTAACAGAACACCAAGAGATCGATTCTCATCCTACAAACCCATTTAAATCTCTGCTATGCGACTACCAAGCTCTAGGACATTGGTCAAGTTAAGTAAATATCAAAGCCAGTTTCTGGATCTACACAATGAGAACAGAATTCAAGAAAATAAAGCATGTAAAGTAGAGCCTAATAGTTAAATAATACCTATTATTATGCTAATAGGGGTTTGACTTTTATTATATGCTTTTCAGTCCCAAAGTTAACATAAACATAATTCAATTGTCCATGATTCCAAGTGTAAACTGGTTTAGCTGACTCTAGGAAAAATAATGAAAAATGAAAACAGGGTAGACTACCATAGCACACCCATTTAATTTTGACACTCTACTTGGAAAGTAGAATAAATTCATAGTACAACTCTACGGTCCTAAGATCTGCCAGTATCACAAAAGTCAGCATATTTAACAATTGATAGTCAATTTATTAAAAAGATTGATTTAGGCATCTGCAATGGTGACTTCAACCTCAACTCCTGGCTCAATACTGATGGAAGTAATCTGCTTAACAATCTCAGAAGGGCTGTGCAAGTCAATGAGTCGCTTGTGGATCCTCATCTGAAATCGATCCCAAGTCTTAGAACCCTCCCCACAGGGAGTTTTTCTTGTAGTGATTCTCAGAGTCTGCAACAAAAGACAAAGGAAACCAAGCATTTATGGTTTTATGCTTATCTTTAGGACATCTGGAAAACTATTAAGTACTCCATCTGAAAATTTCCCAGGGCATCATTCCACTTCATATAAATAAAATAAATCTGCAGACACTAACAATTTGTAACAGCAAGTCTATTTTCACTCAGCCACCTTTGCAGCTTGTGGCTGTATAACACCATACCACGACAAAGAAACAGCAGCAAAAACGCTTCAACCTTTAAGTTTTAAAACTTGCTTACTTAATATGGATCAATGTCTACCAGCAATTTTTATTTGGGTTTGTATTGTTAGGACCAGCATATAAAACTTATGCCAGCTAAACCTCCTATAAAAAGGAAATGTTCAGACGTATAAGCAGCTCCCACTTCCTGCCGCGCTGATTTACTTTACCTTGGTGGGCATCCGAACTGGTCCTTTCACTTTGAGATTCTTTTCCTTTGCGCCTCTGATCAAATCGGCACACACTACAGAGAAATAAAAATATCTTTCAGTTCATTCAAAACAATCGAAGTCGGCCTAAGAAATTTAAGTGCTGGCTCAGAATAGCGTATAAAAACGATCACAGTAATTCAGCAAGTAGTAACCTCCTCATCGCCAACTATGATGTAAAAGATAGTAAAAAATCAAACGTGGACCGCTCTTTTCAGGGTGAGCAACTTGTCACTTCACTTCTCTTGAGTCAATGCTGAACAGACTCGTCGCAAGTCTCACCCCTGAACCTACTGTACTGACCCTTCTCCAAAGACTTTACGTTCCGGCTGGTTAGAGTAATCCTAATTCGGTGAATCGCCACCTCTGGTTCCACGGGTGTCTTCCCGGTATCTTTAAAAGCCTATTGCACAAGTGAGAAAAACGCCAACATTTTAGAAATGTCAGTCTATTCCGGAGACAAGGGTTACCAAAACCTTCGCGGATCCCTCCGCCATTTCAGGAACTCCCAGACTAGTTAGTCTCTCCTAGTCACTGCCTCCCCCAATCCCAGCATCCATCCCAAGATGAGCGCGAGACGCGGGACCCGGTCCCACCAGCCCCACAACAACGTGGCGCCGTGCTCCGCCTCACCATTGCTGCGGCGCGGCTTCCTGACCGACTTGTTCCTCGGCGAGAGCGAACAGCGGTGAGCCAGGAGCAGATGCGGGTTGAACAGCGATAACTCGCTGCTGCAACTGAGACTTCCTCAAAAAGAAAGGCGCGTGGCCAGCGTGCCTCTTATATAGCTGCGCTTGCGTTTGCATCCGGGTTCCCGGTGTCTGTCTCCGATGCCCCGGAAGAGGAATTGCTTCTTTGCCTCGGGAGGTTCTAGATGCGGCTGCGCGAGCCGAGGCTAGTGGCCCCTGGAGTTGGCGGGAAAGGCGTGGTTTCCGGCGCCGCCTGTCGGTCCGGCGGAGTCAGAGCCCCTTAGGTAGGGACCCGGCCCGCGCAGTTTCCGGGATCCTCTGGCTGGCCTGGCCATCAAGCAAAGAAGACACGGAGAATGCGACCTGGCCTAAAATCTGAGAACCTTCTGTCTAGTGAGCTTGCCTTCGGCTTCCTCAGAGTCAAAACGACTCCTGTGGTTTTTACAGTGCAAAATTTACTTCCTATGCAAACCAAGTCACTCGGTCTTTGAGCAAGTGGGTAACTTTTCTGAGTTTAATTCACGTTAGTGTTAGGAAAAATGATTCTGATAACCTGGGCATGCTATTTTTTTTTTTTAATTAATAGGTGGTTATTTTTCATAGTCTGAAATATCCTTTCGTGCTATGCAGCTCTGGCTTCCCAGACTTTTAGAAGCCCTTGCATCTGTTTCTAGAAAGCACTTGATCTTGGGTTCTGTCCCAGGAAAATTACGGCAAAAATGTCAGGCTGCCGGGATTATGTTGGAGCATGTTGTACACCTCGAGGCCCAGCATGGACACCTAGACTATCTACATAATTCTAAAACATATTATCTCTTCTCTCTTCCAATAAAGTAATGTTGAATAGGACCCTTTAAGATTTTCCTAATACTGAGCATCTATCCATAACCAAATATGGGACAACAGTGGAAAAACCAAGAGTAGTCAACTGACCTAGGTAGCCAGGAGAGAGAGTGTAGTTGGGGACTCATGTACCTAAATAGGCAGGGCTGGTTAAATAGAACAAAATACAGGGCAGAAGGAAGGGTAAATAAACTCATTATGTTACATACGAACCTCTGAGTACAGAAGAGTTATTGCTCAGACACAAGGAATTGGTGAATGACAGAGCTCTGACCCCTCTAATTAAGACTCTTTCTTGAACCTTTTTCTTCTGTTCCTTGGAAGGAAATTATATTTGAAACTCTTATCAAATAATAGTATTGACTTATTTGGTGGTAACTGGCTTTCTTTGCCTTGCAAAAAATATATACTTGATTTTGCTACCTTTTAACAATTCATTTATGTGTGAAAATTTGGGTATTGTCCGGTCGAGTTATTTTAAAATGTCATCAATTGTCCTGGCCCGATGGCTCAGTTGGTGGGAGCATCAGACTGTACACCAAAAGGTTTCAGGTTCGATCCCTCGTCAGGGTACATACCTAGGTTTCAGATTCTTTCCCTTACATCCTAGAGGCAACTAATCAATGTTTCTCTCTCTTTCCCCCCTCTCCCTCTCTCTCTTCCTCTCTCTAAAATCAATAAATATATCCTCGGGTGAGGATTAAAAAATTATCAAAAATGTCATCCATTGGCTATAAATGCTTTATTAGTAGAATTTACAACAGAAAATCTAAAAACCTGCCTTCTTGCTTTACTAGCTGTAACCAAAATGAGGCTTCATAATTTAGAGCTTTAATTTAGCAGTATTGTTATCAACAAACAAAAGTGCAATTTCCTAATCTCCCTGGGATGTGACCAATCACACTGCATTAGTACCAAATATGGCTGTGCATTTTCAGACAGCTTATAGCAGCATCCATGTTTTACTAATACTCGAAGGACAACCAGAAATTCAGTGATTGAATGCTTGGGAAGTACATTGGCTATTTGTTTCAGTAACAAATCTGGTACATCTATCTATTTTTAGGCTTGCATTCCCCTTCTAGTACTTGAGGAAACAGTGAACAAATTAACTTCCTTAACCATAGAAAAAGAATTTCAGTATAGACAAAAGGCATAATGTGGTCAGGCATGCAAGGGAAAAATTGTTGATGTGACTGAAACCAAGGAAATAGATGGTTAAGATAATATGATACAAATGTAATAAAAACCTTCACTATTTTTAAGTTGATACGGTTCAGTTTTAAATATTTTGTTGCATTTATCTTTCAAAAGTTAACTGTTGCTACAGTCCCCAAATTTTAATTTAATATGTAATGTTTTAATATTAGATGTAAGATATTCATTGAAGAAAATGTAGAAATTAACAGTAAGGACAAAAGAAGAAAATACAACGCCACCATTCGGAGAAAAACTGCTGTTTACACCTTCAGATGTGTATATCTCTCTCTAAAAAGAAGGATTATAGCCCTGGCTAGGTGGCTCAGTTAGTTGGAGCTTCATCTGTGCACCACAGGGTTGCAGGTTCAATTCCTGGTCAGGTCAGGGAACATACCTGGGTTGCGGGTTTGATCCCTGGTGGGGGTGTTTACGGGAGGCAACGAATCGATGTTTCTCTCTCATTCTTCCACTCTCTCTAAAGATCAATAAACATATCTTCAGGCGAGGTTTAAAAATAAGTAAATAAATAAATATCTTATATTCTATATACAGTTTGGTAAGCTGCTTTATTCACAAAATATTTTGTTACAATAAATATACTTCTGCAACATCCCCATTAATAACTGCATTGTATGAGTGGTTTATTCATATTTATATAATTAGTTTTCTATTTTTAGACAGTTAAGGTGTTTTCCCATTTTTCACTCTCGCAAACAGTGCCATGAAGTACATGCTTCTAGACCAGGGTTTCTCAGCCTCAGCACAGTTGACATTTTGGTCAGGATGACTCCTGTTTTGCAGGGGCTAGCCTATGCATTGTAGCATGTCAATGGCGTTTCTGGCCTTCACCTACTAGATGCCTGTATCAACCTCTCCCCTCCACTTGTGACAATCAAGCAGGTCTCCAAAATTCACCACCACTACACCCCCACCCCCCGCCCGGCAGCCCCCACCATGTGAACCACTGCTGTAGATGAATCTTTTAGCTCATTTTCAGTGCCTTAGATCACGTGCTAGATATACTATCCTCTGGCAGCTTAATCAAAGAAGAGGCATATTTTAAATACTTTGACGTCAGGTAAATTGCCCTGTGGGAAGGTTATACCCAAATAGATACTTCTTCCAGCAGCATAATGAAGACTGTAGTGTGAAAAATAGAATTAAACATTTGTTTATTTTTAAAATTTAAAAATATTCCTAAGACCATTACAAACTTTATGTTTTAAATGTCTCTAGCCATAAGCTTCCTTTATTAGTTTTTGTAGTTCTTTTAAAATTGTCTTGTAAAGAATTTTACTGCAGTTATTTGTATTTCTGTGGACAGCCACCTACTGGTCTTTTGCTGCAATGACAGTGTCATTGTGCTACTTCCCAACGGAAATTAGCAGCAGTGAAAAACTAATGTAGGGTACACTTGTGTACATTTATGAATAAAATTATAAAGGCAAAATGTCAAATTTTTTATCTAAATAAGTTAACGTTAAAATGTTGAAGTCTGAAATTAAGAAAAACCAGAGAGTTTAAAACTTTTTCTTGTGGTTACCCATGTAACACTGGTAAGGGAGTGAGGTGTGAAGGCAATTCCTTGTGGTTTACTAGGGTTCCATGTGAGGACTTAGAACAGTACTGGGCATATGAGAGTAGCCAGCATTATTGGAAGTACATTACCTGTATTAGTGTTGATTTGTTTTTTGTTTGTTTTTGGTTTTTGGTGAAAGGGAAAGGAACTATTTATTCAAAAGTTATACAGACTTAGAGTTATGACTTGATGTCTTCTTTAAAATCCCAACGTCCCTTAAAATACCCACAAACACACACAGTCATTCCTCCCTCGCTTTGCCCATTCTGGGGTACCATATCTCAGGAAAAGAAATAGAAGTCTGTGGCTCAGGTAGCCCCTGGTTCCTCCCAGTAATCCATGCTTGGCTGGCAGGCCTCCTGTGGGTTCCAGCACCATCAGCTGTGTTGTCAGGATCTCCAGTTCTTAATCCAAAACCACGTGGCACCTTCTCATGGCCCACCAGCAAGAGTCCTTTCACCCCTTTCCTTCCCACAGTGTCTCTCCTGCGTTCTTCCGAACTACTAACAGAGAGCTCTGCATCGCAGCTACATCTTGCTTTCCAACTTCCTAAGCTGTGTGGCAAAGGGAGCACCCAAAGCTGAGTGTTTTCCCCTAGTGTTGATTTGTTTGATTTGAACACCAACTCTGGGAGGTAAGTACTGTTATATATGCTTTATATATGAGGAAGCTGAGGTTAGATAAACAGCTCAAGGTCGTAGGAAAAGCCAGTGTTTGAACCCAGGCAGTCTAACTCTAGACTCTGTACTCTTAGCCACTATGCTATACTCTTATCTTTACTATTAATGTCATATGCATAGGTTCACTTTTGTCTTGATCATTAGTAGCAGTACTATATCTGAGAGGTGTGAAGTCCTGTTATGTTAAATAGCATGTCATAGAAGGGCTTTATATATTGCACTTCAGTTGAGGCCAGACATTTTATTGAGCTACTAATATGTGTTACAAGGTCAAAGACCATTTTTTAGTTTGACATTTCATAGCTGTCCAAGGCCAGTTAACTCAATTTGCTCATAAAATTGTTTCACTAAAATGAGCAATGGAATGAATTTAGGGACACAGTAAGATCTCTGATATAATATGATATGATAATTCTATTTAAAAAATTTTAAGGAATCTTTATACTATTTTTGATAAAGGCTACATCATTTTACAATCTCACCAACAGTGTAAAAATGTTTCAATTTCTCCACATTCTCATCAACACTTATTTTTTTATGGTATTCATCCTAATGGGGATGTTAGGTGATGTCTTGGTTTGGATTTAATTTGCATTTCTCTAATGATTACTGATATTAAGCATCTTTTTTATATGCTTGTTGGCCATTAATATATCTTCTTTGTGGGAAATGTATATTAAAGTCCTTTGCTCATTTTCTAACCAGGTTATTTATCTTTAGTCATTGAGGTGTAGGAGTTTTTTATATATTCTTGATATTAACACATTATCAGATGTCTGATCTGCAAATATTTTATTCTATTCCCTAGGGTTGCCTTCCAACCCACCCTCAAATTGCCTTGCTTCCTTTGGTTCCTTTGATGTGCACATATTTTTAAATTTGAGTGCCATTGTCCATTTTTGCTTTTGTTGGCTGTGCCTTTGGTGTCATATCCAAGAAGTCATTGCCAAGTCCAGTATCATGAAGCTTCTCTCTTATCTTTTCTTCTAGGGTTTTTATCGTTTCAGATCTTATGTTTAGGTCTTTAATCCATTTTGAGTTAATTTTTGCATATCATATAAGATAAGGGTCTAACTTTATTTTCTTGCATGTGGATATTTAGTTTTCCCAGAACTGTTTGTTGAAGAGATTGTCCTTCCCCTATTGAGTAGTTTTGGCACCCTTGTGGAAAATCATTTGACCATATACATGAGTGTTTATTTCTGGGATCTCTATTCTGTTCAGTTGTTCTATTTGTCTGTCTTTATACCAGTACCACACTGTTTGATTACAGTGGCTTTGTAATAGATTTGAATCAGGAAGTATGGGGGGGGAAAGGCAGAAAACTATACTTGAATAACAATAAAAAATGTTTTAAAAATTTAAAAATTAAAATTAAAAATTAAAAAAAGTATGAGGCCTTTAACATTGTTTTTCTTTTTCAAAATTGTTTTGGCTATTCAGGGTCTCTTGAAATTCTATATGAGTCTTAGGATGAAGTTTACTATTTTGGACAAATTGCCATTGGGATTTTGATTGGGATTTTGTTGAATTTTAGATCACTTTGGGTAGTTTGAACATTCTTAACAATATTAAAGTTTTCCAATCCATGACCATGAGATGTCTTTCCATTTATTTGTGCCTTCTTTAATTTCTTTTGGCATTTTTGGTAGTTTTCAGTACAAATTTCTCACCTCCTTGGTTAGATTTATTCCTAAGTATTATATTCTTTCTTTATAAAAAAGATTTTTTAAATTTATTTTTCTAGAGAAAGGGGGATGGAGGGAGAAAGAGAGGGAGAGAAACACTGCTTGGTTGCCTCTCATACAGGTCCCCAACTGGGACCTGGCCTGCAACCCAGGCAGGACTGGATGTGTCCTGACTGGAAATTGAACTGGTGACATTTTGGTTTGCAGGACAATGCCCAACCCACTGAGCCACACGGGTCAGGGCCGTATTTTATTCTTTTTGAGGCTATTGTAAATGGAATTTTTTTTTAATTTCCTTTTCAAATTGTTCATTGTTAATGTATAGAAATGCAAGTGATTTATATTATAAAGAATTTTTAGAAATTGGAAACTAAGACATTTTAAAAAGTAAAGAGACATCCACAGTCTCTGCCCCTCCTTCCCCCAGAAAAATCAGCTCCAGACAAACAAAACTTTGTTTTCAGTGTTTTTCTCTGTGTGTTTTAAGAATAAACTGTTGACTTAAACAAGTTATAAACCTCAGCTCCTTTCTGTCTTTGGAGCTAGCAGTGATGCCTCAGAAGGCACTCTGAGTCCTTGGATGGGAATTTGCCCCCTGTTGTGTGTGATGAAATGTCGAACCCCCCCCCCTTTTTTTAACCAAGGATGTCTGTTGAATAAAATTTTCAGTCTGACCAAAAGATAACCATTTTGAATATTTCAAATTTTTGAAGTGTTTCAAATTTTTCTCCAGAATAAATGGCTCTTAGTGAACACTCTGTTAATTAAAATGCTTATTTTGTAGTATTTCCTAGGATGGATTTCCAGAAACATAAGTACTGAGTCAGTAAATATAATTATTTTGAGGTTCTTAATATACATTGCCAAACTGCAGTTGCTTTCCACAAAGCTGTAGTAACCTGTACTGTCACCGGCAGCCTCTGGAAGGCCTGTTTTGCCAAAGCTTCATTAGCATTAAGAATCTTGTGAATGTGTGTCTCATTCATGACCCTATTTTTAATTTGTAGTCCTTCAAGTACTCATGAGGTGACATTTCCTTATTCTTTAATTGGTTTCCTATTTGCATTTTCCTTATCATGAATTGACTTGTCAAGATTTTTGCCCATTTCTCTATTAAGGTATGATGATTTTTCATTTTTATTTGTATATGCTCTTTATAGAAAAATCGACCTGTTTTTTGGTCCCATTTTGAACTAATTTTTCTCAGCCCATTGTCTGTATTTTATTTATTTAGTTTTAATATCCAGAAATTAATACTTTCTATATAATGAAAGATGGCAGTCTTTATAGTTTTTTCACTGCTCTTATAAAACCTTAGAAATTCCTTCCTCCTCCTAATTTGTATTAACCATTCAAATCAATTTTCTTCTAGTTTTACAGGCGCTCTTTAATCCATCTGGAAATGATTTTGGTATGTGGTATGTAAGGTATTTATATTAAAAAACATATAGTTTCAGTAGAACTGTTGGTGGTAGGCTAACAGTTTCTTGAAAAACAGGAAGCATGACATACGCACTCTGGTTTCCTTAACTTTCCCAGACAGAAGAATCACTGAACACAGCCTCTCTTTCTTTGGGGGACAGCACCCCATGCCGCAGTGAGGGGAGATGGGCCTCTCCTCCTTCC
This sequence comes from Micronycteris hirsuta, assembly GCA_004026765.1. Lineage (NCBI taxonomy): Eukaryota > Metazoa > Chordata > Mammalia > Chiroptera > Phyllostomidae > Micronycteris > Micronycteris hirsuta. The sequence goes on along the minus strand of PVJI01000717.1, from coordinate 48,254 downwards.
CCCTGCTCAGAGCCACTAACTGCCTGTCCCCCTTGCTAGTGTCATGACATCTCCCCAGGGACTGCTGCCCCTGTTGCCCACTGGGGACCTCTTAATTAACACATTTGCAGAATCAGGGAGAAGGCTAACGAAGATGTTAGCCCCCTTGCTCCTCTCTCATTTCAGCTGTTCTCATTTCAGCTGTTCTGATTTCAGTTGTTCTGCAACCCTCCACCCGCCCCAGTGGTGATTTTTCCTGGAAGGCACCTGAAAAGATTTCTTTCAGTCACTAGGGTAGCCTAGGCTACTTTGCCTGACGTTCTCTTCAAGATACATTTCTTTTCCATTGGAACAGCTCCTTCTCAGTTAAGAAGAAGCTATTATTTCCTGGTTGCTTCTTAAAAAATCTTTTTGATTAAGAGAGGTGGAGGGATTGTGGGTGGGGGTCAGCTATTAACCCGACTTATTAGTGATCCTTTAGTGGTGAAGTCTTTGAGGCTCGGTTCAAATAAAACCCCAATCAGGCACTCCCGCTCCCTTCACTGATGCCTGAAGTTCCCACTACAGGTCTAACTCTGGGACCCGCATTAAAGAGTTTTTTAAAAAAACACAACTCTAAAACAGATTTTTATTGCCTAAGGAGGAATCTGTAAAATGGAGAGGGTGGGGAGAAATAAATTAAATCTAAAAGTAGTCCTCACATCTGGATAGCGGGCCGGTTATAAAATAGAAAAATAAACTATTGAATGTCTCTCCATTTTTTTCTCTCCTACACCCTAGTAGAAATTCTAATGAGTACCCAAATGGCCAAAAGATGGACAGCAGGAAAGTCAGAAGAGAAGATCCTGAAACAATTGCCTGCTCAAACCTGAATTCAACTGATTCGGTCACAGAAGCAGAATTTTCCTGGTGCTCAAATTACAATAGCAGGAAATTCTGAAGTAGTTATGGAAAGATGCACTCTGGCAGACAGTGACAGTGGTATGATTTATCCGCAGCACACCAGTATGACACTTGTCACAACATCCATATAAGCAATAGGGGAGAAAACAAGGTGTTTTTCTGTCTTTGAAAAAAGAGTGTATTCTTCAGATTGTGGCAGAGTCTGAATTTCTTAAGGACTTAAATATTACCCAACGTTGGACAAATGTTTGGTCAGACTAACTGTACAATGTGTTCTAATGTGATTCACCATTCCTTAAAGGGGGGAAATCTACTTCCAGTTGTGAAGGCAGGGAAATTTTGTAACTTGATTCCTCTGGAAGGGGACTTGCTTCTGGCATTGGCTGCTATTATTCTGTCAATTTTTTTCTCCTTTCCCTTTAAATTCCTTCTGGCTGCACTCTATTATTCCACAGACCTTTAGGTTTTCCCTCTTTGTAATCTGATGCCCCATTCAGCCGTGTTCAGGAAGCTGTCTAGCTTTCCTTTAGTCCTTCTCCGGCTGCTTCTGCTCTCCCGGCTGAATGGGTGGCTTGTTTTCCTTTTTAAGGCTTTTTCTCTCTTGAGGGAAGCTGTACTATTTTACTGCTCTATTTTAAAGAAAGTATGGATTTCATGCAGTGATTTGATTCATATGTATCAAAGTAAAAAAAAATAATATTTCGTTTAATCACTTTGATATTATTTCTTAAAATTCATTTCATAGAAAAAGTGCATTAAAATGTGTCCCTATCATCCACCTCCTCCTGAGACCCACCCACGCGCTCGTGTTCACCTTTTTATTTTTTAAATTTAGTTTTAATTTTCATAAATTATATATGAACGGCAGTTAAAGACTCAAATAGTTGCACTGGAATTACTGCCCCAAAAAGCCTCAAGGATGCCACAGCATCCCTTAAAGTCTTGCCCTGGCTGGTGTAGCTCAGTGGATTGAGCGCGGGCTGGGAACCAAAGGGTCCCGGTTCGATTCCCAGTCAGGGCACATGCCTGGGTTGCAGGCCGGGTCCCGTGAGGGCCGTGTGAGAGGCAACCATACATTGCTGTTTCTCTCCCTCTCTGTCTCCCTCCCTTCCTCTCTCTCTAAAAAAAATAAAATTAAATTAAATTAAATTAAAAAAAAAAAAGTCTTGCAACCATTTTCAACGCCCTTTTGCTGTTAGTTTTGGTATCTAAGCCTGTACCACTAAATAACGCACTTATGTGGATGCGTCTTGATTTTTTTAGTTTAAGGAGTTGTCGATCGACTTTTCTCTTTGGAAGATTAAGATTTACTTTTATTTCGCTTACTGTCCCCAGCACCTACAGTCACAATTCCTCTTCGGTCATCCTTCCATCATTGTTCTGTTCCACCTCTGGTTGGATCAACGCACCGTGTTGCCCTGTTAGAGCTACACAAGGCTCTTTTGAACCCAGCCCTTTGTTATACAATGTGTGTTTTCTTGTGTTGCCCAGCTTTTTGGGTCCCTAAAGTTAATACATTTTTTTGTTTCATTTGCTTTGTTTTTCTGCACTCACCATTAAATTAATCCCATCTTCTCCTCAAATTATGAAATATTACTTCAATCCATCGAAACACACGTATTCTTTAGTTTGGTCTTCTTTGAGTCTTTAGACCTGCATGATTGATAGCTTGTATCTTCAGTCACGGTCATCCTTGGAGATTCCCTTTGCCTCTCTCCTGAGTTCTGTCTATTTCCTGGACACCATCTTTTCTTACACTTGCTTTGGTGAAATACCTCCTCAAGTAGTTTCCTGAGAAAGAGGGCACAGGGGTAAATTTTTGAGACCTTGCCTGTCTTGAGAGTCAGCCTGTACCTTCGATTGGTAGCTTGGCTGAGTATAGAATTCTAAGTTGGAACTGACTTTCCCTCAGAATCTTTTGTATGTGGTCTTTTTTCTTTGTATGCTTTTGTGTTTTCCTTTTTATTTTTGGAAGCTGTCAAGTTTTTCTCATTGCCCCTAATATTCTAAAAATGTTGGTAATGTGACCTCTTTGGTTTGTTTTTATTTGTTCTCTGGGCAGTAAACACAACATCTTTTCAATCTGGAAAGTGTTGTTTCCTAAATTGTTTGTTGATAATTTTCTCCTGTTTTCCATATCTTCTCTTTCTAGAACTTTTATTATTTGATATTAGACTTTTCAGACTGATCCTCCAGGTGTCTTGCTTTCTTTCAATTTCTTTTACTTTTCCTCTACTTATTTATGCCTATCATTTTTCTAATGAATTTCTTATGTATATTATTAGAGTTTTAACTTCCAAAAACTCTTTACTATTTTCTAGGTTTTTTAAAAATAAGAGAACTCTCTTTATTTTCACGTAGCCAATAGTTCCTTTTATATGTCTCTGAAGATAGTTAAGACTGTTTTTGATCTTCCTCTTCATATTAAAGACTTTCTTTGGGAATAAACTGGGCTGTATGCTCTTACTTAATAGCAAGGCACTAAAAAGCTAATTGGCAATTCTGCACATGTGGATGGACCTTTAAGAAAGAAAGCCTCACTGTAGGTTATTCTGCTTGTTTTACTGGGGAACTTCCATTATCAATATCTTGAGGTTTGTTTTCTTGGACTATTTATATTTCCCTGCCTAGAGGATATTAGCTTGTTGCCAGATTCTGTGAACTTGAACAGTCAATGCTAAGACTTTGGGCATTGTGTGGTAAAATTCGGGTTGCATCTCAGGTTCCCCTACTCCTGGCTTAAGCTTTCTAAGGCATACTAAACTTTGTAGCTTTCAAAATTTTCGTCCTATAACTTTCTCTCTCCTCTTTGTTCTTGTGAATTAATGCTTTAAAAAATTCATCTGTCACATATAGGGACCAGGGAGAACAGATACATGAGTGCGTTTTGCCCTTCATTATTCACTAGAAGCTCTGACATTTTCCAAGACTGTCAGGCAATTTTTAATTTTGGAAATGTATTTAATATACCAATAATGAAATCAGTATTCACAAAACTCTTAAATTAAATTTTGTATTGCTTGGCCTCTTCAACTACAATGTAATATCAACTGTTGGATCTGTGTCTGTGCTGTTGCTTTCTCCCACTGTGTCCGTCGTGGTGCTGAGGAGACACATTGCCTGATGAAATACACGCTTGCTGAATGTGTGGACACGTGGACAAGAATTATTTTATAATCAGACTTATGTGCACAGGGCACCACATTATATTTCTCAGATACATTTTCTGTTTCCCTTTTTAAATCATCCTTAATTATACTATGCCTTCAATAGTAATTTTCTGATTGATTTTCATGAACTAGATGAAATATTGTTTAAACATTTGAAGTAATGAAGCTAAGAGGAGGATATTCCCCTCCATCACCATTACCCAGGTGGTATAGGGGAATGGTTAAGGATGTGGGTTCTGGCCCTATCACTTTCTTGTGTGACTCTGGGCAAATTCTTAAGCTCTCTGCGTCTGTCTCCTCATATTTAAAAAGGAAATAATAATAATAGTAAATATATTAGAGTAGTTTTGAAGATTTAATTTGACATCTGTACAAAACACTTCACAGTTCCTCATATTTAATACTCAAATTTTAGCAATGATGGTAATGATTTTTTTGAACAGTGAAGATAGTAATTAATATATATTTAATTGGAATTGTTTTTAATCTATAAATTAATTTAGGAAAATGGCCATCTTTATGGTGTCTTTTTATTTGTTTGAGTCGTCTTATATCATTTTTAAGAATGTTTCAAAATTTTCCCAATAAAGATTTCGCATATTTTTTATTAAACTTACACCTATTTTCCTTATATTTTAATATTTTTATTTTGAAATAATTTCAAACTTATAGAAAAGTTATGTAGATGACAGAAAGATCTCTCAACTTCTCTTTATTAATAAAAAAGATTCTCCAATTGTTAAGTTGACCAGTTGTTAAAGTTGTTAAATTTATCTTATCATTCTCTCTACATATATTTATAATTCTTTTTTATTCTTAACAAGTTGAAAGTAAGTTACAGACATGGACATCTCATTCTCATTTTAGTCTTTCAGGGAGTATTCCCTACAAACAAAGGCATACTCCAATATAACTGCAGTATAACTATTGAAAGCAAGAAATTTATACAATACTGCCATCTAAACCAGAGACCTCATTCAAATTTTGCCAGTTGTCCTAATGATGTCTATTACAGAACTAGAATCTAGTTCAGGATTCTGTGTTGCACTGGGTTGTCATGTCATTCTATAAGGTATAGTTCTTCAGTCTTTCCTTGGCTTTCATGACCTTGATAGCTTGAAGTACACTGGCCAGTTGGGGTTTGTAGGTTGTTTCGTCATTATTTGAGTCAGATTATGTATCTTTACAGATTCCACAGAAGCAGTGCTATGTTTTTCTCCATGCATCATTTCAGGAGGCAAATGATGTCAATTGGTGCCATTACTGGTGATGTTAACGCACGATAGCTTGTTTCTAGCTCCATCACTTGTAAGATAATGTCATCAAGACTTCTGCACTGTAAGGAATAATGAATAAGTGTTTTGTACTTATTAGCAATTTATATTAGTTGGCATTGTATTGTGAGGGTAGAGCTTTCCTTTCTCCCTTATTTAATTATTTGTATAATTATAGATTCCTTTTTCATTCACTATGACTATTTGTTCCTATTCTATTTGCTATTGTTAATTATTTTCATGCTCAAATAGTCTGAGGTTTGGCCAGTGGGAGACCCAGCAAGTCAGTTCCCCTGTCCTTCCGCCATTGCCCCCTCACTCTTGGAGACTTCCTTATTTGGGGCATAAGATGTTCTGGGTTTTCATTTTGTGCTTTCCCTGCTCTGGAACCAGCCTTTCTCCAAGAAGCCCTGGTTTCCTGATGTGGATAATTAAAAATTCAGAAATTAAAAATCCAGAATTCAGAAACTAAGATCTGGTGCTAACTCTGCTCCAGAATATCACTATTCTAAACCCTGGGACAGACCTAGGCAATACATGTACATGCACACACACACACACGTACTTTTATGTCTCCTTCTATATCTCTCTATCCATCTATCTCTATTAAAAATTGACTTCACACTGATACCTCCTGTTTCATTTTAACATTATAGGATTTATTCTACAGAAAGACTCCTTCCTTTCTGTATTTATAGCCTCCTTCTCCAACATTTATGAAACTTTGGCTCTTATTATCCTCAATATATTTACTTGTTCAGCCCTCATGTATATAGCTAATATTCCTCCCCAACTGCTCAAGTGCCCCATGTTCTGGCTATTGTGTTACCAACCATGCAGGCTGTGGCCGTGTCAGAGAGAATATATTCTCCTTATCATTGGTATTGTAAAAGGAATCCTCTTTCTTTATAAGTTCTAACTGGATTTTGTTTACATATTTGAAATCTATTGATTTCATGTTAGTTTTATGTCTTGCTATCTTATACAATCTTCTCATTGTTTGTTTTTTGAAATTAATTCTCTTTTCTTAGTTATACATCCTGAAAAAAGAATCTGCAAAGAAAATTAATTTTCTCTCTCTTCACAACACAAATTATTTTCTCTTTGAAGTCATTGACCAATGAAATGTTAAATAGCAGTGGCTGTATGGGCATTCTTATATTATTCCTGACTCAGTGCAAATGCCTGTAGTCATTCTCTATTACGATGATGTCTGATGGGCTGAAATGTGTTTGTGTGTGTTTTATAATTTTTTAACTTTTTATTTTGAAATAATTTTAGAAATATAGAAAAGTTGCAAAGGTAATGCAAAGAATTCTTATATACTTTTCACTTAGCTTCCCATAAGGTTAATATCTAACCATGACACACTTATAAAAACAAATCAATTAACATTGGTTATGTGTGTTTTAAAAAAAATAATGTTAAGGAAGTATTCATTGATTCAGCTCTTTTAGTCTTTTTAAAAACTGGGAATGAATGTTCAGTTTTGTCAAATGTCTTCTCAGTACATATCCTTTTTATTTTTTCTTCTGACTAATTATTATGATGAATTAAGTTAATAGATTCCCTAATATTGAACCATCCTTGTCTATTGGAATAAACCCACATGATTAGAAAATTAAAATTTTAAATGAGCTGTTGGATTCTGTTTGCTAATGCTATTTAGAATCTTTACGGATAATTATAAATAAGATTGGCCTGTAGTTTCCTTTTTAAAATAATCTTTCTTTATCAGACTTAAGTAAAGTTTATTCTTAAAAATAATTTGGAAGTTTCCCTTCTAATTTAAGGAGCATCAAAATTTCCTGGTCTCTAACATTTGGTATAAGCTAGTATGACTTTGGTTTTAATGTCTTATGGGGTATGGCGGAGAGGGATTGGACAACCTTCTCTTTCTTCCAGAAAAATTGGTCTGTTTAGATTTGCTATCTTTGTTGGGGCCAGTTTGGGTAAATTATTTCTAGAATACTATATCTTTTCTAGCCTTTCAAATTTATTTCTATAAAGATATGCAAAGTTTTCTCTTAAAATTAAAAAAATTATTGTTATATCATTATTCTCCTTTTATTTCTAATTTTGTGTATATGTGCTTTTATTTCTCTTAAGTCGATTAGAGACTTATCTCTTTTGTTGATTTTTAGCCAAACTATTTATATAGTCATTTATTTATTTACTTGTTCTACCTTTTTTTTAACTCATTAAGTATGCTTTAATTCCTGTTTTCTAATAATTTCTCCAAGTGTATTTTGTGGTTCTTTTCCTAGCATTGATTCATATACTTAATTTACTTTTTTTGCTTCCTGTGTAATCCTAAGTATTTTATTTTATGCATTTAAAAACATTCTGAGGAGTGGTCCAGAAGCTTCATCAGACCATACAGAAAAGGGACACACCCGGCCCTAAAGCTGAGGTATTTAACACTGAGGGAGAGGTCTATGGTTGTCCGTGCCTGTTCCAAGATAGGTCTGCTGGGCTTGGAAATGCATGTGGAAATTTGTCATTGGATGCCTATTGGAGTCCCAGGACACCTTTTACACATGAGCAGGGTATTCAGCCTTGACCTTGGTGGGACCTCTGTGTTAATTCACTTGCTTTTATTCCTTTGTTTTTAGTGATATTACTACTTGGGACTATGAATTTTCTTTGATTTTATTGTTATCCCCGGGGTTCTAATATAAGTGTTTTCACTTTTGTTGTGCTCTAGATTTCCTGCAGTTTTGATAATTAGCATTTTCTTTTTGACACATAGTTGGTTAACAGTTTTAAATTTTCTAGGGAAAGGCGGGGTCTTCTCTAATTTTGTATGTCTCTACTGATTTTAGGGTTTCTTCAATGTATAGATTAATTTTCCACAGGTTCTTAAAAGAAGTTATATTTATGTTTTAGGGTCCTGAATGTCTATGTAACACTCAGATACATTGTATTAATTTGGCCAAAGTCTTGTACGTCACCCTCATTTTGTGCCCGTCTAACCCATTCCAGAGACAAGTAAATAAGTATCCTATGAACAGTGTTTCTATTTGTCCTCATACTGCTTGTTATTTCTGCTCTGTGAAAATTGCTGCTGTGGTATTTGGTTCACAGCTATTCCTAACTTTGATTTCCTTATTGTGAATTATATTCTTTAACACTATTAAGTGTCCTTCCTTGCCTTCAATTTTGTTTTATCTTATGATAAAATTGTGACTCCTACTTTTGGTTTGCCTTTACCTGGTATAACTTTGCCCCCGCTTTAAAAAAAGGAGTATATCCTACAGAGACTTTCTTTGACTAGGTAAGTTAAGCCATTCACATATATTGATATGACAGATATATGTGTTCTTAACTGTGACCTTTTTATTATTTTGTTTATAGTTTATATAGTTTTTTTCATTTTGTACTTAGTCCTTTGCCTTTGTGTTTTATTTTAGTAGTTCTGATTTTGAGTATTTGTTGTATTTTTGTTTTATTATTTATATGCATATAATTTCATTAATCCTAGACAATAGCTATTAGCTTATTTCTACAAACAATAACACTGACAACTTGGATTCCTTTTTCTCTCCACTCCTCTGCCCCAATGTAAGTCAATAGTATTCATATTTATCTTTGAACTGCTAACTATGCTTTTACCTCCAGCTTGATTTGTTAAATTTAAATAATTTCCTACAACTCTTAGCTCTGACAGATGAAGTAATACATGGGCGTATTCTACTTCGCATCAGGTCTGTCATCCTACAATTCAAAAATTTCCCTTCTCCGTGATCCTAAAGGCCGTATTTGTTTCCCTTCCTCTCAGTTTCTCCTCTTTCTCTCTCCGGTAAACAGGGCTCAGGAGGCTTCTGTGGCCTGTCTTGCATTCCCTGATCCCACCCCCAGGGGGACCCTCTCACATTCAGGAGCGATATTTTGCTGCTACTCTCCTAGCTCTGTGACTAGATCCTGTCCACATTCTGTTCCTTCTTTCTCTGCCAACCCTTGTGGGCTCGGCGCAGCTTGATTTCAGCCGTGTTCTCAGGAGTTTCTTCCTCAACATTTGCACTTCACAGTGGGCACCTGTTCTTCAGGGTATCTGTTTTTGCCAAGTCTTTCTGGGATCTGCCCCTGATAGGTCCCTTGACACTTGCCTGAGCTATCTCCCCTACTTCTCCCTGCACTCTTTTTCTGCAGGCTCTAACCAGTCATTAGGCACCACTGCATACATTTTGGAGTTTGTACATTTTCTGTCTTCTACTGTCACTGATTATGGACTTTACAAGGTCCTCGCCCCACTTTGTTCTCTTTGTCACTCCGTGGTTTCCAGGATAAAGGAAGAAATTTCAATCTAAGCTGTGACTGTGTTCATTCTGAAAGTGAATTCTGGACCATAATGCTTTAATAGGGGACTCCCATGTAGCTCACTGACAGTCTGTTAACGGCTTATTCAGCATAGTTAGAAGCTCATTAACACACTTGGTGGAACAAACTACTCTATTGTAATTTTTTTTAATCTACTACATCTTAAACTTGCTAACATGGACTACTTGTTACTACAGCAAGAGAGGGAGGAATTATTTATTGGTATACAGGTGGTTTGTTCTCCAAGCTAAATGGACAGAGCTGGCAGCACTGTTATGGACAGTTCCCTTTTGCTTCCCTCGAGAACTGTTCTAAACCATTATTTTACTCAGTAGATGACCTATCCTCAATCATTCTTAACAGAAAAATAGAAGTCCACAGTTATGAACTTTTCCTACTTAAAAACTTACCTATTACCTTAAAACTTTCCTACTTAAAAACTTACTGTGCTCATGTCAAACAAGGGATGCTCTTTCTCTCCAAGGCTATATAATCTCTTTCCCTAGCTGCTATTCATTTCTTCCACACGTTTTTAAACTTTATCAGTAATTTTTGTCTCCTCTTACTGCATTCACAAATTAACTTACTTCCTTCATCCTAAAACTAAACTAAAGTGAATTTACTTCCTTCATCCTAAAACTAAAGTGAATCAAAAATTTAAAAACGTATTTTGTGCATCTTACCACTTTTATGGTTCTGGCTTCTTTCTTCTTCCTTAACAGTCCAAGACCAGCTTCTACATCAAGCCCTTGCCATACTCTCTGGTTGACTGTAATGGCCTTGTTCTCTACCACTCACAGAAACTGCTGTTGCTAAATGAACGTCAACATTGTCCTCATGACAAGATCTAGCCACCTCATTCTTTTACCTCTTAGGTACCAGTATAGACAATCTGTTCTGCTTGTCTGCTGTCCTTCATCTAAGTGTTAAGTTTTTTTTTTTTTTTTAAGATTTTATTTATTCATTTTTAGAGAGGAGAAGGGAGGGAGACAGAGAGGGAGAGAAACAGCAACGCATTGTTACCTCCCACATGGCCCCCACAGGGGACCCGGCCCGCAACCCAGGCATGCGCCCTGACCGGGAACCGAACCGGGACCGTCTGGTTCCCAGCCCGCGCTCAATCCACTGAGCCACACCAGCCAGGGGAGTTTTTTTTTTTTTTTAAGATTTTATTTATTTATTTTTAGACAGAAGGGAATGGAGGGAGAAATAGATGGGGAGAAACATCAATGTGTGGTTGCATTTCACGTGGCCCCCCTGGGGATCTGGCCTGCAACCCAGGCATGTGCCCTGACTGGGAATCGAACTGGCGACCCTTTGGTTCGCAGCCCGTGCTCAATCCACTGAGCTACACCAGCCAGGGCTTATGTGTTAAATTTTACTCTTCCTCAAGGTTACCATTTTTTCTCATGTCACACAGTCTTTCTTTATTTTGTCATCTACTTCTGAGCCCAAAATACAGGCAAAAGAGGCAGTTTAGAAGTATTCTAACAAAAATTTTCTACTCATGGCGTACACAAGTTCAAAACAACACAAAAAATCATTTAAGATATTATTCCTTTAAAAATGAATTTACTTCAGCTTATGGATTTTATGTATGAAAGTTATCACAAACAAGAAACTGGGGGGGCAGGAAAATTTTAATTTTTTTCAAAAACAGTTTTTGCTTATTATTTGGTATAGGAGGAAGTAAACTATTAATAGTTTACATTTAGGTGTTGGTTATGGAGAATTTATGGAAAATTTTGGCATTTTACAATTCAGTTCTGTTTTGGACAAATTGGTTTTGTCAATAACTAATTTGAATAAATACAATGCTATGGAACTGTTAAAATCAGCCCACTAGCCAAGAAAGCAAAGCATATAACTCTATAAAGGAATAAGTTTAGTTACTAACATTACTAAGATGACTATTAGATTTGTAGCTCTTAGGAAAAGCATTTGAGACTAGAGAAGTTTTTAGTAGCTTTATTTTCTAAAAATATGTCCTACAAATAATTTGTTTTCACTTCTTTAAAAATAAATAGAAACAACGACAAAAGCTTATCCTGATACAGGCTTACAGTTAGCCAAATTCCGTTTTCAAAGAACTAAGTTCAACTAGAAGAAGTTCTGCACTTGGCCTCTGCGGAGCACGGGCCTTCCAGCAGCACCGGATCATCTTCTCAAGTCTTTTCCCGAGGCTGGAGTCAGTGAAAACAGCTGCTGACAGAGACGGTCGAAGATTGTAGGCCACTACAGCGTAGAGCACGCAGTGACGCTCCCCCAAGTAAGGCAGCTCCTTGGTAACCATTTGCCAGAGAGTGATTGCAAAAGAATAGGTATCAGCTTTGGGCGTTACGGTCTCTCCTCTCAGGAGCTCTGGGGCTCGGTGGGTGTATGTGCCGCCTAGGTGGTGAGAAGGAGTCTGGAAGCACGGGAGATCTTCCAGCTTCTCGGAACAACCGAAGTCACCAATTTTGCAGACATCCTGTTCACTGATCAGAATGTTAGCCGGCTTCAGGTCCAAGTGTACAATGCTTTGTGAGTGAAGGAAATGCAGTCCACGCACAACATCCAGGGCATACTTCAGACACTTGGCCAAATTTAATTGCTCTCCAGCACAGCAGTGAGGCTCCACTTCCTCCTCCTCTTCAGGGCAGCTGGTAGCGCCGTATATGACTTGGTGTAAAGTGACATTGCCACCAAACTCCATGATTATGGTGCCTAAACTATTAAAGCTCACAGGCGTGCGGGTGCTGGCAGCCACAACCCCCACGATGTTGTCATGGCGAAGCCTTGCTATGTTGAGCTCAGCCCAGAAACTGCGCTGGGATGCCAGCCTGTTCTTGGTGCATCTGTTCACTTGCTTTACGGCCACCAGCACACCGTGGTAAGTTGCCTTGTACACTGAGCCGAAGCCCCCAACTCCCAACCTCTGTAGCAAGCACACCTGTTCCCAGTCAATGGAGAACCAGGCTAGCCGCGGTGGCAGTCGTGGGGCCCTGGGAGGAGTGGCCCCAGGAAAGAGCTTCCCTGACCTACCGGGGAACACTGAGGGGCTACTGCAGGGCCGAGAGTCCACAGAGGGAGAAAATTCACCCGGGAGATAACTGCGCCGCGGAAGAGGTGAGGGCATGGCCTCTTCAAAATGGATCCAGAGCAGCTCAAGTAAGTGAAAAGGAAAAAAAAAAAACACCAAAAACCAAAAAACCCATGAGTTTGGGAGCACGACTGCTTCCCTGCTCGTCTGCTCCACCCTAGCGTTTTTCTCTTCCTTCATTTCCCCCAGATGAGCCGCATCTGTGCCGTTACTCAGCAAGGGTTTCTATCAGATGGGAGAAGACAATGGGAATGAAGCACAACAATGTCTTTCAGATGAAAGCATTTCCCTTCAACACTTAAAGTGAATTCTCTTACAACAAGCTCTCAGATAAACAGCACTGAGCTGCCCCTGGACACACCCCTCTTTTTACACTACTTCTTAATTATATTAGAAAGAGTCCCCCCCCCCAAGTATCATTTGCTGAACATGATCAGTTATCAGACCAAAAAGACCACAACAGTGCAGTGAAATTATTTCACACATTGCAGGCTATGATGACTGTCCGTGTTATTCTCCAGCTGCATAAATCACTTGCAGGAGTTACTGGCACAAAGGGTTGAAATATGGAAAACTGATGTTTGTTTATCTGATTATAGGGATAATTAGGTGCAACCTTTGTATATGGATAAAAAATTGTATCCTTAAATAATCGATCCAAACAGAATCATTGATGCAGGTCAAAACATCTAAGTTCATCACAGGAAAGGAAAATTCTCTGACACTTCACTCAAGCTTATAGAGCAAATTAGCAAGAACTGTTAGCAACATATCGACTTCTTTACAATCCTTCTGTTCCATGGCAGTTCAGCCCACCCAGTATGCTCACTTGCAAGAGAGAGTCCAACTCCACAACAGAGTTGCAGAAGCTTTGAAAGAGCTTTTGAGGGAGGAAAGAAGAACAAAAATGATTCAGAGTCACAATCACAGCTTCAAATAATAACAAATATGAGAGTATCCTCTGACAGGAAAAAAATCTGAAGAAATAAAATTGACACAGAATCACTAGTGCCTGTATATAATGTGGAAAACCAGATGTTGAAATTAAAATCAGGGTCTTGCTGTCTGACCATAGGTTTTTCCCTAATTTTTATAATAAAAATTAATTTTCATTCCACATCTTTGGAAAAAAGACCAACAATATTACCTTGCTTATTAAAAAACACACGATAATGTTGGGATCTACATTTTTAAAAAAATCAAATGGTAAATTTTATTCTGAATTATCGTACTTAGAGCATATAGATGACGTGGAACCACATTTTTATGATGATATGTCTATGCTTTTGAAATATATTGGTTCTGAAAAGATATTAATAAACACAGCCCTTTTGAAGTCTGTTGAGCCCTAGGATCAGCTTTCTATTCTGTACTACCTGTGTGCCTTAGTGTGTGATATTGTGTGTAATATTTAACCTGTTTAAGCCTCAATCTTTTCATTTAAGAAATTAGGATGATCATTATTAAAGTAAACTTTTCTATTGGAATAAAATTTGGGGAGCCCTGTCCGGATTAATAATAGGAAAAATCTAAAAAATGTAAACTATGAAATATTTTAGTAGAAATAGTTATATGAAGTTGTATCAAACCAAAAATATAAAAGGATGATGGTGAGTAGCGTAAAATATGAAAGAAATAAAACTATATTTTGTGATAAGTATATATTGCAAAATTTATTCATTAATCATCACATAGTTGGGATTATAATTTAGGGCTCTGAAACTGTACTGTGGTATTAGGAGTGCTGTGAATATTAGCCGAATAAGAGCAATAGAGTGCCTTAACTTCCTTGGTATTACACATAAGGGAAAATGATGTGATTATTGCCATACACACTGTTTTTAAGACAATAGCATAAATAATTAATTTTTCAAAGTTTGATTTTATTATTTATGTAAAATATAAGGCACTAATGAAAATATGGTGCTCTGTACAGTCACAAACTCCAGGTTCATTAGAACTGTCAACTGCCAATCTGCACAAGAATATTTAATTGAATATGCATTTTTGAAACAGCTTTTGGAACCAGAAGGCCTGAGTTTTTTATTGTTCCTCAGTTTCCTCATCTGCTAAATGAGGAAACTATGCCTACCTCGGTATTGTTGTCAGGATTAAGAGAGTCCCAGACAGTTAGATCAGGGCCAAGGAGTAATACCTAAATGTTAGTTATTATTTATAAAACTCATAAAAATGTATATGGATTTATACAAATAAGAAAGAGTTGTTAGAAAGTATTGGTTTAAAGTGTACTCTATCAGGGTGGAGGCAACGCACTTTATTATAAACTAAACCAATTTGAAGTTTGAGTATTTTCGTGCACTTAAATTTTATTTGTTAGAGATGAAAAAGCATATTGTTCTATACTAAACATGTGTAGGGGTAACACTAATCTGGTCAAATACAATAAGCGTGTCACCCCCAAAGAATGACAAAGAATAAAATTTGTTTATAACAGAATAGGCAGTCTACCCTAGAACTGCAAACCAAACAAGGGAGAGAAGGAGACTGCGTTGTGCGCACCTACTGAGGGGGAAAGGGCTCTCTGTTTCTTAAAGGCTTTGCATTCTTTCTGTTCTTTCGCAGCAGGAGTACTGAGAGATACTTCAGTATCAGGCAAACAGCAGCATATTTACCACAAGATGTGACAACAGATATCAGGATCAATAGCTAATGGAATCTGACTTCAATCAGATTCAGGGGGAGTAACTGTGGGAGGGGATCTCCGGGTGCGCGCCGAGGGCTTGCGACTACGTGAAGGGCGTTAGCGCTACTCGCCAGGCCCCGCGCCAGGGATGCGGGGCCGCGCCGGCGGCCCGGGCGCCGCCCCTCGCCAGCCGGGGCTCAAGAGGGGCTTTCCCTGCCCGGATCCCCAAATCGCTGGAGTTGAGCGGCTTTTGTTGAGGCAGCCGGACCGACGACGCCGTCGCCGCCCCTGCACGACGCACGGCTCCCGAGGCCTCTCCGGTCCTGGAGTCTGTACGCGCCTGGTCAGGAACCGAGCGCGGTGGCGCGGGCCCTGGGCCAGCTGTGTCGGGGGAGCTGAGAAGCAAGTGGAGGGGGTTGTCACCCCCAAGGCGATGTGCTGCCCAGCGTCAAACGTGTGCCAGACTGCTTTGTTTCCTTGCCTTCTGCATACACAGATTTTTATTTTCCCTTCCTTGCAATTCAGAATCATCACGTAACCTCTTGGAAGACATTTTAAAAATGCCTTTAAAGTCAATGTCGTTACTACCTCGGAGCGCTACCCTACGTCGGCGCATGCGCACTGAGTGACCACTGCGTCACCGAGGGACAGTGTTTCCCAGTGGTCTCAGGTTACAACCCAATTTCAGAATGTTAAAATGAGGGAATACGAGAATTGCAGTCTTTGAAGTGTTTTATTACTATTTACAAGCATGAACTAAGGTCGAAAGTTCACATTTGCTTTTTTTAGACCTGAAAGACTAAGGTAAAAATGAATACATGTGCTTTACTAAGATACAGAGTCAAACTTGCAAAACTTTTTTTTTTTTTACTTAAGTTATACGTTGATATTATTTTGAAATTTGAATTTTATACTTAGCAATATATAATATACTTGTTTCCATGTCAGTACAGCTACTTTAGCTTTTGTAACATAATATGGTCAGGACAAGAGCCAAGTTTTTTGGGGTCCAAAGTTTTACAAATTGGGGGACCCTCTTCAAGAAAAAGATTTAAAAATTAAGTATGGGAGTGAATATTATTTAGATGAGAAATCACAACAAATTATGAAAGAAGAGGTGGTACATATATATAATGGAATATTATCCAGCTATGAAAAAGAATGAAATCTTGCCATTTGCAACAATATGGATGGAACTTGAGGGCATTACATAAAGTGAAATAAGTCAGACAGAGAAGGACTAATACCATATTATCTCAGTTATACATGGAATCTAAGAAACAAACAAAACCAAGCTTATAGATACAGAGAACAGATTGATGGTTATCAGAGGCAGGGGCTGGAGAGAGGAGTGGTCAAAATTGGTGAAGGTCAAAAGGTACAAACTTATAAATAAGTCATGGGGCTATAATGTACAGAATGACAATGATAGTTATTATATTGCATATTTGAAAGTTGCTTTTCTAATTCTTTTGTCCATTCATGGAGGTTGGTTGCTGTTATCTGGGATGATCACTTGAATTTTGTATTTTGACTCTTAAGGTACATAAATATCTATGTGTTTACTTCAGTAACTTTTAACTTCTAATTTCTCTACCTTTTAACTTAACTGGATTTTGACAGGGAAATGCCTTTGAAACTGGTTTTAAAGACCTTTAAGCTAAATGGTATCTTGCAATTTTTTCATTTTTTAAGACCATAAAATGCCCATGGAAATTTGAAATTGTATCTGATTGAAACTGGTACTCTTGAACGACTTTGTCCAACTTATGGTCACAATTTATGGAATCATTCTACTGGCAGCCTCCCTTAAGCCAGAAAATGCCTTTTTTTTTTATTAAGATTTCATTTATTTATTTTTAGATGGGAAGGGAGGGAGAGAGGGAGAGAAACATCAATGTGTGGTTGCCTCTCACATGGCCCTCACTGGGGACCCGGCCTGCAACCCAGGCATGTGCCCTTAGTGGGAATCAAACCAGCAACCCCTTGTCTCACAGGTCGGCACTCAATCCACTGAGCCATACCAGCCACAGCCAGAAAATGCTTTTTAATTATGTATTTAGTATTTGCTAAATTTTACCTTTTCCACTGATAAAGTGAATCAAAATAACATATTTGAAAAGGGATTCAAAAGTAATATAGGCTATTCAATTCATTATCTTTACTCAACTTTATGGTAATTTTTCTCCTGTGTACCATTATGGACTCATGGCTTTCCATAGATTCAATCTGATTTAACCAAGTACAATAATTACTGTTTTCTACAACACTTGTGTTCTCTTGACACAGTCCCATTAGTCTGAATTATTCTTTGTCTCCTGGTATGGCAAGTTGCCCCCAGGCCCATAACCCTAACACAGACATGGAATCAGCCATTTCTTCAGGATATCCTGGGAAAATGGCATTAGAAATCATAATAGAGAAGTTTACACATTAGGTTCATTATTGAAGCCCTTATCCTTAGCTCATTTTAGCTGACGGCATTGGAAAATATATACTTTTTTTCCCTTTCAAAAGCATAAGTTCATGTTGATATTTCTGATTCACATCTAACATTACATTTCCTAATTCAAACAGTTCAGTTTTATAATTTACCTCTCCCTCCTCCTATACTTAAAATCTTGATTCCAAACAAAATGAATATAATTACTTCTTTTATATGACAAAATTATTAAATAATGTTGAAGATTTTTTGCAATTATTTTTATCCTTATACTGAATGTCACTAAGGATATGTAGTTAAACTATTTTCTTGTGAATTCATTCATAATAGCTCATTCTTTGAGACTTTGTTGTATTACATATGATTAATTTAATTTGTTTTCACTTCTGGGAGGTTATCAGCATAAATAACTGGGCGTTTCCTTAGAAGATAATGGCTTTCAGCCCAGAGGGTTTTTTTCCTTGTGTGATATTCAAACCCTGGAGGATGGTAGAAAACAGATAGCACAGTCTATCTTATGAGTTGGGTGTGGGGAATGTGAAGGGAAATCAAGCAAATGAATTTCCCAAGTTCTGTATGGAAGTTTCATTTTGCCACCATCCGATCCATATTTAATGATCAAATGAAGTATTATATGCATAAGACCGATATGCACAAGTTCTGCCTAGGCAACTGAATTCCATCTTCCATTCAATTGCTGGTAGTATTAGAACCTACGTAGTTTCAAGTAGTCCATTAAAATTTTATTTAGTAAATAATATTAAAGCCTTTAAAATTTATTCTTTTTAGTTTCTTGTTATACTATATAACATTTTTCTACCAAGTTAATATTATATTATACCAAAGTTTAGAATGTATAAATCCAAAATGATTCTCTAAGTTGGTTTTATCACAATTCAGTGCCAAAATCTTTAATTTTTCTCCTGGAAGACTTTAAGGAGGTATGTAATGTCTGCTGCTGAGAAGCAGGTTGTAAGACATGACTAGAAGTGCAAGAGATTTACTAGACAAGACATCTCTGAGGGGAAATGAGGAGGGAGTTGGGGACAGCTGGAAAGATGTCAGACTGAGATACAGGCCTCACGCTTGTGAAGGACAGAGGAAAGGAAGGAACATTGGGTGGAAGAGTTTTAGCCTGCAGTATAGTTCTAAAAAGGTTCAATATGGCTGGTGAGAGGCCTCAAGTCAAAGTTGCCCGTTAGAAGAGTCTCATGCCTCCTAGGAATGGCTGGCTTAAATGTTCATGCTATACACAGTGGCTGGTAGTAGCCCTGGGAAGCATAGCTTCAGTGCACACATCATGATGAATTTCAGAGTGCAGCTCTGGGGCTATTGGATGATAATAGTTTCTGGATTCAGTGATTCAAGAGATGCATTTTAATGGCCATTCAGATACAGATATTTTTAAAGATTTTGTCTGAGAGTCCTCTACTCAGTTCAAAATTTTGATGTCACTTTGTACGTAATAGTTATTACTATCCTAATTTTAATTACAGTATAGAATTCCACTTTTTCAGAAGACTTTGAGTAAGTTATATTTATTTTTGACCTCAAGACTATGTTTATAAAAATAGATATATTTGCTTAAAACCCATTCTTGTAATTTTAGCTTTATACAAATGCAGTTGACCTTTGAACCACATGGGGGTCAGAGAAACCCATTCCTGTACAGTTAAAAATCTGCAGGTAACTTTTCACTTAGTTGTCCCTGGGTATCTGCAGGAGTTTGGCTCCAGAGCTCCTGTGTGGAAAGCAAAATCCGTGGATGCTCAAGTCCTCTATATAAAATGGCCTAGGTCAATGCTACGATCAGCCCTCTGCATCTGCAGACTCCCAACTCCAGATTGAAAAATAGTACAGGTATTTACTGAAAAAAATCTACATATAAGTAGACTCACATTGTTCAAGGGTCAACTGTACATACATTCAACCAAAGGAGTAAATACAAAGTTGTATATGTAATAGAAGCAACAGAACCCATAGAAGCTCCCAAGCAGATCATTTTTGACTCAGTACCTCAAGGGCTTTTTGGAACTAAGGCCATTTTTTTAATTTGTAAAAAAAAAAAGAATTGCTTATACATTCGTGCGTGCACGTGTGTATGTGTGTATGTGTGTGTGTGTGTGTTTGGATGGTTGGATGGATACATTTTTAGGTAGATAAATAGATGAATGATAGAGTATATATATATTTAAATGTAAGCAATTCTCTTTTTAATGTGTGTGTGTGTGTATATATCTGTATGTGTGTGTGTGTGTGTGTATATATATATATATATATATATATATATATATATATATATAATCCTAACCTGAGAACATTTTTTTATTGCTTTTTAGGGATAGATGAAGGGAGAGAGAGAGAGAGAGAGAGAGAAACATTGATATGAGAGAGAAACACCAATAGGTTGCCTTCTTGTATGTGTCCCTGCCAGGGACTGAACCTGCAACCTGGGTATGTGCCCCAGCCAGAAATCAAACCTTCAACCCTTCCATCTATGGGACAATACTTCAACCAACTGAGCCACATTGGCCAGGGCAATTATCTTTTTATTGATTAAAAAATTGCCTCACTCAATACCTCCTAATAGCCTTCTAAAATATATCTGTAAGATCTTTTAATATATCTACCTATATCTATATAAATTTTATAATGTGTCTTCTCAATACCTCTTATTAGACTAACACTTGTAAAACTTGAAATATAAAAAATTCCTTTCCCAACTGGCCTTCTGAAGTTTAGACTTATATGAGGAGATATTTACTTCATTTTTATCTATCCCAAAATACTCAAATGTTCTACCTTTAATGGGCAAAAGATATTTTAATTATTTTTTGGGTGTAGCTCTTTAACAGCTTGAGGATTTCAGTGCTAATACGTTAAGGCTTTATCTTATGTGAGAGTAAGAAACATTTTATAATGAAGTTTTTGGCATCCCTGGCCTGCCGCTTTAGAAATGAAACATCAGGAAATTTGTTGAAACTCCACATAAGGTGATTTTTAGGTGATTCCGGAGGAGAAGAAACACAAATATTAGAAGGTCTTTAGCTCTTGTTGAGATGGGCAGACTGGGGTACAGTCTTAGCGGGTCGCACTTGGGCAGGAAATTGAGAGAAAATCTTCTAGAGTGCTTCCTTTCCATGAGGTTTTGGCCCCTTTCTCGGCAACTTATGCCAGCTCCTCTTTTCATGCTTACCATGAACTGATCTGGTTGGCAAAGTGATTTCTCTGGTTTCCCATGAGATGTTTTAGGATATTATGGTCCCAGAATCATAAAAGGAAAATTAAAGTTTGGGGTCGTCTTTAGTATATGTATTGCAGATTTTACAGACCATTCATTGTAATGATGCAGCACCAATTGAGGAAGGCTGGAAATGCCTTGTACCATCTAAACACAATGGTGCCCATGCTATGCTAATCTAGCCTGGGGAGGAAAAATTATTTTATTGGCTGTTACAGGAAAAATAAAAGTTGTGTGTGTGTGTGTGAGAGAGAGAGAGAGAGAGAAAGGGAGAGAGAGAGAAGGAGAGAGAAACAGAGGCTAGATAAAAAGATTTAATACATGATTCCTATCTGAGACTAGAGGATGCTGAACTCAACAAAGTTGGGTACTGGAGTCCAAATTTGGTAATTCAGGACAGCAAAGGGCAAGTGAGGAAGGGAAGAAAAGAGGCTTACAAATGTCTCGTGACTCATTCTGCAGCCTCTTTTGCTGAATTCAGGTTCCTAGTTCCAACAAATTTTGCTAAACATGCCAAATTTTTACAGAAATAAAGATCATGGTCTCAAACTTTAAAACTATCATTTAGTTGTAATCTGTATACAGAAATAAGGGTTAGAGAAGCATATACACACTGGTCAGTGACTTAACACCCTGGTCTTAGAATCTTCAAATTTTGCTTGCTTTTTAATCACCTTTTGGTGGAACAATAAGGAATTAAATTTAGCAACTTCAGCAACCCATTACTTGAGTAACCCAGAACATTTCTCAGAATTATTCCTGTGTTTGTACAAGGGTCTTCTGTGAAACAATGAAGTGTGTGGGAAGGGGTACGTGTCCATATGGTAGCTGCAGGTGCTTCTGGGAGGGACAAGTAGAATCTTCATCTAAAGGTTCCCTAGATCCTCAACTCAGGACACCCACGAACGCTTCTATGTTCTGTTACTCACAGATACATTTGATTTAGGCTTTTGTATTTATTAGATCACTACTGTATAATTTTTATGTTCATGGACCAAAACAACTGGAGGCTGATTTGGGGTTTATATATTTCAATTATCATTGACACATTTTAAAAACCATTAAGTTACCAGTTATGAAAAAAGAACAGCTTGGTCCCTACCACAACTGACTGATCCCATAAGACCCAGCTCTCAACTACAGACAATGTGCAATTATCTGACCAGATGTTATTAATGACTTGGGTCCATATTGGTCCCACATTCAGCCCAACCCAAGGAAGGGGGTGGTGGCTACACAATAATTTGTCCCAGATGACCCCATAGAAGATAGTAGACACTCTGTAACTTCTGTCATTTTTTAACTCAAAGGAATAGTGTTAACACTGATAGTGTTGATCCAGGTGAAGTAGAATCATGACTCCAGCTGTGAACAACCGCTAGAGTCAGAAGAAGCAGGGTCAAGGAAATATACTAGAAGACGTGAAATTACTATGTCTCCATGTTGAATGGCTTTGGATTTTAGGTTGTATTGTCCTTTGTTCAATTATATGTTCCCAGTGTTTTTTTTTTTTTTTTTTTTAAAGATTTTATTTATTTAATTTTTTAGAGAGAGGGGAAGGGAGAGAGAAAGCGAGGGAGAGAAACATCAATGTGTGGTTGCCTCTCCCATGGCCCTCACTGGGGACCTGGCCTACAATCCAGGCATGTGCCCTGACTGGGAATCGAACCGGGACCCTTTGGTTCCCAGCCCGCGCTGAATCCACTGAGCTAAACCAGCCAGGGCTCAATGTTCCCAGTGTTTTAACTTACACTACTCTTTGGTTTGTTTCTTGTGTAATTAACCTGCACCCTGTCTTCCATGTTTATATTCCTCAAACAATATATTATCAATGTCATGGGTAATTATATTTGGCCATAAGTTTAAATTCACCAGGCCAGTCTGGCCCACTTAGAGTGTGAGCACAATTTAGTCATTTTGGACATTTACTTCTCCATAAGTTCCAGTAGTTAAGGAGGTCCTTTTCATTTTTTAGGGTTTCCAGGTTAGCTAATTGTTATAGTCTCTTTTTCTTGGCCATGATGATTGGTTCAATGCTTTTCAGTTGCAGGAATTTTCTAGAGCAATGAAGAAACAGTACCTTTAGCAGAGTGCTTACCTGAGAAAGAAGTGAATGCAGAATAAAGCAGAGCAAAGACCTGGTAGAAGAGAGATGGAAACCTACTAACAGTGTTTGAACTCTTAGGACTGATTCTGCACGAGGCAAGATCTCATGGACACATCAATTATGTGATCCACTAAATGAATTACCTCTGGGAAAATGGTGGGTGTGAGAATTTCCCTAAAGGTTAGTGAGATATGAGCCACCCTGCCCACCATCAGCTCCCTTTGTCACCTAGTTTTGTTATCCAGAGGCAATCGTTTTCAATTATTTAAGCAATGTATTTGGGCATTTATTTCCTATCCTGGCATACACGTCTGTGACTCTCCTATTCCAAAGTGGGTGGTCGCTACTATCTTGAGTTTTGTCTTTACTTTTATTCTTGGAATTCTCTGCCTCTCTCCTGGTTTGGAGCTACTTTTTCTTGATTTCCATGCCTTTCTCTTGCCTGGTTTAATCTCTTGTTTTGGTGGAACACATCTTTCAGGAACTTCCTGAGAAGGGGTACATGAAATATATATTTTTTTACTTTCTATATGTCTGATAATATATTTTACCAGGATATTTGATTACTAATTTGGCTGACCCAAATTGTATATTGAAATTAATTTCCCCCTCATAATTTGTAGCAGCTATTGAGATGTTCAATTCTTCTTTCTTGATGCTTTGCATGTAACTGAATTTTGACCTGTGGAAGTTTTTAGGATATACTCTGAATTAGATATCTGTTGTTGCATAACAAATTACCCCCCAAACTTAGTGGGGTTTATATCTCATGTGTGTCAGCTCACAGTTTCTGTGTGGTCGGGAATGTAGGTGTAGTTTAGCCGGCACCTCTGGCTCAGAGGTTCTCACAACACTGCAGTCAAGGTTTCAGCCAGGGTTGCAGTAAGGGTTGTAATAGCAAATACAACTTTCTTCTGCTTTCACAGACTTCCACTTTCAGTCATTTTGAAGATAACTGAACCACCTTTAAACTTTTGAGAAAGAAGAATATAAGCATCAAGTTATTCTTGTTGTTTTTGCAGGTGATTATTTCTTAGAGGGATTCAGGGTTGTCAACATTAGTGACCTCTTTGTGGTTTTTATTTTATTATTTCTAATTAAATTTATTGGGGTGCTATTGGTTAATAAGGTTATATTGGTTTCAAGTGTAGATTTCTATGATACATGATCTGTATATTGTGTTGTGTGTCCACCACTCAAAGTCAAATCATCTTCTGTCACCATGTATTTGTCTTCCTTTACCCTTTGCTAGATAAAGCTATTCTTTATCTAGCAAAAAATACTGGTGAAAAATGAAGATAAAATAGACTTTTCCAGGCAAACAAAAGAATTTGTTTCCTATGGACCTGCACTATCAAAAATATTAAAGGAAGTACATTAAGCAAAGGGAAAATGATACCAGATGGAAACTTGGACATATACAAAGGAATAAAGATGACTGGAAATGGTAAATATGTGGCGAAATGTAAAAGATTCTTGTCATTTAAAAAAATTTCTTTAAGCTCAGTTGGTTAGAGAACCATCCCTTTATGCCAGGGTTGTGGGTTTAATCCCCTGTCAGGGCACATCGAAGAATCAAACTAAATGAATGCATAAATAAGTGAAGCAACAAATGATGTCTTTTTCTTTCTCTCTCTCTCTCTCCCTCCGCTTCTCGCTAAAATCAATAAAAAAATAAATTGTCTTTAAAGTGCAATTAAAATGACAGTAATGATGGTAATGCATTGTTTAGTTGCGGACATGGTGGAAAGCGTGACAGCAATGGCACAAGAGAGACGGGGAAAGGGCAGCGTGCTGTCGTAAGTTCCACATTACAGCTGAAGTGATGCAATATCATGTGAAGGTAGACTGTGATTCATTAGGGATGCATATTAAACCTTAGAGGAACCGCTAAAACAATAAAACAAAGAGGTATATAGCTAATAAGCCAATAGTGGAGGGTTTTTTTTTTAAATCCTAAAACTTACTCTACCTGAAACAAGGCAGGAAAAGAGGAACAAAATATAGATATGATATAGAAAGCAAATAGTAAGATGACAAATTTAAAATAAATTTTATTAATGATTAGAATTTAAAGTAAGTGGTCTAAACACTTCACTAAAAGGCATAGATTGTCAGACTGGATAAAATAAGAAGACCAAATATACTTTATCTACAAGAAACCTAACTTAACTATAAAGATATATATAATATAAAAGTAAAAGGCTAAGAAATGAAATACTAGGCAAAACTAATGAAAAAATGCTGGAATGGCTATATTAAAAATGGAAAATGGCCCTGGCTGGTGTGGCTCAGTGGTTGCTGATTCAATTACCAGTCAGAGCACAAACTTGGGTTGCTGGCCAAGTCCCCAGGTCCCCAGTAGGGGGGCGCATGAGAGGCAACCACACATTGATGTTTCTCTCCCTCTCTTTCTCTCTCCCTTCCACTCTCTCTAAAAATAAATAAATAAAATCTTAAAAAAAATGGAAAATGATCAAGTGAACATAGTAATTCTAAATGGGTATCATAGAGCTTGAAAATTAATACAGCAAAAAGACAGCACTGAAAGAAAT
This sequence comes from Micronycteris hirsuta, assembly GCA_004026765.1. Taxonomy (NCBI): domain Eukaryota; kingdom Metazoa; phylum Chordata; class Mammalia; order Chiroptera; family Phyllostomidae; genus Micronycteris; species Micronycteris hirsuta. The sequence continues at coordinate 22,536 of PVJI01000717.1, read as the reverse complement.
AGACTATCCATATGGTAGTTGAAGATATCAACAGTCTTAATGATTGATAAAACAAGTTGACAAAAAATGATCAAGTTTATAGAAGAACTGAACACTACTCTTGTATTAATCAGGGTTCTCCAGAGAAACAGAACTGAGAGAGAGATGAGAGAGAGAGACAGGACTGTGGAAGGTTGGAACATCCAAAATCTGAAGGGTGGGGTTATCTGCTGAGGACTCAGGGAGAAGTTGCAGCTCAAGTCCAAGGGCAATCTGTTGGCAGAATTCCTTCTTTCTTGGGGAGGTCAGTCTTTGTTCTATCAAGGCCTTCAACTGATTGGATGAGTCCCATCCACATTATGGAGGGTAATTTTCTTTGAAGTCCATCATTTTAAATGTTAATCTCATTGAAAAATCACCTCACAGAACACATCCAGAATAATGTTTGATCAAATACCTAGGTACCATGGCCCAGCCAAATTGACACATAAAATTAGGCATCATTTCTCTCAACTAACTTAACCCCAAACTTCCAATATACACATTATTTTCAAGTATGAATGGAAATGTCACCAAGACAAGTCATAAAACAAGCCTTAGGAAATTTAAAAGGATTAATGTCAAATAGAGTATAGACTAACATCACAGTGACGTGAAATTAAAAATCAGTAAGAGAAAGATTATTTCCTAATATTTGGAAATCAAACAATATATTTCTAAATAACCCATGTGTCCAAAAAGAAATCACAAAGGAAATTATAAGATAATTATAACTGAAAGAAAATGAAAAGTCAATACATTGAAAATGTTAGTATGCAACTAAAGCAGTGCTTGGAGGAAAAGCTGTTGCTTTAAAATATTTATATTAGAAAAAAGAAAGATGTAACATTGTGATCTAACCTCCCATCTTAAACTAGAAATAGAAAGAAATAAGGAAAAGAATGTAAATCAAAAACAGCAAAAAACCGGGGGAAAAGTCAAAAAGCATTTGATACCAAAAAGCATTTTAATTTTTAAAAATCCATAAGATTGATAAACTGCAAGCTAGACTGATGAAGGAGAAGAGGGAGTAGACATAAATCACCAGTATTGGGTGTGAACAAGGGCATATCACCACAGAGCCTGAAGACCTTAAAAGGAAAGTAAAATATTGTGAACTTTATGCTAATATATTCCAGAACTTAAGTAAAATGGACAGATTACTCTGGAAAATTACCAAAACTGACTCAAGAAGAAATAGAAAACTTGAATAAAATTTTTATTTGTAATTAAGATATTCCCATAAAGGAACGTTTTAACAATTCCTCTGCTACTTTGTACCAGAACCCATCTGTCTCTGTCTCTTAAGCAGGGGTCCTAACTGTCATGTCGGTGGTCCAGTGCCAAGAGTCTACTACTGACTCAACTTCAGCAGGTTAGGTTCCCTGGGAAGCAGAGTTTGATATGGAGATTTTCATGCAGGGTGTTCATTAGGGAATGTTCTTGGGACCAATGAAAGCAGGATTGGGCAGAGAGATAAGATGGGATAAGAGGCACTCACATAGTTTCTCCAGAGCTGGGATGGTTCTTCCGAGTCCCAAGCAGAGAGGAGGGAGCTGGGAATTTGTGCAGCAACACCTCCCAGTTATTGAATGAGGACTGCCCCTGTGGAAGAAGGTGTGACTGTGGGCAAGGTGGTGCTCTTCCACTGAGGCTGTTCTAAAGGAAGGCTGGCCAGGCAGGGCTCTGCTGGCCCCCCTCCAATACCTGGAAAAAGAAGTCCTGGAGAGAGCTACGGGCAGTGCCTCACAGTATGCCCCAGAGACACCTTGCACGACAGAGTCACTCTTTAGAAGACATGTGTTCTTCCACCCTGGTTGTCAGGCCATTCTACCAGGACTTCTGGAAGTTGAAGGATTATCAAGCACTACCAACAGCATTTGGATGCTGGGTTATTTGACTTTTCATTCAAAGCTTTATGAGGACCATAGAACCAATAACTAGCCACATGTCATGAAGACATCCATTTCACCAATGGTTTTTTTCTCATACCCCTTAACAAAACTTTCGATGTTTATTTCTACCCTAATTTTGATATACTAGTTCTTTATCTCTGGAATGTGAATTCCTTATTAGGCTGCTCCAAAATCTAACTGTCCCTAAGAAGAAAATTGGTGTTTAGGGACCTCTATACTGTATTTATCTCTAGATATGAAACACATGGTTTATGAATTTGTAGTTTTATGCATTAGTAGTTAATTCCCCCACAGTAATGTGATAGCAGATCTACAAGCCTTCAGGAGGTAGAGTGTCTTTGCCCCCAAGGAGAGCCAACTGCACAAAGTTCTCAGGACTCTGCTGAGTAGGGATCCACCTTTACTTGTCTATTTGGAGTGGGGGACAGGTACCCATACCTTAGAAGGCTGAGGCCATTAGGAGTAGGTGGGGAAATGACCCAGGTGCCCAAGAGCCAAGTTTTCTCCTGGAGCCGACATAGTAGATTTAGACAGGTTGATTAGGCTGGTGTCTGTTCTCTGTGGCTCCCGGGGCTCTGACTGAGGTGGCTGGGAAAACAGGAAGTTTGAAATTCAGTGGTTATACAGAGTGTTTGTTAGAGACTAGTGTTCATTTTATAGGAAGAACCTTAACACCTCTCCTTAAAGAAATTGGAAGTGCTGGGTCTCAGTGGCTTAACTGCTAGATTGTGATTAGATTGAAAGTTCTGAAAGGGCTAAAATGGATCAGTAAGGAGATAATGCTATAATAGCTCTTTCAGCTGGGGAGGTATTTAAACAGTGCTTGCTGGCACCAACTGGAACAATTTTCAACATTTTAATAGTGACCCTCACCTATTGCGGGAGTTACATTCCAGAGACCCCTGTGATAGGTGAAAATCCATGAAGTAGCGGTGTTACATTTATTTTATTATTTATATATATTTTAAGGCTCTATAAACTCTTCCCACACTCCTATAAACCTTTTCCACTCTCTTATTAACCTTTCCCACACTCTTATAAGCACTTCATATGCTCTTAAACACTTTCTACACTCTTAAACCTACGTAATTTTAACAACATATAAAATTCTGTATGGGTACTCATCAGTGAAGTATACTACAACTTGAATGATGAAGATCTTGAGTTATGTAGCTGTGCAGTACTGATGGCGATGAAGGTGATGACGATGAGATGAATGTACTGCACGGCCAAGAAGAGCATTACAGCTCTTCTGAAGGCACCACTTCATCAGGAGCTTCATCAGGTGGTGCAGTATCTTCCCCCTGGGCTGTAACTTCTGTTTCCACTAAAGGCGTAGGTGTAACTGATCTCTTTGTCTGAGTGATGAATGTAGTTATAGGGAGTTGCTGGTGCTGCTTTTTCTTCTGACTGAGAAGGTTTTTATAAACTGACATGCCACTCTTGATTGTATTTATGAAGTGCAACAAATGAAGCATCTGGGGGTCCCATTCTTCAGCCACTCGTTGAAGTTCTTTGGCCATTCTGACCATGGTTGCAAGACAATCAAGTGTTAGGCCAACCTCCGCCTCTTCTCCAACCCATAGTTCATCTTGTTCCTCATCCTCTTCTTCACTTGCTGACTTCATCATCTCTATTAGGTCTTCATCCGTCAATAGTTATGAATGGACATCCGCAGAGGCAGCTTCTCCATAAGTGTCTCTGAAATTTGTCAAACCAGCCCTTGCTGGCACTGAATGGGATTGGTCTGGTGGGAGAAGCACTCGACGGTCCTGCTTCTGCATCGTCATCCTCGTCTTCATCCTCATCACTGTCATGAACGTCCGTGCTTTCCACAAAACTATCATAAACTTTCTTGGCCTTCGTCCAGATGGTGTTGGTATCCAGCGAGATATTCTTCTTCCTGCCGTCACTTATCCACAGGGCCAATGCAGACTCCATCCTCACAATGGCCTTATTGCAGGAAGTGACCACCCTCTTTGCAGTCTTGTTAAAAGTCATTGTTGCCATAGACCTAATATTCTTCTCGTCTTTCTTTATGTAGCGAACAGTAGATTTGTTGATCCCATAATGGCGGCCTACAGCCGCATAGCTTTTGCCTTCCTTTAACATGTTGAGAAGTTGCATCTTTTCTTTGATGGTAAGCATATTCTTCTGGTGCTTGGGTTCACTGCCAGAGGCCTTGGAAGGAGCAGAACGTTTGGGTGGCATTGTAGGGCTTGAGATAAATTCAAACTTTTACGAAAACTTCACAAAAACACAACACTGCAGAACAATACTACACACAGCAATCAGACGTCAATGTGAAGTGGACAAGGAGAGATGCTGAATGTATGGGCACAATGTGGGGGGGCAAACAGACTGATGCTACGATCACTGAGCCAATCAGCACCCAGGATACAGAACACAGTGCTGTGGTTGGTCGCCCTCCATTCCATCAGCCAACAGTGTGCCGTGTACAATCTCACATTGGCAAACTTGTGCAAGCGGTAGTGGCATACTGCATTTCCATTGTGCACAGTATGGTATTCATCTGCTGATGAAATACATACTGTATTTTATTTAAATTTAATATTCTTTTAATATGTTTGAATTAACATTTTTTATAGTTTTAAATTTTTTAGGCAAAAATAATTAAAACCATAAATATATAAATACCTATATACTGCAAAATCCCATGATATAGCAAAAACTCCGCGATACAGAAATAGATCTATTTTTTAAAAAAACCGTGATACAGTGAAGCCACAATGAGTGAACCGCGACATAGCAAGGGGCGACTGTAGTGGTGGCTCAGTAATGTGGCCGGCCTCTGAGAGCAGGTGCCTGTGGACGTTAGAGGATGAGCAGAAGCTCAAATCCAAAAGCTTCAGTTTGAGAAAATCTCTGGTTCTGAGGAGCAGGAGACTGTAAATGAAATTCTTAAGCCAGGAGAACAGCTTTCTCCCTCACGAATAGAACCTGTATTTTCTCCATGTTGCTCAACAATTGTTTTACTTGAATTTCTGTAGAATTTTTGAGAGGTCTAGAAAAGCATATTAAATCTAGGACTCATGAGATCTTATTAAAGAGTGACCAATTAGAGATATGATGTGTAAAGCTTAGAAACCTGATTAAGCCCACTCACCCTGCACTGTAGTGATGAAGAAGGGATCAAGACAATGAACACTGTGCATAGACTCTTGCACTCAGAGTAGGAACCTTTATATTATCACTCCATTGTACCTATTTGTTAGTTCTCAGTACTGGACTTAATTGGTAGGTATTAACATATTCATAGGGCTGAGGGGTGCAAAGCTAGAGCTGCCTTCATGTGTCATCCGTGGTTTTAAATTTTGAATGAACCTCTTGAGTATTTCTGGGGCAACTGCCAAAGTCCAGCAGTTAATGGAAAAGTAATTGGGGCTATTCATGATCTACAATTGTTGGTTTGGCACAAGAAGCACAAAGCCCAAGGAGCTTGATCCCTGGGGAAGGGTGGAGCAGGTATACAGTTGTCCCTAGAGAAACACTGATTCTGTCAAACATCTATACGATGCATGTAGTGCCAGTGCTACTCGAATGACTGACCTGAAAAAAATGCCGCCATCACTAAGTGGTCCTTAGTTCAATTAATTTATGATTCAGCAGCAATTATAAGAGTATTAAAAGGATTATTCCCCAATTTTCAAACCACTCAGAATATCACTCCGGTTCATCACACGAAGGCTGTGACACTGCAAACAGCAGCACACACTCTTGGGGGCCACCTTTGCTCAGCACAGTGGCATCTTGGATCTTTTGGGGTAAATTGGTGAGAGGATCATGCAGGACACTCAGGGCACTCTTTGTTGGATGCAAATCTCGACTTTAGCCTCCCTGAATCTATAATAAGTCCCTATTATCCACATGCATATCACCTGTGAGGGATCCTGTAGGAGTTGTTCTGAACTAAGATGAGGAAGGAGACAGAAGAGGAATCACATCCACCCAATCAGAACTGTGCGCTTGCATATTACAATTCCTGTCCTTTGAGAATCATTGCCTGCTTGTTCCCAGAGGTGTGAGGTCATGTATCAGCATGGAATGCTCTCTATTGCAAGCAACAGATAGCTAACTAACATAAGTAATGAAGGCAATTATTTCACATAAGCAGAAATAGAGGAGGCAGTCAGAACAGTTGGAGGACAATGTCATGTTAATGCGCCATCTCATGGTTGGGAGATGTCTCTGCAGCCTCAGGAATCACATCTCCAGCCAGGGCAGGGGGTTGGAGGGTGCTGGAAGAGCAAGCCATGTCCATCTGTTTTAGGAGGAAAGCAGGAGCTTTCTCAGAAGTGGCCCAGCAATTTTTCCCTACGTCTGTCTCATTTGCCACAACTGGGTCACTGACCGCCATTAGCTGCAAAAACAAACACCTCCCCCGACCCTGCCCACAGTCAAAAACAGGTCCCTGGCCTTTTTCACCTCCTGGAGCCGAGGCAGGCATGAGAGTTGTGAATGGCTATCAGTGCCTTTAGGTGACTTTTCAAGCATGACTCACAGTAGTTGTTTTTCAGATCTGTGCTCATCAGTGTCAAAGGCAAGGACAGGATGTTGTGGAGTACCCAGCAGGGAAGCCGGACCTAGACCAGGTGTCCGGTGTCCGGGAAGGCATCCCAGAAGACATGACGTTTAACCACAAAACCTGAGGGTAAATAGGGAGGATGGTACAAGTTTTGGGGGCTGAAGAAGTGGCTTGTGGGAACTCATGAAAGAGAAAGAGTACGTTGCTGCCAGGAACTGAAAGAAGTATTGTATTATGCTGGAGAAAATCCTCGGCACTGGGGAGAGTTTTTAGAATTGAGATTGGAGAAGGGGTAGAGGTAAGGTTATGCAGTGCCTTTTAAGCCATTTTAAGGAATTTGAAATTATTAAATAAAAAGTAGACAGTATTAGAAATCAAGATTAAGCCCTGAGTAAAAGGTTTTCCTGCAAAGCAGGGTATCCTATCCATTAAAGTCTAGGGAAGCTCTGGGAATGAAGTTTCAGAAAGCAAATGGGGTGGGTTTTTATCAGCCAGGAGACCATAAACTGCTTGTTCCAGAGTAGGAAAGCAGCCTGGGTGTGATTCTGCTGAGCTGGTGGCAGCTGACATCCAGTTGGGTTAGCATTACACTTGTGGCAGCTGTCTGCTGTGCATTTGGGGTGCCAGCTTTGGGATCATGGCATTCAGTCGTCTCCGGACAGGAAGGGATGGGAGCATGCTAGCCAGTCAGGTCTCCATCCCCCCATTTCAGAACTTCATTGTTCTAGGTCCAGCTGGAAAAGAGTTAGGATGAAGAAAAGATGTCAACCTTGGCTTCACACAATTTACGGTACAAAGCAGAGCCAGGTTTCCCATTCACTAAGTACACAAGCAGATCAGACGAGCAACAGGTGGTGAAGGAAGTGCACAGTGCCCTGAGAACGTGGAGGAGGCCGATGGGCCTGTGCAAGCAGATCAAGAGAGGCCTCCCTCAGCACATGGTCCCAGCAGCCAGAAGAGTGGAGGCTCACAACTTTGAGCATGCCTGGATCCCCAGACCCCAGCTGACTGGGAGCTTTCCCATCCTGTGCACAGTGGAGCTAGGGCTGGGGATTTCTCGGCTGGTTTGTGCTAGATGGAGCAAGAAAGAGAAACATTACCGGATCAGGAACGGAGGATGAGGAGTCAGGAAGAAAAAACTGAAACATTATCTCCATACTCTTTGTACCATTTAGGGGTTGCAAACATAGTTATTACGGTCTGTTATAATGGCCCAGTTGTTATTTTCCTAGCTGTTTTGTGGGCTTTATTAAGATTAAAAAATAGGAATAAAGAGAGGTGCTTTCCATCAACAACAGGAAGTTGTCTACTCCACTACTCCAGCAATGGGAGGAGGATGTTCTTGCCAGGCTACCACTCTGCCAATGAAAGACTGTTTACAACTCAGCCAATGAAAAGCCATTACTCTTCCCACTCTGTTTCCACCAATGGACTCTTTGTTTACAACACTTTTTCTGGGCCCCCAACTTTGCTTTATAAAAGAAGGTTCCTATGGGTATAATTCACCAATAGGGAATCTTATCCCTTCTAGGGAAGCTCTGGGAATGAAGTTTCAGGAGGCAAGTAGGGTCAGTCTTTCCCTGCCAGAGGGCCATAAACTGTTTGTCCCAGAGTAGGAGAGGAGCTTGTCCTATTTTGCCATTCTTATTCCCAAAGAAACCCATTTTTCTGTAGTAGTATCTGGCTTGTCTGTGTATGGTCAATAGCTTGGATCCGTAACTAGCACATTTCTTTGATGACATCACCATTAGTAGTAAGAGTTTTCTCATCCTAATATGAAGAGAATTCTTTTGCTTTTGTTATGATAGATTGTGGCAGACTCTGGTGTACCATCTCCTGGTTCACAGGGGATTTGTGGAAGTGAGATCAGCAGTTCTCCAAGCTTTGGGGCTCAGGATCTCTTTACATTCTTAAAACCAAATAAGCACACTCGAAGAACTTTGATTTATGTGGGCTATATTTACCGATATTTTCCCAATTTAACATTAAAAGTGGAATATTTAAATATATGTATTTTAAAATAATCATAAACACATTACATATTAGCCCTGGCTGGCATAGCTCAGTGGATTGAATGTGGACTGCAAACCAAAGGGTCGCAAGTTCAAATCCCAGTCAGGGCACATGCCTGGGTTGAGGGCCTGGTCCCCAGTGGGGGCCACATGGAGGCAACCATGCATTGATGTTTCTCTCTTTCTCCCTCCCCTCTCTAAAAATAAATAAATAAAATCTTTAAAAAAATAAATATATTACATATTAACACATTTAAAAAAAATGATTTTGCAAAGCCAGAAAATTGTGAGAAGAGTGGCATTGTTTTATATTTTTGCAAATAAATGTAAATTTTGGCTTATAAGAAAACCAGACTCTCAAACTTGTTTCTGCATTCAATCTGGTGTGGTATATTGTTCTAGTTGAAATATATAAAGCACAATAGTCTCACCGATATATGCGCAGTTGCATTTTTGTTAGTGTTTTCAGGTAATTGTGGATATTCTGCTTTGATACTATACCCAAACTCGGCAAGTGGTAGTTTCTTAAATGTTCATTGTGAAATTAGAAACTATATCAATGTACTTTTTCAACTCTATTACATTAAACTCTACTGGTCTCTCTTGAACTTTTTTTTTATAGCTTTTTTTTTTTTTAAAGATCTTATTTATTTATTTTCAAAGAGAGGGGAATGGAAGGAGAAAGAGAGGGAGAGAAACATTAATGTGTGGTTGCCTCTCACATGACCCCCACTGGGGACCTGGCCTGCAACCCAGGCATGTGCCCTGACTGGGAATTGAACTGGTGACCCTTTGGTTCGCAGCCCACGCTCAATCCACTGAGCTACACCAACCAGGCTCTCTTGAACTCTGAATGAATTTTTTACCTACACATGATTTTGTAATATTGGTCATTTAAAAAACTATTAGTTCCCTGAGTTTTCCAAACCTCCAAATGTTGACACATTTCCTTATACGGTACCAAAAAACTACATTTGTTAATATCACCACCATCTCACCCTAAAAGTATTAGGAAGCCACTAAATCAAAGTGGTGGATAAAAGTTTTCCAAAATTTTGATTTTCTTTTAAAAACAAATTTCATGATGAGTAAAAAATATAGTATGTTGTTTTTCTGGAAATGATAGTCTCACTTCATTCAATTTTTGAGAAAATGTCTGGCAAAGACCGAATTCTGAATAACCAAAGGCTGTGTTTCCCAGTAAAATGGTGTTCCGTGGAAGAGAGGCTGGTTCAGCTTGCAGCTTTAACAACTGCACGTGTGCCTCTCCTGAGGACGACTTTGCACTGGTGTAGAGCAGAAGTGCTTTAAACATACATTCTAATCAATCACACAGAATATTACAATAGTATGTATTCAAGGGTTGAGTTTTCATTAAAGTAAAACTTTTTTAGTACTTTATCAGAAGCATTTATAAGTGAAACTGCCTCTTCTTCTTTTTCACGTGAGTGTGAGGCAAGGAAGAGAAAACAATGCCTGCTAGTGCTGCTTGGTGCTACTGCCTTTCGGGGTGCTAGGGCACCAGCAGCTTTCCCCACCTTTGCTTTTGTACCGAAAGTGCAAATATTCATGGAGTGAAAAGGCAAATACAGCCCAGGAACTCTCACAGACTCCAGGGGTCCATGTGATCATTTTATGAGCTGCTGGTGAAGTCAGAAAAGAGAAGAGCATTAAACCTAGGGGTATTTTAACCTTTACAAGTTGGGCTGAGGAGGAGAATCCACAAAGGAAAGTGAGGAGTGGCCACTGAGGTAAAAGGAGAATCAGGAAGAGGAAGGTGTCATTACAAGAATATAGAATCCAATAGCGGAAGGGAAGAAAGCCCGATTTGAGTGTTCAAAACAGGTGAGGAAATGGCTGATTTACCATATCTCTTATTTTCTGTATTTTGCTACTTTGACGTTGGGGGCCTTGCTGACTCTGAAGGGTCTGCCTTTCCCAGGGCAGCCAGTTCCTGGAGGGAGCAACTTGCACTGGAGCAAATACAAACCAACTGATTCATAGCGCTCCCCGCAACTCTCACACTCTGAGCCATTCATTACCCACCTGCCCTAATCTCCCAGGGCCGGGGACCAGAGAACTACAGACAGCTCCCACACCCAGAGCCTGCTGAAACCGTTCCCCTGCCTTACCTGATCCTTCCTGTGGAAACCACAGGCTCTTGCTCATGGTTGCTCCCTCTCTCTCTGCCTTCTTACTGAGCCCAGTGCTTCCCCTGTGTGGCCCTCACAATGGTGTACATTCCTTCCTCATCTTGGGGATTGGGATTAATGAACTGTCTTTTCAGTGACAGCCGTTTTCTGATCTGTTGGATTTACCATACCTCAAATTTTCTATTAACACACTATATTTTAAACAATGGTGAGAGTGAGTATAGACGACTCTTTTAGTGCATTTTGCTGTAAAGAGGAAAAGAAAAATGGGAAAACTAGGGGGGAGTTTGGGATCAAGATGTTATAGTATGTCAGCACGCTGATGATAATGATCTTACAAAAGTGGGAAAAGTTATGATTCGGGAGGGGGATGGAATTCAGTGCAGAAATGAAGTAGCTAGTCCCGACAGGCGCATGGAAAGTTCATTTTAACAGAAAGGAAGGCAGAGTGCAGATGCAGGTAGATACTTAGAGCTGATGGTCGAAAGAGGTGGAAATTCTCTTCTGTTTGCTTTTATTTTCCTGGTAAAGTAAGAAGCAAGCCCATCAGCTGGGACTGGGGAGAAGGCTGTAGAAGATGGGAGGAGACAGGAGATATGACCTGGAGAAAGGAAAAGAAAATTGATTAGGATGAGGTAGTCAGATTGCCAAGCAGGACCAAGGGCCCATTTGAGGTTCAGGGTCATAAATTTTAGGTGAGATGAGTTAGAATGACCGTGTGGTTTTCACAAGGAAGTTTTATGGAATAAACAGAGAGATTTAAATAGATTTGTTATTTTAGAACAGTTTTAGATTGACAGAAAAATTGTAGGGTAGTACAGAGATTTCCCATATGATCCACACCCAGATTCCCCTATTAATAACAGCATGTCACATTTGTTACAATTAATGACCAATACTGGTACATTATTAACAATAGTCCTCACTTTATTCTGTTCTGTGATCCCATTCAGAATACATTACATTTAGTTGTCATGTCTCTCAGGCTCCTCTTGTCTTTGGCAGTTTTTCAGATTTTTCTTGTTTTTGATGACCTTGACAATTTTAAGGAGTACTGGTCAAGTTTTTTGTGGACTGTCCCTCATTTGGGATTTGTCTGATGTTTTTCTCATGATTAGACTGTGGTTATGGGTTCTTTGGAAGGAAGACCACAGTGGTCGAGTTTTGTTTTCATCACCGTATTAAGGGTGCACAATATCAACATGACTTATTCTTGACATTGACCTTAATCACCTGACTGAGGTTTGTCAGTGTTTTCTGCTGTAAAGTCATTATTTTTTACCCCCTTTTCCATACTGTACCCTTTGGAAAGAAGTCAATATGTGCAGTCCATACTTAAGGGGCAGGGAGTTCCATGGCTTTTTATGTAAAACATTTGGATTCTTCTGCACAAAGATGTGTCTATTCTCCCTCATTTATTTATATAATCAATCATTCATATAAGTATGCAGTCATGGATATTTACTTCATACTTTGGCTTATAATCCAACACTACTTTATCTTGCTCCTAAAATTGTCACAATTTGGCCACTGGGAACCCCTTCGATTGGAACACAATATTGTTCCTTTGACACTGCCCTGCCATTATGCGATTTTTAATTGCTATTTTTAAGCACTTCCTTATTTTCTGACACTAAGAGATGTTTTAGGATTATTTTATATATTTCCTGCTCCAGTTCTAGAATCAGCTATTTATCCAGTGTTATTCATTTTTAAAATGTATTTTTTATCTTTAAAAAATAAATACACCATTTTGTGAATTATTATAAGGAACACACCCTTCCAGTGTTATGCTGGAGCTGGTTCACACAGTCTCCTAAGGGTTGTTTGTTCAATCTCTTCCCAACCTCACATACAATGACATCATGTTGGTAGCTTGAAATTGGCTATGGTGGTGGTATTTACATAATGGAAATCAGGAAATGCTACAAGTCAGAGCTTTCTTTTCCCCCTGGAGAGCCAGTTGCTAAATACCAGCAAACCACTGCTTGTAACCAACATCCAAGTCAAGAATAAAACCACAAGCTAATAAATAAAACTTGCCAGCCACCCCAGTAACCCCTCCACGTATCCCAACAGAGCCCTCTCTCACCAAAAGTAACCCCTATCCTGACTTTTACAGTAATCACTTTCCTGTGCTTTTAAAATGATTTTATTATCCATGTGTCCATCCCTAGACACTATGGTTATTATCATATATTAAGGCCTTTAATCTACAGACTTACTCTCCACTTCTTTTTTAAAAAACAATTTCTCTGTTGAAGCATGTGGGCTGTTTTATCTGCAGACTTTCCACAGTCTAGATCTTACTGATTACATACTCATGCTACAAAGCAACATGTTTCTCTGTACTTCATTACTTACTGTATCAAATTGACATTGTTAGAATATTCTGCCTAACAACAGTGGCATACACATTCTTTTCAAGTGTCCGTGGAATATATCAATAAGACAAGAAGCATAAAACAGACATCAACAGATGCAAAAAATTGAAGCCAAAAAGAGTGTGTTCTCTGATCACAACAGAATTAAGCTTGAAAAGAAAAAAATAAAAGACAACAGAAAACCTCCAAACACTTGGCAGTCAAATAATACACTTCAAAATAATCCATAGGTCGGACATCTAGTCAAGATGGAGGCATAGGTAAACATAGCTTGCCTCCTCACACGACCACAGCAAAAATTACAACTAAACTACAAAACAACTATCACCCAGAATCATCAGAAAATCGAGTTGTATGGAACTCTGACAACCAAGGAATTAAAGAAGTCACATTCATCCAGATGGGTAGGAGGGGTGGAGATGTGCACAGAGGCTTGGAGATGCAGAGACAGGCGGAGGGACGCAGAGGCATGGAGACGTGGAACAGCAGTCATACATCCACATGTGGTGGATAAAAATAGGGAGAGATACCTCGGGAGCAGGGATCCCTGCCCCGCATCAGACCACCCAGCTCAGGGTTCCGGTGCCAGAAAGATAAGTCGCCATAACTTCCGGTTGTAAAAACCAGTGGGGTTTGGAATGACAGAACTGCTAGATTCTCAGGAGTATCTTCTTAGAGGGACTGCAATGAAATTAGAATTTACACAGACTCACTCTCTCTGGGCTCCAGCACCTGGGCAGCAGCAGGAAGGGCATTAGTTGTATCCAGGGAGAAACTGAAGTGTCTGGCATTACAGTGAGTGCCAGGGGACAGCTCACTCCCAAACAAAACTCCAGAGGTCAGGCAGTGGTACTGTTCCTTTCTGAGCCCTCCCCTATACACAGCCACAGAGCAGTGACACCTTATCTGAAACTCCATCAATCTGGTTCACATGGGCTGCCCTGCTCTAGCAGTGTATAAGTCTCCACCTCTTTCAACTGACCAGTGTAGTTTTCTACAGTAGGCCATGCCACTAAGACAGGGACTAAAAGCAGCTCTCTCTAATACATAGAAACAAGCACAGGGAGGCTGCCAAAATGAGGAGACAAAGAAATATGGCCAAATGAAAGAACAGAACGAAAAACCAGGAAAAGAACTAAAAAAATGGAGATAAGCAATCCATCAGATGCAGAGTTCAAAACACTGGTTATTAGGATGCTCAAGGAACTCACTGGATACTTTGAGAGCATAAAAAGACCCAGGCAGACATGAATTTTACACTAAGTGAAATATAGAAAAATTTTCAAGGAACCAACAGTGGAGTGGAAAAAGTTGAGAATCAAATCAATGATTTGGAACATAAGGGAGAAAAAAAGCATTCAATCAGAATAGCAAGAAGAAAAAAGAATAAAAAAAAATCAACGATAGGCTAAGGAGCTTCTGGGACAACTTCAAACGTACCAACATTTGAATCATAGGGGTGCCAGAAGGAGAAGAGAAAGAGCAAGAAATTGAAAACTTATTTGAAAAAATAATGAAAGAAAACTTCCCTAATTTGGTGAAGGACATAGACATACAAGGCCAGGAAGCACAGAGAGTCCCAAACAAGATAGACACAAAGAGGACCACACCAAGACACATCATAATTATAATGCCAAAGGTTAAAGATAAAGAGAGAATCTTAAAAGCAGCAAGAGAAAAGCAGATAGTTACCTACGAAGGAGTTCCCATAAGACTGTCAGATTATTTCTCAAAAGAAATTTTGCAGCTAAGAAGGGACTGGCAAGAAGTATTCAAAGTGATGAAAAGCAAGGACCTACAACCTGGATTACTCTACACAGCAAAGCTATCATGTAGAATCAAAGGGCAGATAAAGTGCTTCCCAGACAAGGTAAAACTAAAGGAGTTCATCATCATCAAGCCATTATTATATAAAATGTTAAAGAGACTTCTTCAAGAAAATGAAGATGATCAAAACTATGAGCACTAAAATGGCAATACATTCACAACTATCAACAACTGAATCTAAAAAACAAACTAAGCAAACAAGCAGACAATAAACAGAATCATAGATGTGGAGATCATTTGAAAAGTTATCGTGTGGGAGGGGGAAGGGGGGAATGGGGGAAAAGGTGCAGGGATTAAGCAGTACAAATTGGCCCTGGCTGGTGTGGCTCAGTAGGTTGAGTGCTGGCCTGCAAACCAAAGGTCTGTTTGTTCGATTCCCAGTCCGGGCACATGCCTGGGTTGTGGGACAGGTCCCCAGTAGGAGGCGCATGAGAGGTAACCATACATTGATGTTTCTCTCCCTCTCTTCTCCTTCCCTTCCCCTCTCTAAAAATAAATAAATAAATTCTTTAAAAAAATTTTTTTTAAAGAAGTACAAATTGGTAGGTACAGAACAGACAGGGTGATGTTAAGAACAATACAGGAAATGAAGTAGCCAAAGAACTTATATGCATGACCCATGCACATGAAAAAGGGTGGTGTTTTTAGAGGGAATGGGGAGTACTGGGTAGCAGGGGGCAAAGGGAGCAAAACTGGGCCAACTGTAGTAGTACAATCAATAAAACATATTAAAAATCCAAATGTCAAAGAGGAAATCTGAAGTTTAAAAAACAACATTGAACTGATATGCATGCAGCATATCAAAATTTATGGTACACAGCTAAAGCAGTGCTTAAAATGGAAACTTGTACCATTAAATACTCATATTAGGAAGGAAAAAAGATCTCTGACCAATAGTCTACATTTCCACTTCAAGAACTTAGAAAATGAAGAGCAAAATAAACCTAAAAGAAGCTTAAGGAAGTAAATAATAGGGTTTAAAAAACAATGAAATTATAACAGAAAAGCAGTAGGGAGAAATCAATGGAACAAAATCTAGCTCTTTGAAAAGATCAACAAAGGTGAATTGACTAGTCAAAGAACATGTATGAGTGACCCATGGACATGGACAACAGTGTGGGGATTGACTGTGAGAGTGGAGTGTGGACTGGGTGGAAGAAGGCAAAGGGGGAAAAATTTGGACATCTGTAATAGAATAACAATAAAAATTAAAAAAATAATAAAAACAAAAAGATCAATAAAATTGACAAACCTCTAAGAAGACTGACATATAAAAGGGAAGACAAACTGGCAATATAAAGACTGAAACAAGTAATATTACTATAGACCCTGAAAACATAAAAAGATAATGAGAGATACTACAAAGAATTATCTTTTACATGTTTGCCAAATTAGGTTAAATAGACCAATTCCTTGAAACACACAAACTACCCTAATTCACCCAATATGAAATGCGTAATTTGAATGATTCTGTAATAATTAAGAAAATTGAATTCTTATTTTCAAATATCTCCCAAAAGAATTCTTGAGGCCCAGATGGCTTCACTGGAGAATCCTTTCAAAGGTTGAAAGAAAAATTACAACCAATCCTACATAATCTATTCCAGAAAATAGAAAGAAGAGGAGGGAACACTTTCCAATTCATTTCATGAAGTTACTATCAATCTGATATCAAAACCAAAGACAGTACAAGAAAAGCAAACTACAGACCAACATTCCTTATTAACACTGATTCAAAAATTAACAAAATATTTACAAACAAAATTCAGTAATATACAAAAATTGTACAAGTGATGTTTATTCAAGAAATGCAAAAATAGTCAGCATCTGAAAATTAAACAATGTAGTCCATCATATTAACAGGATGAATAAGAAGTCACATCAACATATTAAGTGATTCAGAACAAATCACTTTAAAGATTTAACACTCATCCATGATAAAACTCTTTATGAACTAAAAATAGAGGGGAACTTCCTCAGCTTAATAAAGGGTATTTATAAAAATCTATACTTAACAGTATTCTTAATAGTGAAAGCCTGAAGGTATTTCCCCTAAGATGGGAACCAGGCAAGGATATCTGCTCTCACCACTTTTATTCAACATAGTCATGGAAGTTCTAGCCAATGTAATGAGGCAAGAAAAGAAAAGGAAAAGTCATAGAGATCAGAAAGGAAGAGATAAAATTGTTCCTATTTGTTGATGACATATTTATTTTCTATGAGAAAATTACCCCAAATCTACAGTAAAATAAAATAAACCCTGAACTAATAAGAGTTGAGAAGGTCACGGGATATAAGATAAACATACAAAAATCAATTGTATTTTTATATACTAGCAATGAACATGGGCACATCTAAATTAAAAATACAATCCTATTTATAATCACTCAGAAGGAGAGAGAGAGAGAAGGAGAGAAAGAAGGAAGGAATGAAGAAAGGGAGGGAGGGAGGGAAGAAGTTAGGGAGGGATGAGGGAGAAGGGAAGGAAGGAAAGGAGGAAGGAGGAAAGTAGGAAGGAGGAGGGAAGGAAAGAGAGAAAGAGAAAGAAAGAAAGAAAGAAAGAAAGAAAGAAAGAAAGAAAGAAAAAGAAAAGAAGGAAGGAAGGAAGGACGAAAAGGAGAAAAACATTAAATAAAATATTGACAAAATATTGACAGGGCTTGTATGTTAAAAACTATAAAATATTGATTAAAGCAATGAAAGAAGACCTAAATAAATGGAGACACATAATACGTGCATTGGTTGGAAGATAATATGGTAAAGATGTCAATTGTCCCCCAATTAATATTCAACTTTAACACAATTCCTATGGAATACTCAGCAAGATTTTTTTGTAGGTATAAAGAGTGTTTTAAATTTACATGGAAATGCAACTTCTGGCCAAGATGGAGGTGTAGTTAGATACTCTTTGCCTCCTTGCACAACCCAAACAAGGACAATAAATTTAAAAACAAAAAATAACCATAACTGCCAGAAAATCAAACTGTATGGAAGTCCTACAACAAAGGAGTTAAAGAGAAACATCCAGACCAGTAGGAGGGGTGGAAACAGGCAGCTGGGGCAGAGAAGACGCACCACAAGGCAGCGGCTGGAGAACCGGGTAGGTGATGTGTCAGCTGGTAGACTGGGTGGTCCCACATATGTGAGTGGATAACAGGGGAGAACAGTTGGGGACCAACACAGATCATGCAACCCAGGGCTCCAGTGTGGGGAACTAAAGCCTTAAAACCTCTGGTGGTAAAAACCTGTAGGGGTTGCAGTGGCAGGAGAAACTCCCAGCCTCACAGGAGAGTTCACTGGAGAGACCCACAGGATCCTAGAATGTACATAAACTCGAACACCCAGGAATCAGCACCAGAAGGGCCCAATTTGCTTGTGGGTAGTGGTGTAAGTGACTGAAGCTGGCAGAGAGCCAAGCAAGAGGCATTGTTCCCTCTGGCTATGCCTCTCCCACATACAGTGCCACAACTTATGATGTGAGTTGCCCTGCCATCGTGAATACTTGAGTCTCAGCCCCTTACAATGTAACAGCTTCACCGAGACAAAAATAAATATGGCCCTAATGAAAGAACAGATCAAAGCTCCAAAAATAGAACTAAGTGAAAGCCAACCCATCAGATGCACAGTTCAAAACACTGGTAATCAGGATGTTTACAGAAATTGTTGAGTATGGTCGCAAAATAGAAGCAAAAGTGAAGGCTATGCAAAGTGAAATAAAGAGAAACATACAGGGAACCAACAATGATGGGAAGGAAACCAGGACTCAAGTCAACAATTTGGAGCAGAAGAAAGAAATAAACATTCAACCAGAACAGAATGAAGAAACAAAAATTCAAAAAAAAAAAAAAAAGAGAGGCCTGGGAACCTCTGGGACAACTTTAAATATTCCATCATTTGAATCATAGGGGTGCCAGAAGGAAAAGAGGAAGAGCAAGAAATTGAAAACTTATTTGAAAACATAATGAAGGAGAACCTCCCCAATCTGGCAAAGGAAATAGACTTCCAGGAAGCCCAGGAAGCTCAGAGTCTCAAAGAAGTCGGACCCAAGGAAGCACACACCAAGGCATATCATAATTACATTAGCCAAGATTAAAGAAAAGGAGAGAATCTTAAAAGCAACAAGAGAAAAGGAGACAGTTACCTACAAAGAAGTTCTCATAAGACTATCAGCTGATTTCTGAAAAGAAACCTTATAGGCAAAAAGGGGCTGGAAAGAAGTATTTGAAGTCATGAGAGGCAAGGACCTACATCCAAGATTGCTCTACCCAGCAAAGCTATCATTTATAATGGAAGGGCAGATAAAGTGCTTCCCAGATAGGGTAAAATTAAAGGAGTTCATCATCACCAAGCCTTTATTATATGAAATGTTAAAAGGACTTACTAAGGAAAAGAAGATGATAAAAAATATGAACAGTAAAATAACACACAACTGTCAACAACTGAACCTGTAACAAAAACAAACACAAACTAAGCAAACAACTAGAACAGGAACAGATTCATAGAAACAGAGATCACATGGAGGGTTATCAGTGGGGAGGCGGGAGAATGGGGGAAAAGGTACAGGGAATAAGTAGCATAAATGGTAAGTATAAAATAGACAGGGAGAGGTTAAGAATAGTATAGGAAATGGAGAATTAAAGGACTTATATATACAACCCATGGACATGAACTAATGAGGGGAAAGGCAGGGTGGGGGAAGGTGGGTGTGGGGGTGCAGGGCAGAAGGGAATAAAGAGGGGGAAATGGGACAACTGTAATAGCATAATCAATAAAATATATTTTAAAAATGAAATATATATGGAAATGCAAAGAAACCAGAAGAACTAAAGCAATTTTTAAAGAGAAGAATGAAGTGGGAGGAACTGGTCTACTCCATTTTAAGACTGCTTATATAGCTGTAGTAATTAAGACTGTGATGTATTGTGGATGGATAAGCACATAGATCAGTGGAACTGAACGGAGAATGCAGAAACAGATCCACACAGATATACCAAACTGATTTTTGACAAATATTTAAGATCAACTCAAAAGAAGAAAGATAACCTTTTCAATAAATGATTGCTGGAGCACAATTGAACATCTACGGGCAAAAACCTCATACCAAACAAACAAAAAAACCCTCTTCCTAGGTCTCACAGTTTATATAAAAAATAACTCAAAATGCATCAAGGACTTGAATTTAAAACATAAAATTATAAGACTTTTAGGAAGAGACACATGATAAATCTTTAAGATCTAAGGTTATGCCAAAAATTATTTGACTGAATATCAAAAGCATGATCTATAAAGGGAACTGGTAAACTGGACTTTATGAAAATTAAAAAATTTTGCTTTGCAAAGGACCCTGCCAAGAGGATGAAAATACAAGCCACAGACTGGGAGAAATGCTTTGCAAACCACACATTCAACGAAGGACTAGTATCAAATATATCAAGAACTCTGAAAGCTCAGCAGTTAAAAAACCAAATAATCCAATTTAAAAATAGGCAAAAGTATTTCTCCTAAGAGGATGGGCAGATTACAAATAATCACATAAAAAAATGTGCCATTAGGGAAATTAATTATTGTTGGGAGTATTCACTGTCTCCCACACCCCATTTTGCTTTTCTCCACAGCATTTATCATCATGATATGCATCATGTACTTATTTGTGTGTTTATTTATTGTTCGTCTCCCTCCAATAAAATGTAATCTCCCTGTGGGTGAGGACTGTGTTTTCTTCACTGCTTTTTCACTCTAGCCATGATTTTGCCCGGCAGGTGGTAAACAAGCACTCAGTAAGTATTCGCAGAATGAATGAATACTTGCTCTTAGAAGTTTAGACAGAATTCAGCTATGACTTTTATCCATGGAGTGCTGGTCTTTTGGCAAGAATTGTAATCACTTTTCCATTCTTTTCTATGGTATTAGATTTAGTCCCATTTTCTACTTCTTGAGTCTTGCTAATTAATATTGTTAGGAAGCCATCCATTTCCTCTGCATTCTCAAAATAATTTCAATAGATTTAGATGTAGCAGTCTTGTAGTTCTTTGACTCTTTCCTTTACCTTTTTTTTTAATTAGCAAGGATCACCAAGGGTTTATCTACCTTATTGTTTTTGTTGTTGCCAAGCATTAATTTTGCATTTATTCTAATTTCTACTTCACTGAATCCACCTTTAACTTACTTTATCTATTTACGTTCTTCTAATTTATTTATTGTTTTTTTTTCTAATTTCTTATGTTGATGTACTAATTAGGATGAAGGTTAAATTGCTGGGGCAAGGGGATCCCAAAACCTCCTTGTGATTTTTCTTTCATGGGACAGCCCTGGGTGGGTGGGCAGCCTGCTCTGCACAGTCGTTCAGGAACACAAGTGAGCGGGGAAACTGCCATTCTCTAGGGTGGGGTAGGCACACCATAACATGAAGGACAGTTCTGTCTGTTGCCTGTTTTCGTAAAGAAAGTTTTATTGAAATGTAACCACCCTCATTTATTTATACTCGCCTATGGCTGCTTTTGAGCCACAGTGGCAGAATTGAGTAGATATGACAGAGACCAGATGGCCCACAAAATCTAAATTATTCTCTCTGGACTTTTTCAGAAAAAGTTGTTGACACTGCTCTAAGGCAGTGTCCTGTGTGCATAGTCAAAACAGGGTCGCCACTGTGCCCTTGATCCAGCTGGTGGGGTAGGGAAAGAAAATGGGGAGAATGCATGCCCCTGTGCCCAGACGTGGCACATAATACTTCCACTCATTTATTCTCGGTGAAAACTCAGGCACACGCCCACATCTAACTGCAAGGGAACCTGGGGACTGGATTGTAGGCAGGCACTGGCCACACATGCCACGTGCCCACTGCTATTGAGGTAAAAGGAAAGAATAGATTTTGAAGGGCAGTTACCAGGTTTTCCCCATAGATAAACACAAAGTTATTTTTTCTGTCTTCCTCCTTTAATAATGAAGAATTTTCAAGTGATAACATTTTTCCAGTACAACTTAAATTTTAAATCAGAGGTTTTGATAAGACATTCTTTTTTAAAAAATTATTTTATTGTTGTTCAATTATAGTTGTCTGCATTTACCCTCCCCCCACCCACCCCAGGCAAAACCACCTCCCTTCCTTGCTTCCACCCTCCCCCTTGGTTTTGCCCATGTGTCCTTTATAGCAGTTCCTGAATACCCTTGTCTCCATTCTCCCCTTCCCCCTTCCCTCTGGTTACTGCCAGAATGTTCTAAACTTCAATGTCTCTGGATATATTTTGTTTCT
The DNA here is from genome assembly GCA_004026765.1 of Micronycteris hirsuta. Taxonomy (NCBI): domain Eukaryota; kingdom Metazoa; phylum Chordata; class Mammalia; order Chiroptera; family Phyllostomidae; genus Micronycteris; species Micronycteris hirsuta. The sequence goes on along the minus strand of PVJI01000717.1, from coordinate 431 downwards.
CTGGTTGTATTTTGCTTGCTTACCTCACAAGTGTCTTGGCTGTGGCTGATCTGAATTCCCCGGTAGCTGATCTGGCCTCGGTGCCTTCGCTCCTGAGTCCTTATATAAAACCTTTTAACATTTCATATAGTAGAGGCTGCATGATGATGTACTCCTTGAACTTGACCTTATCTGAGAAGCACTTTATCTGCCCTTCCATTCTAAATGACAGTTTTGCTGGATAGATTATTCTTGGTTGTTGGTCCTTGCTTTTCATGATTTGAAATATTTCTCTCCAGCCCCTTCTTGCTTGGAAGGTCTCCTTTGAGAAATCCGCTGACAGTCTTATGGGAATTCCTTTGTAGGTAACTGTCTCCTTTTCTCTTGCTGCTTGCAAGATTTTCTCCTTATTCTTAATCTTGGGTAATGTAATTATGATGTGCCTTGGTGTG